>JARLTB010000261.1:3975000-4022500 GCA_030141615.1 Unio pictorum
GACGTAATCCTTTCGGTACAAGATTCTCCGATATACAATTTTCCAGAAATCGTGCGTGTAGACCGCTCTTCATCTGTTTCTCAGCTAATTTCTCCATTGTTGATTTTAACAAATTTGTTTTATTATGAATACGTGGATCAGATGCTGATGCCATAGTGTTGTTTAGGTAGACTTATTAAAATATAAAATAAACAACGCCAACACGTATTAATGTTGTGACCGGTTTCGCTTTAATGCTTTATCAAACTGAATTTGTTATGATTGCTTACGTCATTAAATATAAATATATATTTAATGACGTAAGCAATCATAACAAATTCAGTTTGATAAAGCATTAAAGCGAAACCGGTCACAACATTAATACGTGTTGGCGTTGTTTATTTTATATTTTTATATATATATATATATATACATACATATTCACATTTTTATACTCATTAGGTAAATGTTCTAATTTTAAGCGATTCAATTAACCTCCTGAGTAACGAATGCTTTCGAAAGGGAAGAGAACCATTTCACAAGAATAGCAATATCAAATATTCATAAAATACAGAAACAGACGCAGACATAAAATGATATACAGAGAAGGAGATAGACCGCACAAAATGCAGTGGAATCAGTTCAAACGATTTAGAGATGACTTCAACCAACATCTTCGCAAACTTCTGGAACGTCAATACAGTGGACACATCAGTTCTTTGATCAATAAAGTAATCACTATTTCTATAAATTAGTTACAAAAGCTGCTTAGAATTTTGCATAATGCCTTACTTTTTATAATTAGAATATTTAAGTTATATGAATTTGTACAAAATCTAACGCTATGCAATGCTCTTGAACTGCACGCAGTCTCTCAGATATTATCCCCAGGTCTCATTCTTTCTCTCCCCATGTGATCCGCTTTTATCAGCGACTATCAACTGCTACTTGGCGCAGGTCAGATCAGGCGTTTAAGGTGCACATCTGATAACACAATATTTGCACACTGACGTCTTACTTAATGTCAGTCAAGCAGATGTTGAGACAAACAGTTATTAGACGAAGATATTTACTGACTCAACACTGATACCGTTATATTGTAAGTAGCATTTAATATTCATTACAAATTGCAAAACAAGGTCTACACATTCTTATCTTGGACAAAATAACTAGGTTTACAATCGTTGCTTATTGATATATATATTTATTAAATGCAGGAAATACGAAGCAGTGTTATTCTGATGGAACTTTGTACAATTTTTACGTTTCTATTCCAGCTCTAGATATCCGTAACTTTGAAACAACGGTTATGACGAGAGAGAGAGAGAGAGAGAGAGAGAGAGAGAGAGAGAGAGAGAGAGAGAGAGAGAGAGAGACCTTCTTATATTTACGCCATTCCTGATAGACAAAGGAAAGTGAACCAGAAGAAGATATATTGGACTAGTAAAGCGAATAATATCCCGACTTCACTGGTTAAGTCGATGTTGTGAGCGACGATGTTGATAATGGTGGTATTTAAAATGGACTTCGTTGTTGGGTATAGTTGTATTGTAAGGTAGAAACAGCATGAATAGCAATTGTTGTCATGATAGCCTCTTAATTCAAGCGGAATCAAGGAAAGATGATACTTTAAAAGCACATGTGATGTTGAACAACTTTCATTGTAGCTCCATAATGGTACATGTAGTTGTTCATAAGTTCTGTAGTGCTTAGCGATACTAGTTTCCCTAGTCATTCAATCCAAATGTTGAAATGAAATACATTATATCAATAAAACATGAGGAGAACGCTCGTTTATATAGTTTATAAAAGATTTAGTATATTTATATATCTAGCTATTGAACATACTACTGCTTGATACAATATCTGTCAAAAAGATTATATAAACAAATGTATTTATTATAGCTAATTGGTGGACTACTTGAATACAACTTTGTTAGGACTCTGTATGTAATTATCGCGATATTGCATATGAGATAGTATTTTTTATGTATGTTATACTCCAGACATTGCTCCTTGACTCGCCTGTGAAATACAAAAATACATATATAGCAAGCGTATGGTACGTTCTTGCGACATTTTAAGATGCAGTTAAAAGCCAGTCTTTTGAAAACTGAATTTGACAACTAAATATTCACAATAAATGGTACTAACGTTAGGAAAGCAAAAACATACCTTCATATTTGCATTCTTTTTACAAGATAAAGTGTAATGATCTTTATCTCATCTCACGATAAATTATATTATAATATCATTATTGTGTCATTTTGTTTATAAAAAATGAACTTTAGAACCGTTTTCTGCAGTTTCTGATGCGTCTGGCACTTTGTTTCTACCATTGTACAATTGATAACAAGTAGTTGCACAGCGTGTAATAGTAGTAGTGGTATTGATAGTAGTTCTTCTTGGTATTGTTCTGTTTATCTAATCCATTACAGTCACGACCTATAGTGGGCTTGCTTATAATATTGTCTACCTGATCGAATATACTGTATATATACTATTACAAGCATACCAGTATAATCTTCATTGCAAATTTTCACTAAACAAAAAATTCGTATCTGCAAAATTGTAAAACGCAAATTATACAAAAATGATTTTCTCAATATTAACCTTAATAACTCTATGAGTGCCATGAAATTATTTCCCAAAATGCTTTTAATATATGATTATATATGGCATCAGTCAAAGACTCATACATACTTTGTGATCACGTGATAACATGGAGATGGTCATGAAATTGGCCATATGCTTATTTGCACGAATGCAATCTTATATTATCAGTAACTAAACTAAAATAGAGTAGACAATATATAAAATTGACCCTGTAAATAAGAAGAAAGGTTAGAAGAAACTTTAACAATATATCAAAACTAGAACCAATCAATGTATAATCAATAATGGTCAAACATTTTAATCGTGCCATTGTATATTAAGAAAGTAAATATTTCTATAGCAGCGGTAATCCAAAATAGCCCCAGAATACTTTGTCAAGGTGTGATAAAACGTTGCTTATCTTAGCGCTCGCACAACACACACACACACACACACACACACACACACACACTAACATATATATATATATATATATATATATATATATATATATATATATATATATATATATATATATATATATATATATACATACATACATACATACATACATACATACATACATTCTACAGACGAATGGTTGATAATAGTAGGCATAATTAATATTGTAATACAATTAATAATATAAGGCATGTTATATAAGTTTTGATTAGTACTCTACGGAGATTCGAAATTAGGTTTGAAGGTAAACCGCACCCATCGCCTTGCCTTCACGCACGAACCCATATTTCTTCTCGACTATACACACATTACCAGACTGAACAAAAAGTGATTTCCCTGGAATCTTTATTCTAATTTAATTATGTTTTTTATTATCAAGAATTCTTCTGTCTGGTCAATATTGATAATGTTCTATAATTATTTCTATATACCCTGATTGCTATCATTAGAATTCGGATTGATTGAGTGTGTAGATATATGAGAATTACTTGGTCGTCATGAGAATGTGTGTCTACTATACACGATTGAATATAACACTAAGTATCATCCATGTTGGTGATGTGTACTTAGTTAAGAGAGAATATGGGCTCATGAATATAGGCGAGGTGATCGAGTTCCATTTATAAGCGCACTATGGGTCGAATGTCCTTAGAGGATATATATAAATGATTTGCTTCTACACATACACACTTACAGAGATAAAGACACATCTATTATCTCTGTATAATCTAAAAATACATTAATATTCCGTATTGTTGATGTTCCATTCGGACAAATGACATATAAGAATGTGCATTTGAACTACCCTTTCTGAGTCTGTATATAAATATATATCCCTAGATAGACCAATAATAGATAGATAGATAGATAGATAGATAGATAGATAGATAGATAGATAATTTAAACAGCGTTTCCAAAAATGCATTTAATCAAACTCGTTGTTTCACCATGAAAACCTTTGTTGTTGCAACTTGTCAATGGTGAAAATGTTCTTATAATATGTAATAGCCACCTAACAAAGCATAATCCCCAACAATATGGAGAAAATAAATGACGTTTGCTTATATGAATCAAACTCTGAATTTTGTATTTTTAAACTGAAAAAGACACTGTGGTGTCTGGATCAGCTGATGTTCGATTGGGATATTGCTTCTTTATCATTCACGCATTACGTACTACTGCTTTGGGGTGTTTGACTAGGCAATTACTATAATTAATGCAGTCTTTGCAATACACAAATGTTGAAGCCACACTATCAGACCAGATAGATACAACACTTATGCCTGATTATACTGCTGACTCATTTATAACCTGTTTGGCGTGCATTTTCGATTATAATTAGCAAGGAAGATGGAATTGAGATACATGGTATAATTTATCCTAATCGCTATTAACAGTCTTTGCTATTTGTATTTACGATTATATATTTGTATTACATACAACGAATTTGGTTGCGGACTTTAGAGGGAATTTGCTTGATTACCGGACATGTGCTGTTAACGATAATGTTGTTTTTGTTACATTTTCTGTACAGATGGGTGAAAACAGCATAAGCATTAAATACATTGAATTAATACCTTGCCAATTTCCAAACCTACAATCAGTTGCGACCAAAATAATGTGCCAATACCAACGCAAAGCCAGAAATACTCAGGATATTTTTCGGGCTACTAATATGATACACCACTATTACCTCAAGTAGCAATATACAGGTTTTGTATGATTCATATGTAAATGAATCAAAACAAGGTCATTACATTTCATTATATACATAACATCATGGATCCTCGATACCGAAATGGTTCTCTCTCTCTCTCTCTCTCTCTCTCTCTGAAATAGTATCGACCCTATAATAATCGTGCTTATGTTAATAGTTTCAGGTTTGTTTAAAAAAAGAATTGAGAATCAGATATATTTTTTTCATTTGACTTTCTTCTCTTTTTTCCCCATATAATCACATAAAATTGATTTAACCTATTAAGAGTTACGGACCTAGAATAAACAGAACAGTAAATCAACATTTATCCGATTGTGTCATTAACCAACCCTATACAAATAAAGTTAAGATAATAGGTACATTTATATTTCAAATTTCCAGTTTTGCCTTCCTATTTCGTTATGTCTGTGCATGTTTAATTTCTGTAGTTATGTATCTGTCTTTTCGTCGTATTCTCGGCTAGTTATTCACCTGCATTCTCATGTTCGCACAACTACCTTCAACAGATCTTTCTATTTTGATGTTTACGGTAATTAAAAAGTCAACGTTAAAATAATCAAACTGTCTAAATTGTTTATGTTTATTTAGTATAATTGAGAATAATGAGGTGCTGGCTATAATTAATGACGGGTGAAACTAGGATTGGATTCTTTTTGAATTTATGTGGTAGAGACGGGATTTAAGGAAGAATTATACCAAGATAACATGAACATTTCATTTTCAGCCCCTCTAAAAAACGTATTATATAAATATAGCAGCTCATAAATACAATATGTATAATCTATCCCAAGACGCATACATATTGAGTAAAGTGGTAATACTTAAGTTGTATGTCGAGCATTTTAAGGCTTATATTCGTCTCCTAATGGAGTATAATTAAGTGTTCTAGATTGATGTCATGTTGCGGAACTATATTAATGTCCTTCTTATTAATGACTGCAAAATATAATGCAACATTATCATTGTGAAGAAATTAACTCCGAGTTTAAAAATGTTCTTCAAGCTAGAATACCTCTCCACCTGAAAAAGTACCTTCCCTATAGAATCGCTATATTTAGGTGTTCTATACTAAGATATATAGTTTTAATATTTGATATATCAAACATTATAAATTTTGAAAAGGGTGCAGTATTTATGAGAAAATTTGATTATCAATAAAACGCACTTCATAGACGATAGCGAGTGTGCCTTCGAATTTGTCGTTGGGTTTGTGATCTTTTACAATTAAATGGTCTTCATTATATATCGCATCTAATAAATATATAGGGTACTTGAGTTTAAACATGTATATGATAAAGCAAACCCCAGTGCACATCTCAGACTTCAAGTGCTTATATTGGACCACGTTGTTTTTATATCTAATTCCTTAGAAAATAAACCCCAGTAATAAAACGATTTGTCAATACCCGACTTTGATGATTGCCTGGTTTTGGCATTGACTGTTTGATAAATTAAAGAATAGGTTTTGGTGCAAAACTAAGCTCCGCTAAAGTGGTATCATTACCGAGATACACACAAATGCATACGTGATATCAATCAAGACATTAGGTTATTACAACACTGTGGCAGGTATTTACCTCTCGATAAAATAATGTTAGTAGGCGTTGCAGGGTTAATTCATAACATTGCTTTTTACAATATGATCAGACATTACACGAATATTATTTCGTAACGTTTTGAATTCAACCTGGTTGGAATGGTGTACTGATGTTTAAAGGATTTTATTTTCACTGTTCATAACTATTTTTCAAATATCGTTTCTTATTTGAAAAATAATTCATTTATGTCGTATTGTTAGAAACATGTAATGAAATGTATTACTTATGTAAAAGAATTACCTTTTAGTTATTACTTTTTTCAACATCTATTGAAAATCGAACGAGGTAATGCAGTTAGGACATGTTGACAGTAAAGTGATGTCAGTTTACTGTTCAATAGTCAGGTCGTAAACACGTGTCTACACGTGACAACAGCAGCAATCTACTACAATTATTTCACATTCACAGCAGTCAAGAGCGTTGACGTACTACCTCATAGACACGCATACAGAATACGAATTTATCAATCTGGAACCTCATTCAAGGCAAGATGGTCATGCGCCCTTCCTTATATAAAAAATTACCTTTTAGTAAGTACTTTTTTAAACTTCTTTTGAAAATCGAACGAGGTAATGCAGTTATGATATGATGAAATTAAAGTGATGTCAGATTTTCTGTTCAATAGTCAGGTCCTAAACACGTGTCTTCGTGGTACGACAACAGCAGCATTCCAGTTTATTACAACCTTTTTATAAATGCAACTCGTCCCTGAATATTAAAGGTTTGATAAATATAGCGAATATTTAACACGTACCTAACGAAGATTTGAACCTTAGTCCGGAGACAAAACACATCTATCCTATTTTGACATATATGTGTATATGCCCACCAGCTGTAATATAAGTGATATAGTCTCGAAAGCACTGAAAATTTTTTGAAATTGTGTTTTCATTTTAAACATTAATTTAGCCAACGAAGTAAGAAATTGATTTTAAATGTTTAGAAAATCGTTTATACAAAGAATGTCAAAATGGAATATACGTATAAAGATACAAACCAGATAAAATCATAGATAGACATAGAGAGACGGAGAGCGAACGGTACAGAATGACATGGAATCCATTCAACAGTTTATTTATGACTTAAATGGTATCTTTGGATACTTCTTGTAGTTACATATATTGTGTGCTTGAGTATATAATCAATAGTTTTGTATATTTAGTAGCCAATATTTGAGCTCGTTATACCTTATACAATGCATTTCTTATGATCACTAGTATAGTAAAATCAGATTTTACAACATTCACATTCGTCCCTATTTAACGAGTAGTGTCTACCAGATAGTATCTCTATGTTAATTTCTCACCACCCGATGTCATCGATGCTTATCATTCACTATCAGTTGTTGCAAGATTCGGATCGAACCAAGGGTTAAGATGAGCGCCTACAAACATAATCAATATACAGTAAAACCGTTGTTACCGTCAGCAAATTGAATCTGAAATAAAAAGATCACAGCAGAAGTATTTGTATTGCTTCAACACTGGCCCCGTTATATCTTAAGTATTCTTTGCTTTTTCAAAATGAAATCACATAGACCCTCCATCATGTAGAAGATATCAGTAGTTTCCAATTAGGTGTGCTTTGGCAGCTGATCGGAATCACGAAATTTTGTTATTGTACTGCTAACAATATCAACGTTTCTTATGTTTTAATAGCTGCTCTAGGTACAAATACATTTTAAAGGAACGTTGGTTACAGACACACCTGCATGTTGACCTAGTAATTATTTATCGTCTTAGAAGATCGAATAATGTAATGCATGTTAGATAATTTGTCATACTATACCAATAGGAACCTGTATCCGCCGCTAAGGCACCGATTGCCTTACTTGCATGCACCAACCAAACAAACATGCTGCAACCAAGCACGCGTCCTTAACAACGATGCTTCCATGGTACTAATATAGAAAAATTTGGTTATAGAAAATGAAGTGACGCAATATTAAGCCATATATGAACTGTAATTGTGGTTCGTTGTTTCATCTCAGAATTATCTTTAACCGTTTCCAGAATAACATGCCATACACATTATGATTATACCGTCTCTAATTAAGAAGTTCGTCATTAAGTGTTACTTTAAACATATGGCATGGCGGGTGATTTAAAACTATATACATAGATGTGTTGAGACGGAAGCAGAGTACTGGTATATAACAAGAACCTATTCTAATAAATATTAAACCATGATATAATTTATGGAATCTGAAACAGATTTGCTTTGACTGAATTTAATTTGAGTTCATGGTTTTACACTAATTAATGTGTATACAGATATTGTTTGTTCAATTTGGCCTAAGAATTTAATAAACGCTTATACACTATCGTCTGTGTTATTTGTTAGCGACATAAAACAGTGTTGTTCTTGAGTCCTGAAGACAATCGACTATGGTCTATCATATCCAAAGACGATATTTTAAATATATGTAGTCAAATATCAATTCGAATGATGCACATAGTTGTTGATGACATTCGTAAATCATGGACGAAACGAACATATTTACACATCGAGTATAAATGATTAGTACGAACAAGGGACTCACACTACTAGATAACTCATGCAGTCTGTGAACAACGAGAAGATGTTCACATTTCTAGTATTTAATATCAATACAAACTAATTAGGCACGCTATGGACAAAATCACAAGGACCTTTGATATCCGTACCTTATCAACATGCAAAACGCATTCACACATCTAGGCTTAACTGTCCAAATACATTAAGGACGCATATATCTATTCTGAAATATCAACACAAGCTTGGGACGCACAATATTGACAAAATCACAGAGACCCTTGACACTGAAGACGTATTTACACGTCTAGTTCTATAAAACATTTCAAACTAAATATGCACACTGCTGATAACATTACGGAGATTGTGAACACTTGTATAGCATAGACATCGAATACGTATTACACAGGTAGCCTGATCAATAAATACAATTTAATGACCCACACTATTGTCACTATCACAGAGACCGCGGACATTGGCACCTCATGAACAAATTTGATTCATCCATACATATAGTCTGAATTATCAGTACAAACTAATATTGACAAAATCACAAAGACTGTGGCCCTTCGTATTTCACGGAAAATGAAGTCTCATTTACACATCTAGTCTAATCTGTTAATACAAATTAAGGACGTACACTCTCTAGAATATCACAGAGACCGTGGCCATTGGTACTTCGTCAATATGAAGACACATGCACACATCTAGTCTGAAAAAGGAGCCACACGTATATTATGAGCTATCATTTCAAACTAAGTACGTGCGCTGTTGCCAAATTAGGCAGACCGTAAACATTTGTACGTCATGGACCAAGAATACGCATTTACACATGTAGTCTGAACTATCCATACAAACTTAGGACGAACACTATTTGACAAAGAAATGGACGTCGTGGACACTGATACGTTCTTATCAAAGAAGGCATATTTGCATATCTAGTCACGTTTAAACAATAAATACGACCGATCCGGTAGCCTAGTTCATAAAGTATCCGCCTTTGATGTGAGATGTCGCGGGATCGAACCCCGGCCGAGTCATAACAAAGATATATAACGGTACTAACAGCTGATTCGCTATGCACAATGCGTTATGATGTTAGTGTTAGGACAGGTCGGCCTGGTGTCAGACTGATGTGAATTGGTGAGATATCATGCTTACATGTCTACGCCAAGATATCACAGCAAATCACTATAAACTGCCATACTGCAGGCATCGTGGCGATATGACTGACACATGTGTTAAAGCTGCGTTATAAATCAGAACCACACATTAATAATATAATAATAGAAATTAAGGAAGCTTATTACTGACCAAATCACGGAGGTTGTGGACAGTGATAGGTCTTGGAAAACGAAAGCATGTTTACACATCTGGTCTGAACAATGAAGACCCATTACACATGTAGCCTGATATATCAATACAAACTAAGGACCCACACTATTGACAAAATTTACTGAGACCATGTACAGTAATTACATCATGAACAACGAAGACTCTCGCATCTAGAATGAAGTATCAATATAAACTAAAGACGCACGCTATTGATAAAAGCACGGAGACCCTCGAATGTGGACATTGATACGTCATGGACAACGAACTGGTATTTACACATTTAGTCAGTACTATCAATACACACCAGGGAAGCACACTAGTGACAATATTACAGAGACCGAGGTCATTTGGTACCTCAAGAACAACGACGATGCATTTGCACACCTAGTCTGAACTATGAATACAAACTAAAGATGCACAACTGTCTACAATATCATGGAGATGGTGGACATTGGTAGAGTATGGCCAACGAAGGCATTCTTTTAAAAACATTCAGATTTAGGAAGTACTTCCATATTAGGAGATACATTATACTGCCAAATAATATTTATTGTCGATTTTGGAAACATTTTGTGTTTAAATTTCATGATTTATACTTTTACAATCGTATACAATTTTAAACTCCAAATAACTGCGTGAGTTTGAATTTTACGAATCTCTCATCCAATTACTAAAATGGCGCAATATATAATGCGATAAAAATTACCTTTAAATGGAATACTGTGGAGGCAGGAATGATAGTATTGTTTAAATATCATATTTAAAAGAAATGAAAATACATATATTGCAGAACTTATTATATAAATTGACTAAACAATAACACAATGTTAAAATCAATTTTCGACGGCTGATTTGTGTAGCGTACCATTACAAGTGACAGTAGAAACAAACAAACCAATAACTATTAGGCTGTTTAAGCGATAGTACAAGAACAGCATTTTCTAAGACCGGATAATTTTCTCTATTTTAAATTTTTAAAAATAGACCACTACGAAAAGCCCCACTCGTTTCACCAGATATAATTAAAGATGTTATGTTTTAAAAAATAAACGTTATGATGGGTTTTAATTTTCTAAATATTTTTATTAGTTGTACTGAATCTTTCCATTCGCAAAGCGATAAGTGTTCTCGATAATTTGATATTTTTTTAATTTCATTTCGTCTGACATGTTTGTGTTGTCGGGACATCGTTTGTTTGCGTGCCTAATATCACTGTCTATGCTTCACTTTCATTTGTATTGTAGTTTTTAAGTTCCGTTTATCTCTTTTATAACCCATATACATTTGCAAAGAACTTCGTATTACACTTGCCTACCAATCTAGCAGAGATCAATCCATACGGCTCGTAATTCAAATCAAATTTTTTTCCAAACATAGTACCTTCGGTTTTTTTCAATACTAAACATTCTTATTTATACACATCCAAATAGATCATATATCAATCCAACGCATCTTGAAATATAAATTCATGATGAAGATCTTGTCATAGGTTAACGCGAACTTTTGAAATGCTGACCTATATGCAAATCAAGGAGGCATGAGTCATATATTTCATTACTGAGCATGCATGAGAGGTAGATTACTTATTTCGCACTGTCTTAGTATGAAGCTGTGTTATATACTATGTTGTAATTTGTTTTCATGTTGATAATAGTAAGGCTGTTGATATATTGTAAAAGTCCTAGCAGACGCTATTAATAATGTTGCTCACATTACAAATTCAGAAACAATATATGATACAAGGATGTATTGCTTAAAATAAGGTCTGGATTATTACATATTATGGTGTGATAAGTGTAAGCATATGTATGTTTTTTACGCTGATGATGAACTTCATACACATTATGAGAGACACGAGATATATAGATTAATTGCGAAGTTAAACAATAAAGATCTTAATTCATTTTGGAAACACTTTTGTCAAGAGACTAGAAAGTGATCTCGCTCAGTTTAAAGTTCGAAATGGTATGTGTATGGTCAAACCAATATATGAATGTAAGTGATCCCTGATACTCGAATGTACGCGGTTTGAGTTTTCGAAGACAATCAACATGAACCATGATACATTTTGTAAGCAGGCACCAACTACTCCCTCCCTCCCTCCCTCCTCTCTCTCTCTCTCTCTCTCTCTCTCTCTCTCTCTCTCTCTCTCTCTCTCTCTCTCTCTCTCTCTCTCTCTCGGCTATCTACTAGTACGAAACATTAACACTATCTACACTGGGCTAACGTAACGGAACCTTGAACCTTTGCTAAGGAAGATGTTTGTATAGCTCAACATAAACAATATTAAACTTCCTTAAACCCCAACCGTCTCTGCAACGGAATTTCTTTAACAAAAACTAATATGTTTAGTTGGGTGTACGTTTTTTGCCCTTAATATAATTTTCTCTGCAGTAAACCGAAAACCCAGTACTTGAAAACTGAAACACAATTTGATCCTAAATCTCAGTTGTACACTAATAAATTCGCACCTCACTTAGAACTTGGTAACGTATTTTTCCTGCTAAATTACTAATTCGGGCAGATTATATACGCATAGCTGTACTATGGTAAGCTTACCAGTTCGAAAATGTATCACAGACACACGTCGTTACAAAACTTACGTGCACGCAGACACCGAGTTTACGGTAAGGTATGGGTTAAAGTTAATGAAGTCTTTTCTCCATCAAACAGAGACGGATTCGTGGTAAATGAATAACAACTAAATCAGTGTAAATAAGATAATTATGGAAGATTACTTTTCGCTTAGTATACAGTTATGATTGCTGATTTCGTTTGTATGAAGAATCCAAAGATCGAGTTTTTTTGTTTCTTTGTTTGTTGTTGCTTTATCATTAGACTAACATGCTTGGTAAATACAAACGAGGTATGAAGGAAACAAAAGGAAAATACGCTCGTATATGTGTACAATTAGTAATTTCATATAATTTAAACTGTTTTATCGGCCAGACAAAACTGACCATGGAAACGTTGAAGGCATTATAAACAGTTAGTAAAGGCTCATTTCTTAATTGATGGTGCTGTTATTACGTTTAATTCGAGTTGTCATTTCATATCACATGTAAACTACGTTTAACCTCCTTAGCATGTTTTCCATTCTAAATACGTTTCCAGGCAGACATCTTAGCGGATTATCAAACCGTAACAACTGGGTAGAGTGATTTTCTTACAAGTAGTTCACATATGGACATAAAATATAAAAAGAATAAGAAAGAAAACAAATATACTGTAGAGACATGCTTCATTTAAATTTAGTTAATACGTTTTTGCAACTACTACGCAGAAACTATAAATATATTTATTTGTTTATTAAAAATATGATTTGAACTCATGAAGAATACGTAATAGGGTTCACCTGTAAACACAACTAAGAATGATGTCATTCATTTCAAATAGACTTTTTCACAACCCAAAAATGAGATTAATTAAATGAAAAGTAAGCGTCATATGATCTTTTGTGAAACGTAGTAAAATATTATTAATGGTAAATCATATAAATAGGTGTGGTTTTATTGAGACTACATCTACATTGATGTCATGGATAATATTATGTTTCATTGAAACATTGAAATTGTCATGCATTACGATGTCCTGAGCAAAAGTTTAGCGACTTTGTAGTATTCTTGTTATATATATATATATATATATATATATATATATATATATATATATATATATATATATATATATAGTTTGAATGTTTTGACAATGCGATTATTACCGTAAATCCCATGGACATCGAATTAGTTCGAATCTCAGTAGAATCAAACATGTTTAAGTCCGTATTACACTGTTCTATCTCAATATATAACAACTAACTTCATATTGTCATTCATCCGGTTCAGATGATAGATGGAATACATATTTTGCAAATTATAAAATTGTAATATTTACCTCTAGGTATTTCAGCTTGTGTAGGTTCCTGTCTGTACCATGTAAATGAGTAGTCATTAGAAGAGACAAGACACAATACAGCTTACTCCCTGTTCTAATCCGCCTAATAACCTTATTTACATTAAGGGGTGTATGTATGGGTGGTTCTGTGGTCTGAAGAGCTCTCTGTTGCAGATCACTGCCATCTCATCTTTATGAAACACACTGAAAGTTTTATGTTGAATTAGGTAGCATCCATATTAATCTGTGCTCAGAAAGTCAAAAGACTGACCATAAACATTGGACTCCTTTCATCCATGGAGTTTGCGAGTCTTAAGTTTTAGACACTGATAATTCGTAAGTGAGCATACTATTTAGGGAATAACAGAGAATGTGGGGTGAGTTCGAATTGTTTTGCTCTTAATTACCACTAATAACGAGCGATAGGGAATGGGCATTGGAGTACATTATACATATATCTAACGTATATGTATATCTGATATACAATTTGGTAACTGTTATGATATTTGTAAACAACACACTCCTTGAAATATCGACACAACTGTGAAACATTAATATCACAGTGTAAAACAAACACTAATCTTTTAAAAGTAGGTTCTTTAATTAGAGCGAAAATAACCCAAACACGTACCCGGTGTTGCTATGCTGGCGGTCGACAATTCATGTAAATTTAATAGATTATAGAGTATTCACTTTTCACTGGTGGAACTCTGTTTTCTGATAAATATGTGCTTGCCTCAGATTTACGTTACGCTTCGTTAGTACGAGTTGTAGTCATTTTTAAGTCACACGCTTAGTCAACAGGGGGGTGGGGGTGGGGTGAAGATGAAATAATTTTGATGGTTAACCTGTCACTAGAAGAGAGCAGTTTTATTATTCATATTTTTTTTCTAACTAACGGTGATTGTAACGTTTAACAATTCAAACAGGCAACTTCAATCACAGTCAGCATGCACCAGTTTCAATCAAACTTTGTTTCAATGGATGGCGATATAAACAATAATCAATATTTTATCTTAAATAGAACATAAATGGAACATAGGGGCGTCATTCATTCCAAATATTCGTTACTTTTGTATAAATGATTACGATAATGATGCCACCAAAATATTTGTAATGAATCTTGTTATCTACATTTAACATCGGTGGAATCATATGGTATTTATTAGCATATGCACTAAACCTTGAAACTATTTGAAACGATTGTGTCATGATTTTATACCGTACCTGTAATCTATTTTCAATTTTAATCTAATTTTGTCACTTTATGGCACTTGAAAGAAAACGGCTGTTGTTGAAAAATATAATTACAAAGTCTATGTAAATACTTTTGTTGTTTTATTTTTGTTATATATATATATATATATATATATATATATATATATATATATATATATATATATATTCAATTTGTCAATAATACACAATTTTAAAATAAAACATCCAATGATATAACGAATTATGACATGACGATATATAATGTTATGGAATGTAATTTAAAGTCATATTATGTAATGTGTGCGGTCCTTACTGAGTACTATTGGTATTTACATGTAATACGATATAAATCTGAGAAGATTTTAAATGGTTTAAGAGTCTTTAATAATTACATTCCTTCCATACATTTCATAATTTCATTGAACATAGTCACTCGTTTAAGACCCCCCACTTACTGTATTTAATATAATTTTTTCGATTCCATTTTAATGTTTCATTTTTTGTAAAAACACTGCTTAATTAAAAAAAAAGATGACTTCATTATGTCTGTCCTAACAGTCATCTGTAAAGTTAATACTTAATGTTGCCTTTTATGCCATTAGGACTCGTACAATTCTTTTTTACATTTTAGTAATTGTACAAGGAGATTCACTTCGTATGGGCGTAGCTATGGCATAATTGATTCCATGCCCTCATGACAGAATGGATAGCACAGATCAGTGCTGAACGCATCAATTTTATAACTGTTATGGAATTTATCTGATCTTTACCGCTGACAAAATTGTACAAGAAAAATAAAAAGACCAAACATAAAAGGCAATAAGCATTGTCAAATGAGAACAGTCGTACTATCACATCTTCACACCAAAGATTCTGTTTTAATCATCGTTTATGGACAATTAAATATATGCGAATTTTTTTTACATAAAATACATAAAATATCCCGCACAACATTCATATTTCATTTCTAAGAATGACAATTTCTATGCTTATAGTTTCCTTGCTCACACTGATAGTATATCACTAGAAAAAATGAAATAAAAATAACCATAATCGTGTTTGTTATATTTGGTATTTTATTTGCAATGCGATAGGCAGAAAACATAATAAAACTGAATAATGCCTAATGCGTTATTTTGACTTTCCGATAGTTTCCATAGACCATTTAATACCGGATGTATCCGAGTTTCTCCGTAATTATCCGAATAACCTCCCGAGTCACTTTATACTCCGGCCAATCAAACGCTGGTGGGTACATGTACATACAAAATTGGCGTCCATTGTTGTTTAGAAATATTTCAGAGATAAAACGTTAAGAAAAACCCGCTACTTGTATCGTCAGAAGTTGAGAAGTCGCTCCAATCAAGGATGTGGCATTAAATCATCTGCCATGGAGAGATGATTTTACATGTATTAGTATTGCGACGTCATAAATAGTTTTATACTTGTCCGTGAACGTTATAGAGATCGAGTACCGGTGACGTCGATATTTTCACCTTTATCTAAATCCAGCAAGTGGAGCTAATTAAATGATTGAAATTTACATGTAAATTATTCACATATTTTCAAAAACAAAAACAAAATTATAAATTCACTTATTACAGTGACGTTTAGGATGCATATAAATAGTTTGAATAACCTGCTCTTTGATTGTCAGGATGTAATTTGTTTACTTCGACACCGTTTTCTTATTTACATGTACATGTCCAGATGTAAACAACTCAAAACTATTCTCTCGTATGACTTTGAAATCCTTCCTGGTTTCCAGAAAATAAGACAGGATGGTTCCAATACTAAATTTCGTCATTATCTGCGGCAGCATCGCTGTTGAATAGGTATTTTCCAACTGGATAAACGATGTTGACGTAGTTTGAAAATTGATGCTGATTCTGATGCGTCCGCCATATTTTGCCCACCACCTATCGAGTGGCTATTGCGGTCAGCTGACCACCCGCCACGTGATAAAAATTCCAAGCAAATTACGAAGTTCGCCGAAGTCTCCATGAAATGGTCTATTGTCTAGTCTGTATTAATTAAGTGCACCTTAGACCGGAAAGAAGGTCATGGCAGTGACATATCCTCGCAGTCGGTAAATCAGACTCACAATAAACCCGTGTAGTATGTTTCTGTTCAAAGACACAAAACTGAAGAATAAAATTTCATGTGACTTACATAAAAACCGACTCAATGACCTAGGTGTAAATAGCATAATTTTATACACTCCTTGTTTAACAAAAACTGTTTTTTTTGTATATATAAATCTCACACGTTTATCATGATCCTTCTTTGATATAACGTCGGTTTTCATTAACACAATTTAGATACTGGCATGTGCACATAGTGTACATGGCCAATGTGCATAATTAATTTGCTCATTGTAACGTTTCATTATTGCGTTAAGATGTCAGAAAACTCTGACTGAAAATATTAATTAAAAACGAAGAAAATACAAATTAATAATTCAAAAATAAAATTAATTAACGAAAATTAAATCAAATAAAATTAAAATTAAAATCCTTTTATATCAAACTTTTGTGTCTATCGCGATAAAAAGGGCAATCATTAAAAGGAAAACTATTATCTGCACATACATGCATATGTGTTTCAGTTTGCAGACAAATATGGAATGTTGTAAATATTTAAATATCTGGGTCGAATTTAGGATCCGTAGTTTCCACCTGTTAGAATTCCGGAGTCGTTACCACCAGTATGTCTCGGGTACAGCGCTTTACCCTCGGTATTAAGTAACCTACTCATCTTGCTTTGTCGTAAAATACCTTACATAACTAAACTGGGTTGGATCTTCGTTCACTTAATGACCGTGAGTGGAATATATGTCAGCTATTTAGTGCGTTCACTGTATCAGTGTACCGGTAAGAAATATAAAAAGGCTGTTAACTCATTAATTTAGTAGATTAAGGATAATAATGCATTTTCGAAACTGTTTCTATCTCAGTGTTGTATTCAGCAGGGCAATTTTCACATTTTGTTTCCGTTCATTTTTAGCGAAGTCCCAACGTATAATGTAACCATTGTAATGTAACTGACAGGATCTGAAATCCAAACTGCACTGACACCAACGTTCTGCCTGCAAAGCAGGAATTATTTATAATAAAATAAAGTTATAACAAATTTAAAAGTAAAGGTATAATTATGAGAAAGTAATCCAGTGCTATGTTGGACAAAGATACATAAAACAGAAGCTCTTACGATACCTAATATGTAGTTTCGCTTGAACTGTATCATACCACTGTAATTCGATCTGCCAATAGCTAAACCATGATCTGCCACTGCGCTATGCAAATACTATGAAACTATTATCGATGACGTGTTGTAAACAAGCCAAAGATTACTAAACCCCATGTGGAATATATTTTGTTAGCGACGTTGACCAACAAGACCATCAGATACACGTATAATGTCCGGTGGTGAGAACCCCACAACAATTATATCAAAGTACCTACATCATGTTATGAGACCAAATGCCTACAAATATCCATATATATTGTTATAAGTATGATTTCACCCTAAGTGCTGTATCAGATTCCAGCCTGTTAGAATCAGGCCATTTGATACCAGAAACTCTCAGCAGGTCCGGAATCTGCTCTTTATCTTCCCATGGCTAACTGAGCTTTTACTTCTTTCTGCCTTTTTATAAATCAAAAATGTTAAATTGTTAGTTATTTTTAGTAACCCTTTCTAAAGCAGATGAAGAGTGGTAGAACAGGCAGTTAAGGTATGGGCTTGATACTGTAAGAAACACTGGATTTTTGTGTCTAGTTTTTGGGAAAGATTTTAGCTTGATTTTACATAACGTTTTAGAGCCATTACTTGGCATGTTTGTGTCATTTGAACCGGATTTTATGGTCGCTCCTGTAATATTGTGACGCACCAAAATTAAGTATCCTGAAGAAACTATTAAGTACTGAGAAAACACATAAATATTAGAGCACAGTTATCAACGCGCAGGTCCATACTGTGTTGTTTGCAAATTCCGTTAAGCATTTTATGATAACTAACAGGGTATCAAACAACGAAGGAATGTTTGAAATAGGATCATCTAATAATAACATTAAAACAAGGTGTACTGTATCACATTATTTATACGTATGGTGGCACTGCCATTAACAGCCTGTTGGTGAATTTATACGCTTTATAACTTTATTTTTGATTGCTTACCATTCTGATATATAAATCGATGTCATTTTTTAATATAAGCTGGAATGCAATTATTTTAAAGAATAAATAGTAAAACAAAACATCTGCATCGTAGTATGCTTGTAAAACACTAACTAACCTCGGCTAATTATCGAAATGTACATATATGGTTGTATAATTAATATTGTAAAGCCATTTACACCGCTTTGCTAAGCGGCTGAAGTATAAGTGACCTTCTGCCGATATTTTGGAAAAGGCTATGGAGTAAATCATAAATTAGTATAAAACTTATATTCACTATCGTTATTCTCTACATGCTATCTCGCAGGTCATTGCTATGTCACTTATTGTCAACAAAGTGTTTACATTACAGTTTGTTTCATAATGAAGCAATTAATAACCATATATTGAGGTAACATTTACATTTTTTTTAATATGCTGATTGTTACGAGTTTAGGCTCTAATAAATGGCAACAAAGAAAGAGTGAAACAACAAGCTTTGTTAAATTTAACAAAACATTTATTTATTTAGACAAACATTGCACAAATGGAAAAAGAACGTATCTTTCTCGGAATGAAATCCAAAAATATATTCCAAGAATAATCCAGAAATTCAATTAGAAAAAACACTTGTAACAAATGTCATAATAGATTCAAGTTCGAGTCCAGTTGAAGAATCCAAGATTAAAGACGATAAAGTATACTGCAATCTATTTTAATAATCACAAGATTTAACACTCCGGTGATGGGAAACTATGATAAACTTCGTCAAAGAATTGCGTATGCGCAAACCAAATGTTTCCAGAAAAACGAACTACTCCTTTAAATGCCAAATGAATTGAAAAATTGTTAACATGAATTCAAACACTGGCTACAGATAAAAATTAGTTAACATCACTTGTGAAAGTCCATAACTAGCTATAATTCACTAAAACAAATAGTATGTAGTTTTAAAAAAATCACCAAATTGAAAAATCACGAAAGGGGCTGGGAGCAAGGGGATCGTTTAAATCACTTACTCTTAACATGACCCTAACGAGAAACACTCATTTTTAACTTTAAGAATACAACCTGTTTACTAATTCACTAGTACCATTTCGAACTTTACAACAATCAATCATTTAAACTAAGAATAAACCTTGTGTACGTGGTTGTCAAAAATCTTGAATCAAGGTCAGGATCTAGGTCAGAATAACCTTTCTACCAAAGAATAATTCGGTGAACCGACATTCAGAAAAACCATCATCTGCATTACAATAGCATCTAATGTAAAATAGTAATATTTATTTATTTAAGATTGAAAACTGACAAAACAATATTAAGTTTATATATATATATATATATATATATATATATATATATATATATATATATATATATATATATATAATACTTCGCCCACCGACCCTATAAATTAGGGCAAAATTGAGCAAATGGAAATAGTTTCATAGGCATATATCCCATCTGAATTGGAAAATCAATGACTCCACAATCAAAACAATAACATTTATGGAACAAATCTTGCTCAATTCCAGTAACAGGTGTTCGCCCTCTTATGATATTTAGCATTTTAGATTTTATATTAATATAATGTAATCTTATAACAAACTCTCTTTAGCAAATGTATCATCCGTAACTACTATGATTTTTATATAGACTTTAATACATTTTTCCCAATTACGCTTGTGTCATAAATAGATAGTTTATTTGTCAGTTTATTCCGCACATACGTCCCTTTAAAAAAGAAAGAGATAATACAGCTGAATGTCAATGGTATTATGCGTGTTTAGAAGATAATTTTCATATTTATTCATAACAAGAAATGCCATTGTGCAGTGTATTATTGGTGTATTCTCCAATGCATCAACCTATTTAGCAACAAACTGCTAATTATTTGCCTGATATTCCTCATTTTTTTTAGATTGCATGCTCAATCAGTAATACAATGATTGGTACATTAATTATATATATATATATATATATATATATATATATATATATATATATATATATATTTAAAGGCGCGCAGCCAATGAATATTAGCTTCAGGACTCTCAGAGAATCGATTCAGCAGTAGATATGGGGAACATGAGTGGCATTTACGATGGCATAACTAAAACATTGGGTACCACGACGAAGGTGATAGCGCCACTGATATCTGTCGCAAGCGATACCATCTATGACAAAGGCAAGCAGATAGCGCGTTAGGTGGAGTACTACTCGGAACTGTACTTTTGTGAGAACCTCCTGACTAACGATGCCCTCAACGCCATTGAAAACCTACAGCTGATTCCCAAATGGACGAAACCCTTATGCGCCAGAACTGACGAAGGCCAAAGAGAAACTGTCCATAGGTAAAGCTTCATGTACAAATGGCACCCCATCAGTCACAAAGTGCGACTTCAGCTTTGTCTGTGCTGGGATGAGGGTGCAGTACCTCAAGACATGATGTACGCGCACATCGTAACCCTGTACAAGAGCAATGTCGACATAAATGACAGCATCAACTATTGATGCATATCCCTTCTCATCGTCGTCGGTAAATTCTCCGTCATCAAGAACAGATGGCAGGTGATTGCAGACAGAGTGTATCCAGAATCGCAGTGCGTGTTTCGTGCAGAAAGGTCCACAATCTACAAGATCTTCTCAATTAAGCAACTGCTCGAGATGTTCAAATAACAGCTACATCCCCTGCAAATATCTTTTTATGAATACATTGAATATAGATAGTATTCATTCAGTAACAATTGTTTCAGATAAATATCCTGCATCGCTGGTTATTGCTTAGATGAACTACACAAGGATTCTATAAATGTAAGGAACATTTCAAGTATTTAATTGTCCACGCCTATTGACACGAATATACAGACATGACATATTTATTGCTACAGGATGACAAAAACAAGATATGCTAAAAATATCTGAAACAATTTCATTGAAGCATGATAATAAGCAAAATGTATTTAGCAGATGTTTGCTATTTAAACTTTATTATAGTGAGAGTGATGCCCGATGTAAACATACATAAATTTACAGATCATCAGTCTTTCAACTACATCGCTATATACAAGCTGCCCCACAAAAAATATGATAGTTAATGTACTGCGTGGTAATCATTTTTTAATGTTAATACAACATGATTATTGTAACGTTAAGTGCATAATATTAAGTATCATATAAATCAACCTTATATGTTCTCTTTCCAGCACCTTCATGGCTAAACCTGCACTGTTGATTGTGTTGCTGTTCCTAATGAGCATAGCAGGTAAACAACTACAATCTATAACCAGACATGAAATTTCTCTGGCAGTTCTATATAGCTTTTTTCAACTAAAATTTTAGAGACATTTGTAACCACTTTTCTTTGAATTGAATGAACCTTTTAAGATGACAAGGACTGTTTGGACTTCGAAAACGTATCACCTTTATCACAGCAAAATAAATCGTTTATATTTTAATGTATCATTCTAACATAATTTAAAGATATCTTTATATCCCACGCTTTGTACATTTTCCATCCAAATGTTAAGCTTCATTCTGAATATTAAATATGAATATCTAACTGAAATAAACGTTTTCTTCATTAGATTTAAATCTCTCATATACTGTTATCATTTCTTTAAGTTTTAAATTAAGTTCACTCTATAAAATATTGCGATATTTACTTCATGTATGGTAAATATTGTAATATATGGTATCATAACTGAAAAAGTAACAAGTCATCTCCTAATTTCTTTGGTTGTTTATATTCCATGATATTTCTGGGGAATTTAAATTGTTCAGTTCGCATTCGCCATTTGCGTTCATATGACACTAGAAGCAAAAGGGGTGAACAGACTGAAACTAATTCCGACAAATCTAGAAAATGACAGTTTCAGTTTCATACGAAAACCAAAATGAAAAAAAAAACAGAACCAGAGGGGGGCGACAGACCTAAACTAATTTAGACAAAACTAAAAAATGACAGTTTCGGTTTAATGCGAGATGTCTATTTGTCAAACCAAAGCCTCATGCAAAACCGAAAACATAGAGCTTTCGAGACGCATGTGTCATGTCGCGCCCCTCGTTAGCTGTTATCAATTAAATCATATATATAACAATAATGGTAGGAGAATCGTTAAAAGCTAGATTAGCTCGAGAGCGACTAGATGCGATTAAACGATTTATACCTGTCCGTGATTCTGTCAGACAAAAATTACAAAAGCGATAGAAATCTCGAGTTGATTTTGTAACAGGTGCTCAACAATTATTCAAACCCGTTGCTAAGCTACTGAAAAAGCTGCCGTGGTTACTGAAAGAGCTATATTGGGAGATGTAAAAGAGGAGGATAAAAGAGCTATTCTCCCTGAACTTGAAAAAATAGCAGAAAGAACTAAACAAACTAAAGAGATTTTATAAACACTTCCAGCTGATGTAGCTGCCGCACAACCACAACTACAAGCAACAGCTGCTGAGCCAATCCGAAAAGAAACACCTGAAGAAAATACACTATCTCAAAAATCTAATAATGATACTATTAATACGATGTTTAAAAAATGATGATATAGATAATCTAGCTAGTTTTGCGCTTATGGGCTTTAATCACAAAGAAAGATACTTAAAAAAAACCCCGAACATAATAACTCTGTAAATAGAGAAAATTTATATAAGTGGATATATCGTATAAAATATGACAAGGATAGAATTTCAAATAGAGATCCAGTATTTATAGCCTATATGAGTACAATAAGACAGTAGGAATTGAATGCTCAGATTGAGCAACAACGCGGATTGCAACAACCTTCACCGCCATTTGAAGAATCTCTTCAACCGCAGCAGAAAAAAATCAAAATCTTCTGGAAGGAAGAAAGAAGAATTTTATAATGCGCCTTGTATTATTGGTTATAGTTGTGGAGAAGGATTTTCTCTGAGTGTAACTCCGAGTGTAACTCTCGGGAGTTGTATTGTTGCCTGTCCTAATAATTTTCTCCGATATAGTACGATTATAAATTCTCATAGGTGGTAAACAAGCTAGAAATAACTCACCGGAAATAATTAATGAAGCATCTGATATCTGTAGACGATTGTTTCAAAGTCGTATCATGGACATTAGAGTATATCGTGAATTTATTGATGAACTCGTTGACGGTTATCACAGAGATTCATCGTCACCACATTAGATAAATAATAATTACATAAGATGATCATACACAATAGCCACTATAAACCAATTATGACTTAACGTAGTAAGTTCAAGATTACCCGTTTATAACATATTTTATGCAGATGTTCTTGGTAATGTTATTCAAGAGTTATTTGCAGGCATTGCTCCAAAAATAGCACAAATCGCAAAGCAATTATCGATGAAAGCTATTGATGTTATTCGTGATAAAGGTATTAGTGCCGTTCGCGATGTTGCCAGTAAAGCGTTTTCTGCAGCTGAGGAAAAACTAAGAACCGTTCTGCGACGACGAAAACCACCACCAGTAAATTTACCATCTGCAGAAATTATGCCCGCAAATGTTATTATAATAATAAATCGAGCCGCAGATCAAAAACTAGCAGCGCTGATAAATCAAGGATCTGATGCGCAGAGAAATATTACTGCAGATATAATAACAGAAAGTGGTTTTGGACGTGATTTAGGTTGAGAAATATATAATGAAATGTTCAAATCTTTACCAGACCCAGCATTTGATGTAGACGCACCTGTTCTCAAAGACTAATATGTACGTGATTATCAATTTTATTCCTATAATGCAATACATCCACATAGTCGATCAAGAATCGAACTTCAAGTTCAGGATACAACTAAATATTTCCTACTCGCTGAAGCATTTATTGAAGTAGAAGGAAAACTCGTAAGAAATGTTACAGCTGATACACCATATGCAGAAAATACGCGATTTTGTCAATAATGATATTATGGCACTATTTAGTATTGCTAGATATATGAGTGATGGAAGAGAGATTGAATCTATTGAGCATGATGTCGATGTTGCCACAACAATAGTTGGTTTAGCTAGATATTCGGAGGATTATACAAGATCAGCTGGACCATCTATGATGCTTGCTAAGAATAATGTTGATAGCGCTGATCGCGTTCAGTATATTAAACTAAAAACAACACAATCTATTGCAGTTGAACCAGCACCATGTTAAATATACGAGACCAGTTGTTGATTTTGATGTAGTAGATGTGAATCCTAATTACAACCTAGGATTTGCAACACGTACAAATATGTTGCAAGGAACGAGTAGATTAATTTCATGCGCGATTTCAATATCTCATATTTTCGGATTTAGCAGAAATGTTTGAAAGGTTATCTTTGGAGCGTAACATACAGTGATCCTCGCGTGAGAAAGTAATGATAATGATGCAATCTTGCAAAGTGATCGTCTTGCTGATAGTAAAGTAATTCTACCAAAACTCTCCCTGTGGATGCCAGTAATGACTCGATCAATCGCAGCAGAAGAAATATTACTATTATTTATGGATACAGGTGGTAAATCAATGATATCGTGGTTATCAGTTACGACGGATATTATCGAAAATTATATTAACGATATATTTACAATGCATATGACATCAAAACAGGGTGCTTTTGCGCCTCGACATACATTTGATGGGTTACAGGATAAAGCACGAGCTGATGATAAACAAACACGTAGTCATATGATATTTGACAAACTAAGTGTTAATGAAGTCACGTTAAGGGTAAACTGTCAACAAAAACCATCCGAAGATGTTTTACTTAATTACGATTAAACCCAAATAGCACGGTCTGCAAATATCGCAATACTATTTTAAAAACCTAAATCCGATTTATTACTCTTCGCTGGAACATCTCGATATAAGCAATGGCCGTCGATTTCTGCGAAACATCGATTTTACTGGAAGGTATTGGTGGACGAATGAGGGTAGTTGATGCCATAGTAGAAACCATATAACAGAGATCACTCGTATTATTATAAATGTCATATAGTCACGTTATTGTTTCTCTGACCCCTGGTCAGATTAAAAATTGCAGACGGGTTCACCTAAAAAAATGTGTAACTACAATATCGCTAAAACACAAAGAGATCACTGGTGCTCAAAGTAAACTATCACTGACAGCATGTCAGATTAAGCCTTGCAATGATGTTAAAATTGATAGAAAAGGTGTCTAGGTTACTTTCTCTGCTGGTGCAATCAAAGACATAATTAAATCAGGTGGTATATTTCTACTTCTCGCGGCCATACGAGCATTGATTGCCGACGCCGCCCCCGCATTAGGAACAGTTGAAACAGTGGCAGGATTGTCACTAAAAAAAACAGCGGGAAAAGGATATAAAAAGGGAAAGGGTCTAAGACTACCAGGGACTCCGTATTCATGGTACAGCGAAAAAGGCTTGAGGTTGCCGCGGACAGTTTACTAAAACCACTGTCAAATTTTGATTTACTTGATGCTGCTTAAACATGAAGAATACGAAATTTCAGAGGTGTTTTTATGCAAGATCAACTACCACAACAACGAAACAGCGCTGAAACCGGTATTATTAATCTCGATAATAACACCGAACCTTGATTTCACTGGATCACATACGCGAGTGATCCACGTGGAATCGTTTATTTCGATTATTACGGGTTAGCACCACCTAAAGAATTTGTGCGTTAATTACACCAATTAACAACTCCTCGCTGGTAATCGACGCTACCAGTACAGACAATAACCAAACCGACCAATATGCGGCCAGGAAGTAATTAATCTACTTGAAGCTATATCAACATCAACTAAACCACCCAATAAAACAGTATACAAATATAGGAGTAATCGCCTTTTGAAGAGAGCTTAAAATACAATGATCCATATTTACGAAATATCTCTCGAGAGCGTAAAAAACCATCGGGGGAATTTCGGTAGCAAAGGATGTAAGAACATTTATCGAGGATAAAATATCCGAAATGTTAAATCTTGCAAGTGTAGATTCAAACGAAATAATCGTATTTCAAGATAGACAGGGACAATTAAAAACTAATAATGTTTCCTTGAATGATATCATAATTAAACTTAATTTAGTAACCGGAAAGTCCAATCAGTATTTGATTCTACTGTTCGGATTAAACCAGGGGTTCTTTTCCAAATGTGTTAGTGTTAATAATCGAGTAAAAACAATCTGGTGATACAATGACGGGCGAGCTCAACATTAACTCGAATGAAATAACTGCACCTGGTAATCCAACATCGGACAGTGACGCTCTGATAAAATAACTATGTAGACAATAATCTATCAACGCTTCGAGACGAATATGAAACTACAGACAATAAACTAAAAACGCTGCGACATGAATATAAAATCACAGGCAATACTATATCAACGCTCTGAGCTGACTATGGTGTTCACGTAGGCTCGTTTGCAAACCTTCGTAATAATGTTAGAAAAACAGATGAAACCGCGGATAATTTTCTTTGGGAAACCTCAGGCGATCCCCATGAAACTCTCTGATATTAAAACAACTATTGATACGATTAAACAAACACAGGATACTATCGTTAGTGATCTTCCTGCTATAACTGCACGGCTTGATACAATTAAAATACTGCATAAACAAAATATTAATACCGTGTACTCTGTACTACATGGATATGTCACCTGGACACCTCAAAATAACATCATTCAAAGTACTGCAGATGTTAGGGGTTTAATAAATTAACCCTACCTTCACCGTTACAGTTTACACCAAGTATATCCACAGGAATTAATATTAAAAGTGCAATAATAGATAAAGGCGTTATGGAGGTGTTATCAATAACCTCTGTTGATGGTAATTTATCCTCAGTATCAATCACATGGTATGTATAATATGTAATTGATATAATTAAATAGTATACTGAATGTCCAATAATATCGATACTATCAAGTGCGCGAGTTTCAAACTAAACTAAAAATTCTCATTAACGAGCATACAGTAACAAAAATCTTTTCTTAAAAAAAACCGCAGCCGTATTACCTGTGTTAACATAATTGTTTATTCGGTTTCAAGTGTTATTGCTGGAACGAGTATATTGTTATCAACATTAACAATGATTACACCTGTAGTTGTTACAATTTGTATTTTAGCAGCAGCAACTATTACAGGGTTTCTTATAATCATTGCAAATATAAATATCCCCATGCAGTCAACAACACAAAACAACTACACGAGTATATAATTAAGTTAAATATCGCAACGACTGCATATTCTCAAATATCTTCGTCGATATCATCCAATATCGACGATATAGTGATATATGATAACGAGTTCTCGGTGATGACTAAAATCTACCACACAGTAACATCAAAATTAGAAAAACAAAGGAATAATAACAACAATGACAACGGAATTACTACAACAGATAGCCGCGAACAAAACTCTAGCAAAAACAACCATGATCTCAATAACAATAACATCAACTAACCCTGAATTGAGTATCAATTTCTCAAATGCAATTCCGATAAAGGAAATCACACTAGCAACATTACGAGTAAAATTACAGTTGGCCAAATATTAAATGAAAATCATTTGGTGGGCAGCAACCGACTAAATCTCTCGTGTTTGCAAATTAAAATAAACCAGATATAACTCCTGATTACTTTATTATTTTTATACCGTCCGGTAATTAACAAATCGAACAGATCAATAAAGAACTCAAGCGTAGAATAAAATCCATTACAGGAAAATAAACACAAATTGCTATAACGGCTCACGAATCGACATTATCAGCCGCGATCGAGATAAACTCACCTGCCTAGATTGTAGAGATTTACCAATCATCGATCAGAACTGTGCTAACATTGCCTGAAATTTCACCACTTAAGTATCAAGTACCGCGAGAACCAACCTTGAATGATTTTACCACTGATGAGAAAAATTTATAACACAACCAGAGTACAGGAAACCGATTAAGGAAAAAGAATCATTCATTATTCCTGATGGTGAAAAAATACCCATGCGTATTATTCATTTATTTAGGGATGATACTACAGGGTATTATTCTACAATGATTATAAATGAGGGTATATTAATAATGTTGGAGAAATAATAACTCCTGATCTCACTCGCGCATATGTTTGATTACAAAATGTACTTGTTAGTACTACACAAAGTTATCCTGATGACTTAAAACAACAGACGATATCGAGTACATTAATCCACGAATTCGTGATCGAAGAATAAATTTTAGAGATGCTTTCACGTATAATAATAAAGATGTATTCTATTCAGATAAGGTATTTCTTGATCATTTTAAAAGAACATAACAACAGTTACCGACATTTGTAATACCTGAACTTGCAATCGAACAACTAAAGAAATCACTCAGCGATCTTATCAATAAACATATTCATCTGATACTCGCTGCATGGAGACAAGTACACCCTGTGGGTATCCTCAAGCATAATAATGACCCCGACGAGAGTGGGATACATATATCACCCGGGAATATAAATATATCCTCGGTGATCATAGTTAATATAGTATGTGCTGCTATTGATGGAAGCTACCAAATAAAACTCGAAAAATCAAATGAAGCCAAGCAAGCATACATTTTATATTCATGTATACAACTAGCTCCTCCTGGTTTTCTAAAGTACAAAAACCAGGGACGCACGACTATATGCAGTGTCATAATAATTTATTAATGAGAATTAATTTTAAACTCACTGACCAATATGGTAATTTAAATGACCTCGATAGGAAAATTTTACAAATAAGTCTCTATGTGAAATCTTAAATGTCGAAATCAAGGTGACAAAGAAGAAAATATTTCAGTACCATATTTATTTTATTTTTGGTGAAATCGATACCCGTTTAGAATAGTCAATCTGTCAGTGCTGATGATTTTAGTAATAAACAAATTACAGTCAACAAATATTGTTTTGCTCGCGTCTCTTCGTTACAAAGCCGCCTGTATTACTTTCGCTTGTATAATCTTATTTAGTACTCTTACGCGTGAATTAATATTGTTTTTCCTTTGTTTCGTATTGTTTTGATAATTCCGTTTTTTTTCTACTGCCGTAAACACAGTTATGAACTGTTAACGGCCTGTTGGAACTCCTTAATGAATCTATACTAAGTATGTAGCGTATACCTATTTTCGAGTATAAGCGCTTCTAAATACTTAGAAAGGTTCCTTATTATAATATAGTTTATCCGATAATTGTATTTCTTTTCAAATTTGTATTAGCAGAAATTATATTATTGATAATTTTGTAGTTCATTATATAATAAATATACATTTAAAAGGTATATTTAAATATACTAAAAAATTAAACAAATATATGGAAAGCACAATCTCCGCTCGTTTAAAGGAGCCTTATGACATTTTAGCAAGGTGAGAGATATACACAAGACAACACAACCTAATGTAAACCCCTAAGTTGCTTTATGACGTATTTGTAGGCTCAGGGGCAGCACGAAACACAACTCCCGTTATGAACCCCTAACCAGTCACTTAGTTGGCTCAAGAGGGCGTGTTTGGTGAATTACGACACAATACAATTGTATACAATTATGTACAGGAAGACGAAAAAATTCACATTATGAACCTCTAGACTGCCTGGCGACATTCGTGGGAGAATGTGGTGTTCAATTTAATTTCATTAATCGAAAAAAGTGGCTATATAATTTAACTAATACCAGGAAATTAAGAGAAATTGTTTGTGATTCGTATATTCTCTTTTATCTAATTAGTACTACTGACAAAAATCTAAAGGAAGCAAGAAACCTGACAGATGTAACAAAACAAAGAATATTGTTTCTGTACATATTTAGTTCCTTGACACTATCCTTGAGAGAATAAAAAAATGATTTAGGGACAAAGTTAAATATAGTATGTGCTTATTTCCCTTATTTCCCTTATATGATCATGGAGTTATTTCCCTTACAAAAAGGAGATAACTCTATAATTATACACGTTCCTGTAAGAGTTATCTTCCTTGATTCGGATATAGTCAAACTGATGTTTCTGCCAGTATTTGCTCGAAAAAAGCAGATTTTTGTGTTTTCTCTGCAACACGTAGAACCGAAGGTGTGCAGAGATCAAAATACCTATCGCCTTCCTTCATTGGTTTAAATATTAATTCTTTACCCGTATCAGCATTCATTCAGTATACAGGATTCGAAATTTTAATTTTATATTCCTGTGCGACAGCGTTCGGCATTCTCACTTTGACTGATAGCTTGAAGGTTACATAAAGAATTATTTGTTTGATTTCCGTCGATGCGGGAAATCACAAGGACGTTTTGGATTTCCACTAAATACAAAATCTTTACACGGCGCGATGAGAAAACTCTCTAAAAATATAAAAAGGTAATACCGAGCAATTACTAACAAACTGTTTTACAATCACGTCAGTTGCAGATTATATCGCCAAAGAGAGAATCTGTAGAAGCCAACACGATTCGAATTTCTCATAGATGTTCAAGACTGTTGTGTAAAATTTGGACACGGCGGATTATGAAATACCAAATATGTAATAAAAAATGTTATTTTTGGTTGATATGGTTGCATGTTATCCAGCAAGTTTCCTCTGGTATAGAGAGTGCGCCGGGTATTAAAAACGCTTTGAACATCACACGCACTAGATGACATAATTTGCTATATATGGACTATTACCGGATTTTGATCTAAAAGGATTCGCACGCGTAATATCATTTGAAATTGCAAAAGGGCTTCATCCGATTTGTTCTGCATGGTTTGGTAGACGCTTCTCTGAAATATAATGGGCACCAATTATTAGGATTTATCATCAATTGTAAAATAATGCTATCGCTGTCTGTCGGTGAGGCAGTTATATCATATAAAGCGCAGACTGAGGTTTGCTTACCATAACCTGTGAGTCTTAATAAAATTAAGGGAAATTGTTCTGATCTCGACAAGGACTATATTATTAGACGATCCGAGGGGATTTTTGAAATCAATAATACACACCCAAAAGATCTCGTTTGACGTGTCAGTCGTGAAAATGCTTACTTGTCCGATGGAACAAAATTTGGTAGTTACATCGATGGTAAATCTCCTCAGTAAAGTGAAAAAGAGGCTGACTTTTGGTTCTCTCGAGTAAGATACATGCTTATCTGCAATATTGGATTGTTTTCCTTTTAACAACGTCGATCATGTTCATGTTATCATGATCACTGATGTCATTTGTTTGTCATTTTGTGGAACCAATACCGAGACATGGTGTAAATGTAGAGTTTTCGGTTCTGTATTACATATCCCAACCGGTTTTAATTAACTTTTAATGCAACTAAAAATCACATATACGCTTACCATATTTGAGAATAATTGTATTAACCTTTTCAATCCATTTGACTTCAGCTCCTCCAGGAAAGGGAACAACAATCAACGGAAATATCTGATAAATATCTTTAATTCTGATTTTTGCATGATTTGTGCGCACTTATTTACCAAAACATTGGATGTTCCATGAAATATTTCAAGGAATTTTTTTCTTGATATCTAAGTATAATTTTTTTTAAATTTTAGTTCGTTCCTACTATATACAGTTTCACAAGAAAATCACTTCGAAGGCATGAGGTTGTTTTTCCAGTAAACAAAGACACCATTGCTAGTTACCCTATATATAAATATATATATATATATATATATATATATATATATATATATATATATATATATATATATATATATATATATATATACATATATATATATACATATAAATATATATATATATATATATATATATATATATATATATATATATAATATATATATATATATATATATATATATATATATATATACCATTATTATGGTTTTCAAGAACTACTTTCAAATCGTTACTACGTTTCACCGAAATATATGTGGTGGTTTATGATTGTTTTACCACTATGCAATGACACACTTACAATATATTCCAATTTGTAACATTGTCGATGGAGATCTATTTTCAGTTTCACTATCTTCTCTGTTATATTTTTGTACGGTGCAATAGTCGAGCAATTTAAATTTAAATCATTTTTTACACCGATTGTAAAACGAAGAAATAAATGAAAAACACTTAAAATTATTTATATCGCCAGGAGCTGGAAAACGGGTCAAAACAAATACATCGAAACATCAACTCAACTTTTATCATACAGCAATAAAATACCGTCTATAAGTCCTATTTATTCAATACACAACCATTTCAATCTGGATTCAATATCTCATATCCTTGCCAGTCTTTATTTAGATTTCATGCTATTTAAAAGCACTTTCAAGGTTTCAATATTCGAAAAAGATCTTGTTATCCTTTACCATCCCTTTGTTTTCTGCTCCTGATCGTGCATCAGCAAAATAAGTAATACATTCCCGGTTAGTTAATGCTGTAGAAACCAGGAATAACACAGCCTTTTAAGTATCGGAGGCCTCTAAAGGACTTCAACTGCATTAAAACCGTGTCAGTCAGAACCATTATATGCATAACAAAGATAGCTATAAGCTTGATCAATTTTTCAAACGTCAACATCTCTATTCCTATAATTAACCTATGGCGGGCACTGTGCTGTCAAATAAAGGATCGATTTTTTTCTGTGTTGACGTAAGGTCACATTTATGGCTGATATTTCTTTTACAGTCTCGGTTTATCAGTATATTTATTCAACCCCTGTAGGACAAGGGACTAGCTCAGATCCTCTAAAATTGTGTCTTTATTAGATAATGTTGACATAATTCTTTGCTGAGTTCAATAATTCAAAATAGACACAAACAAAGGTCAAGAAGCAGCAAACCTTGATGTTATTTACTCTGGACTTACACCAACGTGACTAGAGCTTTGCAGATGTATTCTTGATTTATGGACTATCTTTACCTGATGTAGCATTGTAGTTATACATTTATTTTCAGGTTTTTTTTGGTATCAGTTATATGTCTTTTAAGGTCCAATAGTACAGCAATTTTAATTTGAACCGTTGTTATACAACGATTGAAAGAATGAAACGTATCGGAAAAAAACTTAAAAGTATTTCCATCTCCAGAAGCTTGAAAACAATACAAATACTAATCTTCCTCAATAGTGCACTACAATTCCATGTAGCACCAGCAAAGACTTCAACTTTTTTAGAATATGAGGTTTTGGCCGAACCCACGTTATATAGCTTTTAACACCGCTTAAGAACAAAGATCACATATCTTAAAATCTGTACCTGCAGTGTAATATTTGTACGGTTCAATGAAATGAACATCCTTATCTATCGATCACCGTCAATCGTACCATATTCGAGATTGATTCCATTATTCTTCACAATCCCTTTGTTTTCATCTCCTACATTGAATGGAACAATAACGACAGGTACTATCTTCTAAATGTATTTACCTCTTTATTTTGCAAGATTTGTTGACATGTATACCTGAATGTTTCCTCCAATGTATTTGTATGTTTTGTGATAAACAAAGAAATTTGTATGATATTTAGGACGTAATTGCAAACGGTTACTTCGTTTAAACGATTTACATATCTTACTTTTATAAATAAATATATATGTATAATTTGAAACATTGTAGCTAGAATTATATTTTTTTAGTTTAACTACCATTTCTATTATATTTCTATAAGGTGCAATAGTTCAACAATTAAAATTTAAATTGTATTAATAAACTGATTGTAAGATGAAGAAATATATATTAAGACATTATTACATCTATTTATATCGACAATAACTTATAAATGCTTAGAAACAACAAATCAGTTTTAATCATACAGCAGGAGCATCAAGTCTTTCAACCCTATTTATTCAATATGCAGTGTTAAATATTAATTCGGTAATCCATATCCCTTCCGGTCATTTTTTAGTTTTAAGGGTACTAAATATCACATATACACTTAACATATATCGATACTAATTGTATTATCCTTTTCCATCTCTTTGATTTCAGCGTCTTTAGAAAACGGACCAACAACCAATGGTAATATCTGATAAATATATTTACTTCTGATTTTTGCATGATTTGTGGACTTTTATTATTCAAGAAATTGCATGTTCCATGAAATATTTCAAGATAATTTTGGATGATATTTAAGATATATATTGTAATGAATTTGGAGTATGTATTTGACAGCTCCTCGTTTTTAAGCGATTCTTCGATTGATTTGTGTGAGTATTAGGTCTTCGGTGCCATGGAAATATTACTAGCCCAAAACAGTTAGCTTTTTAGTAGCATAAAACGTCACAGAGCCGTGTGTTAGTGAATTTGACCCATGCTGGGGTCGTTAGTAGTGCATTTAGGTACAAGCCGAATGACTGTTCCTGGTTAAACATAGTCCATATTAAAATTTAGCGGTGTAAAAAAGTGTTGTGGTTGAAATGGCAGTATTTATGGTTGGAAATCAGTAAATTATATAACGGAATCAATAAGTTGGAACTTGGTAGGTACCGTTTATGTGTCCATAGTGGAAAATGGGCCTATGTATATGAGCGTGATACGCCGGAAATTGTGTGGATTGACTGGCCTAGTGTCGCGCAGTTAAATATTTCCCAGTTAGTAAAGGAATACTAGTGTAATTTCTATGGCATGACGGGCAGGCGGTACGGAAATCGGATGATAATGAAGAAAAACCATGCAATGGTTCGGTTAATGAACTTTTGGGCAAGTTGTCTCATCTGAGTCGCCAATTGATTAGAGCAAAGGTTATTAAATATAGCAGACACGTCTGTTTTTCCATTTTACAACTCAAGTTGCATGGAAGTCTTTGGAAATTTGGGGACAACATATGATTTCCAGCGTGAATCGCGCCAGGGTAATGACACCGCTCGGTCAAGTGGATAACCCTGTGCATGTAACAATATATATTGTGTGTGTTTGTGTATATGTGTGTAAGTGTGTGTGTGTGTGAGTGTAGGTGTGTGTGTGTGTGTGTGCCTTCCTTGTAGCATCGTATATTTGTCATTGTTCTTTGAACACATTGTTTGTTTAGCACCTATCTTTCTGTCATGAATTTTCGTTTCCCAGAGACGACTAAATCATTTTTACTTACCGCTTGAAGACAGATTAAGACCTCTTGACATAACCTTAGCATACGCGCCATGATTACAGCGAGACAAGAAATGTATGTTTGAATCAGTCAATTATATTCCAACAAATAAGTTAGATTTTCCAAATTGAAAGTATCTGATTTGATTTAGAAGGATTCTCGGTATTTCTGCCCCACATAAGGAACGGAATTACATCTGCTTAGAAAGTGAACAAGACGCTAACTATTGGCTCAAATTCGGCGCCTGCGAGCAAGATACATGTTTTTCTGCAAGATTTCATTGTATTACTCCTAGCAACGTCGAGTATTTTCATGTTATGATGATCACTGATGTCATTTGTTTGAACCAATACTGAGAAAAGGTGTATTTGAGGAGTTTTTGGTCGTACATTTGGCAAAAAAGTAATTAATTCCCGGTTATGTTATGCTGTTGATAGCAGGAATAACACATCTATTTAAGTATGGGGCGCCTCTGGAAGACATTAACTGCATTAAAACTATACCAAAAACAGAACCGATATAAGAACAATAACGAAAAGTCTATACTTGATCAATTTCTCAAATGCCAACATCTGGATTAGTATAATTAACCTGTGGCAAACAATGTATGTTTAACAATAATCATTGCTTTATACGCTGACCTAAGGTCACATTTATTTCATATATTTCTTTTAAAGTCTCGGTTAATCAATATGCATTGAACCCCAGAAGGACAAGGGAAAAGCACAGATCCCTTAAAGTTTTAAATTCAGTGGATAGTGGGGTCATCATTCGTAGCTACGTTAAGCTACTTTAAATTGGAACAATACAACGTCAAAAAGCTTCAAAGTTTGATGGTATTAAGTCTTTACTTACGGCTACGTGAATTGAGCTTTTCCGACGTGTTCTTGACTTCTGTACAACATTCTCCATATGTAGGAATCTATGTTTTCAGTTTTACAATTGTATCGGTTATATTTCATCATGGTCCAATATTGCATCAATTTAAACATCATTCGTTACTCCGATTATAAGAAGAAGAAGGAAAGGAAATAAACCTAAAAGTATTTCTAACGCCCGACTCTTGAAAACAAGACAAAAACTAATATTGTTCCATCCATCTTATATAAGAACGGCATGAAGCATCAGAAAGACTTCTACAATCTTAGAATATGTGTTTGAGGCAGCAATGCGTTATATAGCTTTCATCACCGCTTAAGAGAAAGATGACATATCTTAATATCTTTAACTCCAGCATAAGACTTGTACGCTTCAATTAAATGAACATCCTTATCTTTTTGTCACTTTCATTCTTACCATGTTCGAGACCGATTTTATGATCCTTCACAATCACTTTGTTTTCAGCTACTGCAGTAATTAGATCACCAACGGCAGGTAATCTCTTCTAAATGTAGTTAAATCTTAGTTTTCCAAGATTTGTTGACATGTGTTCCTATATGTGTGTTCCAAGATATTTAAGGTTTCATGAAAAATAGCAAGACATTTTTATGGTTTTCAAGAAGTACTTTTAAATTGTTACTTCGTTTCACCGATTTACATTTTTAAGAGAATTTTATGTGGTCCTTTCTCATTGTTTCACCACTATTCAATGACACACTTACAATATATTCCAATTTGTAACATTGTAGATAGAGATCTATTTTTAGTTCCACTATCTTCTCTGTTATATTTCTGTACGGTGCAATAGTCGAGCAATTTAAATTTAAATTCGTTTTCTTGCACCGATTGTAAAGCGAAGAAATAAATGAAAAACACGTATAATTATTTATATCGCCAGGAGCTGGAAAACGGGTCAAAACAAATACATTGAAACACCAAAATCAACTTTTATCACATAGCAATAAAATACTGTATATAAGGCCTATTTATTCAATTCATAACCATTTCAATCTGGATTCAATATCTCATCTCCTTGCCAGTCTTTATTTAGATTTCATGCTATTTAAGAGCACTTTAAAGGTTTTAATATTCGAAAATGATCTTATTATCCTTTACCATCCCTTTGTTTTCTGCTCCTGATCGTGCATCAGCAAAATAAGTAATACATTCCCGGTTAGTTCATGCTGTAGAAACAAGGAATAACACAGCCTTTTAAGTATCGGAGGCCTCTAAAGGACTTGAACTGCATTAAAACCGTGTCAGTCAGAACCGTTATATGCACAACAAAGATAGCTATAAGCTTGATCAATTTTTCAAACGTCAACATCTCAATTCCTATAATTAACCTATGGCGGGCACTGTGCTGTCAAATAACCGATCGATTTTTTTTCTGTGTTGACGTAAGGTCACATTTATGGCTGATATTTCTTTTATAGTCTCGGTTTATCAGTATATTTATTCAACCCCTGTAGGACAAGGGACTAGCTCAGATCCTCTAAAATTGTGTCTTTATTAGATAATGTTGACATAATTCTTTGCTGAGTTCAATAATTCAAAATTGACACAAACAAAGGTCAAGAATCAGCAAACCTTGATGTTATTTACTCTGGACTTACACAAACGTGACTAGAGCTTTGCAGATGTATTCTTGATTTATGGACTATCTTTACCAGATGTAGCATTGTAGTTATACATTTATTTTCAGGTTTTTTTGTATCTGTTATATGTCTTTTAAGGTCCAATAGTACAGCAATTTTAATTTGAACCGTTGTTATACAACGATTGAAAGAATGAAACGTATCGGAAATAAACTTAAAAGTATTTCCATCTCCAGAAGCTTGAAAACAAGACAAATACTAATCTTCCTCGATAGTGCACTACAATTCCATGTAGCACCAGCAAAGACTTCAACTTTTTTAGAATATGAGGTTTTGGCCGAACCCACGTTATATAGCTTTTAACACCGCTTAAGAACAAAGATCACATATCTTAAAATCTGTACCTGCAGTGTAATAATTGTACGGTTCAATGAAATGAACATCCTTATCTATCGCTCACCGTCAAACGTACCATATTCGAGATTGATTCCATTATTCTTCACAATCCCTTTGTTTTCATCTCCTACATTGAATGGAAGAATAACGACAGGTACTATCTTCTAAATGTATTTACTTCTTTATTTTGCAAGATTTGTTGACATGTGTACCTGAATGTTTCCTCCAATGTATTTGTATGTTTTGTGATAAACAAAGAAATTTGTATGATATTTAGGACGTAATTTCAAACGGTTACTTCGTTTAAACGATTTACATATCTTACTTTTATAAATAACTATATATGTATAATTTGAAACATTGTAGCTAGAATTATATTTTTTTAGTTTAACTACCATTTCTATTATATTTCTATAAGGTGCAATAGTTCAACAATTAAAATTTAAATTGTATTTATAAACTGATTGTAAGATGAAGAAATATATATTAAGACATTACATCTATTTATATCGACAATAACTTATAAATGCTTCGAAACAACAAATCAGTTTTAATCATACAGCAAGAGCATCATGTCTTTCAACCCTATTTATTCAATATGCAGTGTTAAATATTAATTCGGTAATCCATATCCCTTCCGGTCATTATTTAGTTTTAAGGGTACTAAATATTACATATACACTTAACATATATCGATAATAATTATATTATCCTTTTCCATCCCTTTGATTTCAGCTTCTTCAGAAAACGGACCAACAACCAATGGTAATATATGATAAATATATTTACTTCTGATTTTTGCATGATTTGTGGACTTTTATTATTCAAGAAATTGCATGTTCCATGAAATATTTCAAGATAATTTTGGATGATATTTAAGATATATATTGTAATAAATTTGGAGTATGTATATTTGACAGCTCCTCGTTTTTAAGCAATTCTTCGATTTATTTGTGTGAGTATTTGGTCTTCGGTGCCATGGAAATATTACTAGCCCGAAACAGTTAGCGATTTAGTAGGATCAAACGTCACAGAGCCGTGTGTTAGTGAATTTGACCCATGCTGGGGTCGTTAGTAGTGCATTTAGGTACAAGCCGAATGACTGTTCCTGGTGAAACATAGTCCATATTAAAATTTAGCGGTGTAAAAAGGTGTTGTGGTTGAAATGGCAGTATTTATGGTTGGAAATCAGTAAATTATATAACGGAATCAATAAGTTGGAACTTGGTAGGTACCGTTTATGTGTCCATATTGGAAAATGGGCCTATGGATATGAGCGTGATACGCCGGAAATTGTGTGGATTGACTGGCCTAGTGTCGCGCAGTTAAATATTTCCCAGTTAGTAAAGGAATACTAGTGTAATTTCTATGGCATGACGGGCTGGCGGTACGGAAATCGGATGATAATGAAGAAAAACCATGCAATGGTGCAGTTAATGGACCTTTGGGCAAGTTGTCTCATCAGAGTCGCCAATTGGTTAGAGCAAAGGTTATTAAATATAACAGAAACGTCTGTCTTTCCATTTTACAACTCAAGTTGCATGGAAGTCTTTGGAAATTTGGGGACAACATATAATTTCCAGCGTGAATCGCGCCAGGGTAATGACACCGCTCGGTCAAGTGGATAACCCTGTGCATGTAACAATATATATTGTGTGTGTTTGTGTATATGTGTGTTAGTGTGTGTGTGTGTGAGAGTGTAGGTGTGTGTGTGTGTGCCTTCCTTGTAGCATCGTATATTTGTCATTGTTCTTTGAACACTTTGTTTGTTTAGCACCTATCCTTTTGTCATGAATTTTCGTTTCCCAGAGACGACTAAATCATTTTTACTTACCGCTTGAAGACAGATTAAGACCTCTTGACATAACCTTAGCATACGCGCCATGATTACAGCGACACAAGAAATGTATGTTTGAATCAGCCAATTATATTCCAACAAATAAGTTAGATTTTCCAAACTGAAAGTATCTGATTTGATTTAGAAGGATTCTCGGTATTTCTGCCCCACATAAGGAACGGAATTACATCTGCTTAGAAAGTGAACAAGACGCTAAGTATTGGCTCAAATTCGGCGCCTGCGAGCAAGATACATGTTTTTCTGCAAGATTTCATTGTATTACTCCTAGCAACGTCGAGTATTTTCATGTTATGATGATCACTGATGTCATTTGTTTGAACCAATACTGAGAAAAGGTGTATATGAGGAGTTGTTAGTCGTACATTTGGCAAAAAAGTAATAAATTCCCGGTTATGTCATGCTGTGGATAGCAGGAATAACACATCTATTTAAGTATGGGGCGCCTCTGGAAGACATTAACTGCATTAAAACTATACCAAAAACAGAACCGATATAAGAACAAAAACGAAAAGTCTATACTTGATCAATTTCTCAAATGCCAACATCTGGATTAGTATAATTAACCTGTGGCAAACAATGTATGTCCAACAATAATCATTGCTTTATACGCTGACCTAAGGTCACATTTATTTCATATATTTCTTTTAAAGTCTCGGTTGATCAATATGCATTGAACCGCAGAAGGACAAGGGAAAAGCACAGATCCCTTAAAGTTTTAAATTCAGTGGATAGTGGGGTCATCATTCGTAGCTACGTTAAGCGATTTTAAATTGGAACAATACAACGTCAAAAAGCTTCAAAGTTTGATGGTATTAAGTCTTTACTTACGGCTATGTGAATTGAGCTTTTCCGACGTGTTCTTGACTTGTGGACAACATTCTCCATATGTAGGAATCTATGTTTTCAGTTTTACAATTGTATCGGTTATATTTCATCATGGTCCAATATTGCATCAATTTAAACATCATTCGTTACTCCGATTACAAGAAGAAGAAGGAAAGGAAATAAACCTAAAAGTATTTCTAACGCCTGACTCTTGAAAACAAGACAAAAACTAATATTGTTCCATCCATCTTATATAAGAACGGCATGAAGCATCAGAAAGACTTCTACAATCTTAGAATATGTGTTTAAGGCAGCAATGCGTTATATAGCTTTCATCACCACTTAAGAGAAAGATGACATATCTTAATATCTTTAACTCCAGCATCAGACTTGTACGCTTCAATTAAATGAACATCCTTATCTTTTGTCACTTTCATTCTTACCATGTTCGAGACTGATTTTATGATCCTTCACAATCACTTTGTTTTCAGCTACTGCAGTAATTAGATCACCAACGGCAGGTAATCTCTTCTAAATGTAGTTAAATCTTAGTTTTCCAAGATTTGTTGACATGTGTTCCTATATGTGTGTTCCAAGCTATTTAAGGTTTCATGAAAAATAGCAAGACATTTTTATGGTTTTCAGGAAGTACTATTAAATGGTTACATCGTTTCACCAATTTACATTTTTAAGAGAATTTTATGTGGTCGTTTCTCATTGTTTCACCACTATTCAATGACACACTTACAATATATTCCAATTTGTAACATTGTAGATAGAGATCTTTTTTTATTTCCACTATCTTCTCTGTTATATTTCTGTACGGTGCAATAGTCGAGCAATTTAAATTTAAATTCGTTTTCTTGCACCGATTGTAAAGCGAAGAAATAAATGAAAAACACGTATAATTATTTATATCGCTAGGAGCTGGAAAACGGGTCAAAACAAATACATCGAAACACCAAATTAACTTTTATCACACAGCAATAAAATACCGTCTATAAGTCCTATTTATTCAATACACAACCATTTCAATCTGGATTCAATATCTCATATCCTTGCCAGTCTTTATTTAGATTTCATGCTATTTAAAAGCACTTTCAAGGTTTTAATATTCGAAAATGATCTTATTATCCTTTACCATCCCTTTGTTTTCTGCTCCTGATCGTGCATCAGCAAAATAAGTAATACATTCCCGGTAAGTTCATGCTGTAGAAACCAGGAATAACATAGCCTTTTAAGTATCGGAGGCCTCTAAAGGACTTCAACTGCATTAAAACCGTGTCAGTCAGAACCATTATATGCATAACAAAGATAGCTATAAGCTTGATCAATTTTTCAAACGTCAACATCTCTATTCCTATAATTAACCTATGGCGGGCACTGTGCTGTCAAATAACCGATCGATTTTTTTCTGTGTTGACGTAAGGTCACATTTATGGCTGATATTTCTTTTATAGTCTTGGTTTATCAGTATATTTATTCAACCCCTGTAGGACAAGGGACTAGCTCAGATCCTCTAAAATTGAGTCTTTATTAGATAATGGCGACATAATTCATTGCTGAGTTCAATAATTCAAAATTGACACAAAGGTCAAGAAGTAGAAAACCTTGATGTTATTTACTCTGGACTTACACAAACGTGACTAGAGCTTTGCAGATGTATTCTTGATTTATGGACTATCTTTACCAGATGTAGCATTGTAGTTATACATTTATTTTCAGGTTTTTTTCGTATCTGTTATATGTCTTTTAAGGTCCAATAGTACAGCAATTTTAATTTGAACCGTTGTTATACAACGATTGAAAGAGTGAAACGTATCGGAAATAAACTTAAAAGTATTTCCATCTCCAGAATCTTGAAAACAAGACAAATACTAATCTTCCTCGATAGTGCACTGCAATGGCATGTAGCACCAGCAAAGACTTCAACTTTTTTAGAATATGAACTTTTGGCCGAACCCACGTTATATAGCTTTTAACACCGCTTAAGAACAAAGATCACATATCTTAAAATCTGTACCTGCAGTGTAATAATTGTACGGTTCAATGAAATGAACATCCTTATCTATCGATCACCGTCAATCGTACCATATTCGAGATTGATTCCATTATTCTTCACAATCCCTTTGTTTTCATCTCCTACATTGAATGGAACAATAACGACAGGTACTATCTTCTAAATGTATTTACCTCTTTATTTTGCAAGATTTGTTGACATGTGTACCTGAATGTTTCCTCCAATGTATTTGTATGTTTTGTGATAAACAAATAAATTTGTATGATATTTAGGACGTAATTTCAAACGGTTACTTCGTTTAAACGATTTACATATCTTACTTTTATAAATAAATATATATGTATAATTTGAAACATTGTAGCTAGAATTATATTTTTTTAGTTTAACTACCATTTCTATTATATTTCTATAAGGTGCAATAGTTCAACAATTAAAATTTAAATTGTATTTATAAACTGACTGTAAGATGAAGAAATATATATTAAGACATTACATCTATTTATATCGACAATAACTTATAAATGCTTCGAAACAGCAAATCAGTTTTAATCATACAGCAAGAGCATCAAGTCTTTCAACCCTATTTATTCAATATGCATTGTTAAATATTAATTCGGTAATCCATATCCCTTCCGGTCATTATTTAGTTTTAAGGGTACTAAATATCACATATACACTTAACATATATCGATAATAATTATATTATCCTTTTCCATCCCTTTGATTTCAGCTTCTTCAGAAAACGGACCAACAACCAATGGTAATATCTGATAAATATATTTAATTCTGATTTTTGCATGATTTGTGGACTTTTATTATTCAAGAAATTGCATGTTCCATGAAATATTTCAAGATAATTTTGGATGATATTTAAGATATATATTGTAATAAATTTGGAATATGTATATTTGACAGCTCCTCGTTTTTAAGCAATTCTTCGATTTATTTGTGTGAGTATTTGGTCTTCGGTGCCATGGAAATATTACTAGCCCGAAACAGTTAGCGATTTAGTAGGATCAAACGTCACAGAGCCGTGTGTTAGTAAATTTGAACCATGCTGGGGTTGTTTGTAGTGCATTTAGGTACAAGCCGAATGACTGTTTCTGGTTAAACATAGACCATATTAAACTTTAGCGGTGTAAAAAAGTGTTGTGGTTGAAATGGCAGTATTTATGGTTGGAAATCAGTAAATTATATAACGGAATCAATAAGTTGGAACTTGGTAGGTACCGTTTATGTGTCCATAGTGGGAAATGGGCCTATGTATATGAGCGTGATACGCCGGAAATTGTGTGGATTGACTGGCCTAGTGTCGCGCAGTTAAATATTTCCCAGTTAGTAAGGGAATACTAGTGTAATTTCTATGGCATGACGGGCTGGCGGTACGGAAATCGGATGATAATGAAGAAAAACCATGCAATGGTGCGGTTAATGGACTTTTGGGCAAGTTGTCTCATCTGAGTCGCCAATTGATTAGAGCAAAGGTTATTAAATATAGCAGACACGTCTGTCTTTCCATTTTACAACTCAAGTTGCATGGAAGTCTTTGGAAATTTGGGGACAACATATGATTTCCAGCGTGAATCGCACCAGGGTAATGACACCGCTCGGTCAAGTGGATAACCCTGTGCATGTAACAATATATATTGTGTGCGTTTGTGTATATGTGTGTAAGTGTGTGTGTGTGTGAGTGTAGGTGTGTGTGTGTGTGTGTGTGTGTGTGCCTTCCTTGTAGCATCGTATATTTGTCATTGTTCTTTGGACACATTGTTTGTTTAGCACCTATCTTTTCGTCATGAATTTTCGTTTCCCAGAGACGACTAAATCATTTTTACTTACCGCTTGAAGACAGGTTAAGACCTCTTGACATAACCTTAGCATACGCGCCATGATTACAGCGAGACGAGAAATGTATGTTTGAATGAGCCAATTATATTCCAACAAATAAGTTAGATTTTCCAAATTGAAAGTATCTGATTTGATTTAGAAGGATTCTCGGTATTTCTGCCCCACATAAGGAACGGAATTACATCTGTTTAGAAAGTGAACAAGACGCTAACTATTGGCTCAAATTCGGCGCCTGCGAGCAAGATACATGTTTTTCTGCAAGATTTCATTGTATTACTCCTAGCAACGTCGAGTATTTTCATGTTATGATGATCACTGATGTCATTTGTTTGAACCAATACTGAGAAAAGGTGTATATGAGGAGTTTTTGGTCGTACATTTGGCAAAAAAGTAATAAATTCCAGGTTATGTCATGCTGTGGATAGCAGGAATAACACATCTATTTAAGTATGGGGCGCCTCTGGAAGACATTAACTGCATTAAAACTATACCAAAAACAGAACCGATATAAGAACAATAACGAAAAGTCTATACTTGATCAATTTCTCAAATGCCAACATCTGGATTAGTATAATTAACCTGTGGCAAACAATGTATGTCCAACAATAATCATTGCTTTATACGCTGACTTAAGGTCACATTTATTTCATATATAACTTTTAAAGTCTCGGTTGATCAATATGCATTTAACCCCAGAAGGACAAGGGAAAAGCACAGATCCCTTAAAGTTTTAAATTCAGTGGATGGTGGGCTCATCATTCGTAGCTACGTTAAGCGATTTTAAATTGGAACAATACAACGTCAAAAAGCTTCAAAGTTTGATGGTATTAAGTCTTTACTTACGGCTACGTGAATTGAGCTTTTCCGACGTGTTCTTCATTTGTGATCAACATTCTCCATATGTAGGAATTTATGTTTTCAGTTTTACAATTGTATCGGTTATATTTCATCATGGTCCAATATTGCATCAATTTAAACATAATTCGTTACTGCGATTATAAGAAGAAGAAGGAAAGGAAATAAACCTAAAAGTATTTCTAACGCCCGACTCTTGAAAACAAGACAAAAACTAATATTGTTCCATCCATCTTATATGAGAACGGCATGAAGCATCAGAAATACTTCTACAATCTTAGAATATGTGTTTGAGGCAGCAATGCGTTATATAGCTTTCATCACCGCTTAAAGGTCAAGTACAATGATTTTTTTAAAAATTTAAATTTATGCATAAAACTGTCCAACGACGTATTTGGAAAGACATATTTTGTGATTTTTCATCACGTGTCACCTGTAGTGTCAAATAGTGCGAATTTAAAATTTACCTGTGCGATCGATCAATAAAATCCGACACGAGTTATCTGCCTTTAGGTTCTACGTCATCAGAGACACGAAAACAAAACAAAGAGAAGAAAGTCAAATCGATAGAAGAAAACATTGAAATCAATTCACCATGGTTCAATGTGCAGCCTTAAACTGCACTGTGAAATCGGGACAGGGTTTGAGTATGTATCTTTTCCCTAAGGAACCACACTTACGCAAAATCTGGACGGTTAAACTGAAAAGAGACAATTTTGGGCTATTGGACAACTCGGACCAAAGACAATTCGGACCAAGACAATTCGGCCC
>JARLTB010000261.1:4027500-4507500 GCA_030141615.1 Unio pictorum
AGTGTGTGTGTGCCTTCCTTGTAGCATCGTATATTTGTCATTGTTCTTTGAACACATTGTTTGTTTAGCACCTATCTTTTTGTCATGAATTTTCGTTTCCCAGAGACGACTAAATCATTTTTACTTACCGCTTGAAGACAGATTAAGACCTCTTGACATAGCCTTAGCATACGCGCCATGATTACAGCGAGACAAGAAATGTATGTTTGAATGAGCCAATTATATTCCAACAAATAAGTTAGATTTTCCAAATTGAAAGTATCTGATTTGATTTAGAAGGATTCTCGGTATTTCTGCCCCACATAAGGAACGGAATTACATCTGCTTAGAAAGTGAACAAGATGCTAAATATTGGCTCAAATTCGGCGCCTACGAGCAAGATACATGTTTTTCTGCAAGATTTCATTGTATTACTCCTAGCAACGTCGAGTATTTTCATGTTATGATGATCACTGATGTAATTTGCTTGAACCAATACTGAGAAAAGGTGTATATGAGGAGTTTTTGGTCGTACATTTGGCAAAAAAGTAATAAATTCTCGGTTATGTCATGCTGTGGATAGCAGGAATAAAACATCTATTTAAGTATGGGGCGCCTCTGGAAGACATTAACTGCATTAAAACTATACCAAAAACAGAACCGATATAAGAACAATAACGAAAAGTCTATACTTGATCAATTTCTCAAATGCCAACATCTGGATTAGTGTAATTAACCTGTGGCGAACAATGTATGTCCAACAATAATCATTGCTTTATACGCTGACCTAAGGTCACATTTATTTCATATATTTCTTTTAAAGTCTCGGTTGATCAATATGCATTGAACCCCAGAAGGACAAGGGAAAAGCACAGATCCCTTAAAGTTCTAAATTCAGTGGATGGTGGGGTCATCATTCGTAGCTACGTTAAGCGATTTTAAATTGGAACAATACAACGTCAAAAAGCTTCAAAGTTTGATGGTTTTAAGTCTTTACTTACGGCTACGTGAATTGAGCTTTTCCGACGTGTTCTTGATTTATGGATAACATTCTCCATATGTAGGAATCTATGTTTTCAGTTTTACAATTGTATCGGTTCTATTTCATCATGGTCCAATATTGCATCAATTTAAACATCATTCGTTACTCCGATTATAAGAAGAAGAAGGAACGGAAATAAACCTAAAAGTATTTCTAACGCCCGACTCTTGAAAACAAGACAAAAACTAATATTGTTCCATCCATCTTATATAAGAACGGCATGAAGCATCAGAAAGACTTCTACAATCTTAGAATATGTGTTTGAGGCAGCAATGCGTTATATAGCTTTCATCACCGCTTAAAGGTCAAGTACAATGATTTTTTAAAAAATTTAAATTTATGCATAAAACTGTCCAACGACGTATTTGGAAAGACATATTTTGTGATTTTTCATCACGTGTCACCTGTAGTGTCAAATAGTGCGAATTTAAAATTTACCTGTGCGATCGATCAATAAAATCCGACACGAGTTATCTGCCTTTAGGTTCTACGTCATCAGAGACACGAAAACAAAACAAAGAGAAGAAAGTCAAATCGATAGAAGAAAACATTGAAATCAATTCACCATGGTTCAATGTGCAGCCTTAAACTGCACTGTGAAATCGGGACAGGGTTTGAGTATGTATCTTTTCCCTAAGGAACCACACTTACGCAAAATCTGGACGGTTAAACTGAAAAGAGACAATTTTGGGCTATTGGACAACTCGGACCAAAGACAATTCGGACCAAGACAATTCGGCCCAACTTTTAAGAAAAATTAGACAATTCGGCTCAACTTTAAAGACAATTCGGCCCAACTCGAAAGACAATTCGGCCCAACCAAAGACAATTCGGCCCAATTTTAAAATACAACTGACAAGTATTTATTTGTAACATATATTTTGACAATTCTTATATAATATGTTTTATAATAAAATTTGGAACATTTTGTTAACAAGATAAATGTTTTCCGAAGTTATAATGGTTAGGAATAACCGGAGAAAAAAAGGAGTATAGTAGAGCTGTACGCTTGGTCTCAAAAACTTAATTCACAAGCAAAACATGAGATATTCTCGTATTTGAACGTATTTGTTACAAATAAATTTATACAGATAAAATGGTTGAAAACTGAATAATTAGTTATTTTGCGAAAATTTGAGAAATTTAATTCAGAACATTATTCCGTTTTCCTGTTATATTTTACGAAAAAGACAGATAAATGTGCATAATAAAAGATGCATATTTACCAATAATTCTTGTATTTTAAATTTCATTTAATTTGATAATGAATATTCAAAACACCACAAACATTTTAAGTTGTCAAATTAATACCATTCTAATTATAACAGTTTCCGATTCAAAATATTAGCGCGAAAGTTTACAACGTGTATGCCTTTTAAGTCAATCCATACATATAACGAATGTATCAGAGACATACGACAAAAGATATGTAATCGCTTTCACTCAGTTTTCCCTTTTGATCATAAAAATATGGCATGAAATTATTACATATCTGCATGTACGTACGTACGTACGTACGTATGCATGTATGTATGTATGTATGTATGTATGTATGTATGTATGTATGTATGTATGTATGTATGTATGTATGTATGTATGTATGTATGTATGTATGTATGTATGTATGTTTGTATGTATGTATGTATGTATATGCTTGTGCGTGCGTGAGTGTGTGCAGATATATATGTGCCTTCAAGCTGGTGAGTCTTATGTATACGGGCTGATGTATTTTGCTTTGTTTCACTTTATCACTTTCAGGTAATTATTTTCTTTTTCATTTGAGAGAGAGAGAGAGAGAGAGAGAGAGAGAGAGAGAGAGAGAGTCGCACACACGGACGTACGCATTCAGATGTAGCAGCTTACAAGGGAACAAAGACAATGAGTACCATAATTAAGATTATTAATCAGTTTATTCATTTCTAATTTGTTTGGAGTAAAGGAAGAACTATGATTGACGATACTGAATAAAACATAAACTTAACTGGTACGAGGTTGATGTTGCAGCAACTAAACTGGCAAAATGCTCGGCATTTCTCTCTCTCTCTCTCTGACACACACACTCACACACACACACACACACACACACACACACACACACCTGATATGAAAATAACGCGACTCAGTTCATCAACTTCGTGGTCCCTAGAGAATACCGCACATTCTTAGGAGATTGTTGACGCTAATTTCCTTATTGGCGTACATCCTCCAAATCTTAAAACACACTGGTTTGACTGCTGGCATATAGCTAAAGGTATTATTTGTTTTTATTTTAAAGATGTGAATAATCAAAATAGTTTTATTACACTGTACATGTTTACATTTATATTCGTTGTATGAAGAACGCTATCTTATCGATTTTTTGAGTGTCTGAAATAGTCTTCTACGAAATAAAATTATTTTAAGCAAAAATTATTTACATTGTACTTGACCTTTAAGAGAAAGATGACATATCTTAATATCTTTAACTCCAGCATAAGACTTGTACGCTTCAATTAAATGAACATCCTTTTCTTTTTGTCATTTTCATTCTTACCATGTTCGAGACTGATTTTATGATCCTTCACAATCACTTTGTTTTCAGCTACTGCAGTAATTAGATCACCAACGGAAGGTAATCTCTTCTAAATGTAGCTAAATCTTAGTTTTCCAAGATTTGTTGACATGTGTTCCTATATGTGTGTTCCAAGCTATTTAAGGTTTCATGAAAAATAGCAAGACATTTTTATGATTTTCAAGAAGTACTTTTAAATGGTTACTTCGTTTCACCGATTTACATTTTTAAGAGAATTTTATGTGGTCGTTTCTGATTGTTTCACCACTATTCAATGACACACTTACAATATATTCCAATTTGTAACATTGTAGATAGAGATCTATTTTTAGTTCCACTATCTTCTCTGTTATATTTCTGTACGGTGCAATAGTCGAGCAATTTAAATTTAAATTCGTTTTCTTGCACCAATTGTAAAGCGAGGAAATAAATGAAAAACACGTATAATTATTTATATCGCCAGGAGCTGGAAAACGAGTCAAAACAAATACATCGAAACACCAAATCAACTTTTATCACACAGCAATAAAATACCGTCTATAAGTCCTATTTATTCAATACACAACCATTTCAATCTGGATTCAATATCTCATCTCCTTGCCAGTCTTTATTTAGATTTCATGCTATTTAAAAGCACTTTCAAGGTTTTAATATTCGAAAATGTTCTTATTATCCTTTACCATCCCTTTTTTTTCTGCTCCTGATCGTGCATCAGCAAAATAAGTAATACATTCCCGGTTAGTTCATGCTGTAGAAACCAGGAATAACACAATCTTTTAAGTATCGGAGGCCTCTAAAGGACTTCAACTGCATTAAAACTGTGTCAGTCAGAACCGTTATATGCATAACAAAGATAGCTATAAGCTTGATCAATTTTTCAAACGTCAACATCTCAATTCCTATAATTAACCTATGGCGGGCACTGTGCTGTCAAATAACCGATCGATTTTTTTTCTGTGTTGACGTAAGGTCACATTTATGGCTGATATTTTTTTTATAGTCTCGGTTTATCAGTATATTTATTCAACCCCTGTAGGAAAAGGGACTAGCTCAGATCCTCTAAAATTGTGTCTTTATTAGATAATGGCGACATAATTCTTTGCTCTTTGTTGAGTTCAATAATGCAAAATTGACACAAACAAAGGTCAAGAAGCAGCAAATCTTGATGTTATTTACTCTGGACTTACACCAACGTGACTAGAGCTTTGCAGATGTATTCTTGATTCATGGACTATTTTTACCAGATGTAGCATTGTAGTTATACATATATTTTCAGGGGTTTTTTTGTATCTGTCATATGTCTTTTAAGGTCCAATAGTACAGCAATTTTAATTTGAACCGTTGTTATACAACGATTGAACGAATGAAACGTATCGGAAATAAACTTAAAAGTATTTCCATCTCCAGAATCTTGAAAACAAGACAAATACTAATCTTCCTCGATAGTGCACTACAATGGCATGTAGCACCAGCAAAGACTTCAACATTTTTAGAATATGAGGTTTTGGCCGAACCCACGTTATATAGCTTTTAACACCGCTTAAGAACAAAGATCACATATCTTAAAATCTGTACCTGCAGTGTAATATTTGTACGGTTCAATGAAATGAACATCATTATCTATCGATCACCGTCAATCGTACCATATTCGAGATTGATTCCATTATTCTTCACAATCCCTTTGTTTTCATCTCCTACATTGAATGGAACAATAACGACAGGTACTATCTTCTAAATGTATTTACTTCTTTATTTTGCAAGATTTGTTGACATGTGTACCTGAATGTTTCCTCCAATGTATTTGTATGTTTTGTGATAAACAAAGAAATTTGTATGATATTTAAGACGTAATTTCAAACGGTTACTTCGTTTAAACGATTTACATATCTTACTTTTATAAATAAATATATATGTATAATTTGAAACAATGTAGCTAGAATTATATTTTTTTTAGTTTAACTACCATTTCTATTATATTTCTATAAGGTCCAATAGTTCAACAATTAAATTTTGAATTGTATTTATAAACTGATTGTAAGATGAAGAAATATATATTAAGACATTACATCTATTTATATCGACAATAACTTATAAATGCTTCGAAACAACAAATCAGTTTTAATCATACAGCAAGAGCATCAAGTCTTTCAACCCTATTTATTCAATATGCAGTGTTAAATATTAATTCGGTAATCCATATCCCTTCCGGTCCTTATTTAGTTTTAAGGGTACTAAATATCACATATACACTTAACATATATCGATAATAATTATATTATCCTTTTCCATCCCTTTGATTTCAGCTTCTTCAGAAAACGGACCAACAACCAATGGTAATATCTGATAAATATATTTACTTCTGATTTTTGCATGATTTGTGGACTTTTATTATTCAAGAAATTGCATGTTCCATGAAATATTTCAAGATAATTTTAGATGATATTTAAGATATATATTGTAATAAATTTGGAGTATGTATATTTGGCAGCTCCTCGTTTTTAAGCAATTCTTCGATTTATTTGTGTTAGTATTTGGTCTTCGGTGCCATGGAAATATTACTAGCCCGAAACAGTTAGCGATTTAGTAGGATCAAACGTCACAGAGCCGTGTGTTAGTGAATTTGACCCATGCTGGGGTCGTTAGTAGTGCATTTAGGTACAAGCCAAATGACTGTTTCTGGCGAAACATAGTCCATATTAAAATTTAGCGGTGTAAAAAAGTGTTGTGGTTGAAATGGCAGTATTTATGGTTGGAAATCAGTAAATTATATAACGGAATCAATAAGTTGGAACTTGGTAGGTACCGTTTATGTGTCCATAGTGGAAAATGGGCCTATGTATATGAGCGTGATACGCCGGAAATTGTGTGGATTGACTGGCCTAGTGTCGCGCAGTTAAATATTTCCCAGTTAGTAAGGGAATACTAGTGTAATTTCTATGGCATGACGGGTTGGCGGTACGGAAATCGGATGATAATGAAGAAAAACCATGCAATGGTGCGGTTAATGGACTTTTGGGCAAGTTGTCTCATCTGAGTCGCCAATTGATTAGAGCAAAGGTTATTAAATATAGCAGACACGTCTGTCTTTCCATTTTACAACTCAAGTTGCATGGAAGTCTTTAGAAATTTGGGGACAACATATGCTTTCCGGCGTGAATCGCGCCAGGGTAATGACACCGCTCGGTCAAGTGGATAACCCTGTGCATGTAACAATATATATTGTGTGTGTTTGTGTATATGTGTGTAAGTGTGTGTGTGTGTGAGAGTGTAGGTGTGTGTGTGTGTGCCTTCCTTGTAGCATCGTATATTTGTCATTGTTCTTTGAACACATTGTTTGTTTAGCACCTATCTTTTTGTCATGAATTTTCGTTTCCCAGAGACGACTAAATCATTTTTACCTACCGCTTGAAGACAGATTAAGACCTCTTGACATAACCTTAGCATACGCGCCATAAATACAGCGAGACAAGAAATGTATGTTTGAATCAGCCAATTATATTCCAACAAATAAGTTAGATTTTCCAAATTGAAAGTATCTGCTTTGATTTAGAAGGATTCTCGGTATTTCAGCCCCACATAAGGAACGGAATTACATCTGCTTAGAAAGTGAACAAGACGCTAACAATTGGCTCAAATTCGGCGCCTGCGAGCAAGATACATGTTTTTCTGCAAGATTTCATTGTATTACTCCTAGCAACGTCGAGTATTTTCATGTTATGATGATCACTGATGTCATTTGTTTGAACCAATACTGAGAAAAGGTGTATATGAGGAGTTGTTGGTCGTACATTTGGCAAAAAAGTAATAAATTCCCGGTTATGTCATGCTGTGTATAGCAGGAATAACACATCTATTTAAGTATGGGGCGCCTCTGGAAGACATTAACTGCATTAAAACTATACCAAAAACAGAACCGATATAAGAACAATAACGAAAAGTCTATACTTGATCAATTTCTCAAATGCCAACATCTGGATTAGTATAATTAACCTGTGGCAAACAATGTATGTCCAACAATAATCATTGCTTTATACGCTGACCTAAGGTCAAATTTATTTCATAAATTTCATTTAAAGTCTCGGTTGATCAATATGCATTGAACCCCAGAAGGACAAGGGAAAAGCACAGATCCCTTAAAGTTTTAAATTCATTGGATAGTGGGGTCATCATTCGTAGCTACGTTAAGCGATTTTAAATTGGAACAATACAACGTCAAAAAGCTTCAAAGTTTGATGGTATTAAGTCTTTACTTACGGCTATGTGAATTGAGCTTTTCCGACGTGTTCATGACTTCTGGACAACATTCTCCATATGTAGGAATCTATGTTTTCAGTTTTACAATTGTATCGGTTATATTTCATCATGGTCCAATATTGCATCAATTTAAACATCATTCGTTACTCCGATTATAAGAAGAAGAAGGAAAGGAAATAAACCTAAAAGTATTTCTAACGCCCGACTCTTGAAAACAAGACAAAAACTAATATTGTTCCATCCATCTTATATAAGAACGGCATGAAGCATCAGAAAGACTTCTACAATCTTGGAATATGTGCTTGAGGCAGCAATGCGTTATATAGCTTTCATCACCGCTTAAGAGAAAGATGACATATCTTAATATCTTTAACTGCAGCATAAGACTTGTATGCTTCAATTAAATGAACATCCTTATCTTTTTATCACTTTCATTCTTACCATGTTTGAGACTGATTTTATGATCCTTCACAATCACTTTGTTTTCAGCTACTGCAGTAATTAGATCACCAACGGCAGGTAATCTCTTCTAAATGTAGTTAAATCTTAGTTTTCCAAGATTTGTTGACATGTGTTCCTATATGTGTGTTCCAAGCTATTTAAGGTTTCATGAAAAATAGCAAGACATTTTTATGGTTTTCAAGAAGTACTTTTAAATGGTTACTTCGTTTCACAGATTTACATTTTTAAGAGAATTTTATGTTGTCGTTTCTGATTGTTTCACCACTATTCAATGACACACTTACAATATATTCCAATTTGTAACATTGTAGATAGAGATCTTTTTTTATTTCCAACATCTTCTCTGTTATATTTCTGTACGGTGCAATAGTCGAGCAATTTAAATTTAAATTCGTTTTCTTGCACCGATTGTAAAGCGAAGAAATAAATGAAAAACACGTATAATTATTTATATCGCCAGGAGCTGGAAAACGGGTCAAAACAAATACATCGAAACACCAAATTAACTTTTATCACACAGCAATAAAATACCGTCTATAAGTCCTATTTATTCAATACACAACCATTTCAATCTGGATTCAATATCTCATATCCTTGCCAGTCTTTATTTAGATTTCATGCTATTTAAAAGCACTTTAAAGGTTTTAATATTCGAAAATGATCTTATTATCCTTTACCATCCCTTTTTTTTCTGCTCCTGATCGTGCATCAGCAAAATAAGTAATACATTCCCGGTAAGTTCATGCTGTAGAAACCAGGAATAACATAGCCTTTTAAGTATCGGAGGTCTCTAAAGGACTTCAACTGCATTAAAACCGTGTCAGTCAGAACCATTAAATTCACAACAAAGATAGCTATAAGCTTGATCAATTTTTCAAACGTCAACATCTCTATTCCTATAATTAACCTATGGCGGGCACTGTGCTGTCAAATAACCGATCGATTTTTTTCTGTGTTGACGTAAGGTCACATTTATGGCTGATATTTCTTTTATAGTTTTGGTTTATCAGTATATTTATTCAACCCCTGTAGGACAAGGGACTAGCTCAGATCCTCTAAAATTGTGTCTTTATTAGATAATGTTGACATAATTCTTTGCTGAGTTCAATAATTCAAAATTGACACAAACAAAGGTCAAGAAGCAGCAAACCTTGATGTTATTTACTCTGGACTTACACAAACGTGACTAGAGCTTTGCAGATGTATTCTTAATTTATGGACTATCTTTACCAGATGTAGCATTGTAGTTATACATTTATTTTCAGGTATTTGTTTGTATCTGTTATATGTCTTTTAAGGTCCAATAGTACAGCAATTTTAATTTGAACCGTTGTTATACAACGATTGAAAGAATTAAACGTATCGGAAATAAACTTAAAAGTATTTCCATCTCCAGAAGCTTGAAAACAAGACAAATACTAATCTTCCTCGATAGTGCACTACAATGGCATGTAGCACCAGCAAAGACTTCAACTTTTTTAGAATATGAGGTTTTGGCCGAACCCACGTTATATAGCTTTTAACACCGCTTAAGAACAAAGATCACATATCTTAAAATCTGTACCTGCAGTGTAATAATTGTACGGTTCAATGAAATGAACATCCTTATCTTTCGATCACCGTCAATCGTACCATATTCGAGATTGATTCCATTATTCTTCACAATCCCTTTGTTTTCATCTCCTACATTGAATGGAACAATAACGACAAGTACTATCTTCTAAATGTATTTACCTCTTTATTTTGCAAGATTTGTTGACATGTGTACCTGAATGTTTCCTCCAATGTATTTGTATGTTTTGTGATAACCAAAGAAATTTGTATGATATTTAGGACGTAATTTCAAACGGTTACTTCGTTTAAACGATTTACATATCTTACTTTGATAAATAAATATATATGTATAATTTGAAACATTGTAGCTAGAATTATATTTTTTTAGTTTAACTACCATTTCTATTATATTTCTATAAGGTGCAATAGTTCAACAATTAAATTTTGAATTGTATTTATAAACTGATTGTAAGATGAAGAAATATATATTAAGACATTACATCTATTTATATCGACAATAACTTATAAATGCTTCGAAACAACAAATCAGTTTTAATCATACAGCAAGAGCATCAAGTCTTTCAACCCTATTTATTCAATATGCAGTGTTAAATATTAATTCGGTAATCCATATCCCTTCCGGTCCTTATTTAGTTTTAAGGGTACTAAATATCACATATACACTTAACATATATCGATAATAATTATATTATCCTTTTCCATCCCTTTGATTTCAGCTTCTTCAGAAAACGGACCAACAACCAATGGTAATATCTGATAAATATATTTACTTCTGATTTTTGCATGATTTGTGGACTTTTATTATTCAAGAAATTGCATGTTCCATGAAATATTTCAAGATAATTTTAGATGATATTTAAGATATATATTGTAATAAATTTGGAGTATGTATATTTGGCAGCTCCTCGTTTTTAAGCAATTCTTCGATTTATTTGTGTTAGTATTTGGTCTTCGGTGCCATGGAAATATTACTAGCCCGAAACAGTTAGCGATTTAGTAGGATCAAACGTCACAGAGCCGTGTGTTAGTGAATTTGACCCATGCTGGGGTCGTTAGTAGTGCATTTAGGTACAAGCCAAATGACTGTTTCTGGCGAAACATAGTCCATATTAAAATTTAGCGGTGTAAAAAAGTGTTGTGGTTGAAATGGCAGTATTTATGGTTGGAAATCAGTAAATTATATAACGGAATCAATAAGTTGGAACTTGGTAGGTACCGTTTATGTGTCCATAGTGGAAAATGGGCCTATGTATATGAGCGTGATACGCCGGAAATTGTGTGGATTGACTGGCCTAGTGTCGCGCAGTTAAATATTTCCCAGTTAGTAAGAGAATACTAGTGTAATTTCTATGGCATGACGGGCTGGCGGTACGGAAATCGGATGATAATGAAGAAAAACCATGCAATGGTGCGGTTAATGGACTTTTGGGCAAGTTGTCTCATCTGAGTCGCCAATTGATTAGAGCAAAGGTTATTAAATATAGCAGACACGTCTGTCTTTCCATTTTACAACTCAAGTTGCATGGAAGTCTTTGGAAATTTGGGGACAACATATGATTTCCAGCGTGAATCGCGCCAGGGTAATGACACCGCTCGGTCAAGTGGATAACCCTGTGCATGTAACAATATATATTGTGTGTGTTTGTGTATATGTGTGTAAGTGTGTGTGTGTGTGAGAGTGTAGGTGTGTGTGTGTGTGCCTTCCTTGTAGCATCGTATATTTGTCATTGTTCTTTGAACACATTGTTTGTTTAGCACCTATCTTTTTGTCATGAATTTTCGTTTCCCAGAGACGACTAAATCATTTTTACCTACCGCTTGAAGACAGATTAAGACCTCTTGACATAACCTTAGCATACGCGCCATAAATACAGCGAGACAAGAAATGTATATTTGAATCAGCCAATTATATTCCAACAAATAAGTTAGATTTTCCAAATTGAAAGTATCTGCTTTGATTTAGAAGGATCCTCGGTATTTCTGCCCCACATAAGGAACGGAATTACATCTGCTTAGAAAGTGAACAAGACGCTAACTATTGGCTCAAATTTGGCGCCTGCGAGCAAGATACATGTTTTTCTGCAAGATTTCATTGTATTACTCCTAGCAACGTCGAGTATTTTCATGTTATGATGATCACTGATGTCATTTGTTGGAACCAATACTGAGAAAAGGTGTATATGAGGAGTTGTTGGTCGTACATTTGGCAAAAAAGTAATAAATTCCCGGTTATGTCATGCTGTGTATAGCAGGAATAACACATCTATTTAAGTATGGGGCGCCTCTGGAAGACATTAACTGCATTAAAACTATACCAAAAACAGAACCGATATAAGAACAATAACGAAAAGTCTATACTTGATCAATTTCTCAAATGCCAACATCTGGATTAGTATAATTAACCTGTGGCAAACAATGTATGTCCAACAATAATCATTGCTTTATGCGCTGACCTAAGGTCAAATTTATTTCATATATTTCATTTAAAGTCTCGGTTGATCAATATGCATTGAACCCCAGAAGGACAAGGGAAAAGCACAGATCCCTTAAAGTTTTAAATTCATTGGATAGTGGGGTCATCATTCGTAGCTACGTTAAGCGATTTTAAATTGGAACAATACAACGTCAAAAAGCTTCAAAGTTTGATGGTATTAAGTCTTTACTTACGGCTATGTGAATTGAGCTTTTCCGACGTGTTCATGACTTCTGGACAACATTCTCCATATGTAGGAATCTATGTTTTCAGTTTTACAATTGTATCGGTTATATTTCATCATGGTCCAATATTGCATCAATTTAAACATCATTCGTTACTCCGATTATAAGAAGAAGAAGGAAAGGAAATAAACCTAAAAGTATTTCTAACGCCCGACTCTTGAAAACAAGACAAAAACTAATATTGTTCCATCCATCTTATATAAGAACGGCATGAAGCATCAGAAAGACTTCTACAATCTTGGAATATGTGCTTGAGGCAGCAATGCGTTATATAGCTTTCATCACCGCTTAAGAGAAAGATGACATATCTTAATATCTTTAACTGCAGCATAAGACTTGTATGCTTCAATTAAATGAACATCCTTATCCTTTTATCACTTTCATTCTTACCATGTTCGAGACTGATTTTATGATCCTTCACAATCACTTTGTTTTCAGCTACTGCAGTAATTAGATCACCAACGGCAGGTAATCTCTTCTAAATGTAGTTAAATCTTAGTTTTCCAAGATTTGTTGACATGTGTTCCTATATGTGTGTTCCAAGCTATTTAAGGTTTCATGAAAAATAGCAAGACATTTTTATGGTTTTCAAGAAGTACTTTTAAATGGTTACTTCGTTTCACAGATTTACATTTTTAAGAGAATTTTATGTTGTCGTTTCTGATTGTTTCACCACTATTCAATGACACACTTACAATATATTCCAATTTGTAACATTGTAGATAGAGATCTTTTTTTATTTCCAACATCTTCTCTGTTATATTTCTGTACGGTGCAATAGTCGAGCAATTTAAATTTAAATTCGTTTTCTTGCACCGATTGTAAAGCGAAGAAATAAATGAAAAACACGTATAATTATTTATATCGCCAGGAGCTGGAAAACGGGTCAAAACAAATACATCGAAACACCAAATTAACTTTTATCACACAGCAATAAAATACCGTCTATAAGTCCTATTTATTCAATACACAACCATTTCAATCTGGATTCAATATCTCATATCCTTGCCAGTCTTTATTTAGATTTCATGCTATTTAAAAGCACTTTAAAGGTTTTAATATTCGAAAATGATCTTATTATCCTTTACCATCCCTTTTTTTCTGCTCCTGATCGTGCATCAGCAAAATAAGTAATACATTCCCGGTAAGTTCATGCTGTAGAAACCAGGAATAACATAGCCTTTTAAGTATCGGAGGTCTCTAAAGGACTTCAACTGCATTAAAACCGTGTCAGTCAGAACCATTAAATTCATAACAAAGATAGCTATAAGCTTGATCAATTTTTCAAACGTCAACATCTCTATTCCTATAATTAACCTATGGCGGGCACTGTGCTGTCAAATAACCGATCGATTTTTTTCTGTGTTGACGTAAGGTCACATTTATGGCTGATATTTCTTTTATAGTTTTGGTTTATCAGTATATTTATTCAACCCCTGTAGGACAAGGGACTAGCTCAGATCCTCTAAAATTGTGTCTTTATTAGATAATGTTGACATAATTCTTTGCTGAGTTCAATAATTCAAAATTGACACAAACAAAGGTCAAGAATCAGCAAACCTTGATGTTATTTACTCTGGACTTACACAAACGTGACTAGAGCTTTGCAGATGTATTCTTAATTTATGGACTATCTTTACCAGATGTAGCATTGTAGTTATACATTTATTTTCAGGTTTTTTTTGTATCTGTTATATGTCTTTTAAGGTCCAATAGTACAGCAATTTTAATTTGAACCGTTGTTATACAACGATTGAAAGAATTAAACGTATCGGAAATAAACTTAAAAGTATTTCCATCTCCAGAAGCTTGAAAACAAGACAAATACTAATCTTCCTCGATAGTGCACTACAATGGCATGTAGCACCAGCAAAGACTTCAACTTTTTTAGAATATGAGGTTTTGGCCGAACCCGCGTTATATAGCTTTTAACACCGCTTAAGAACAAAGATCACATATCTTAAAATCTGTACCTGCAGTGTAATAATTGTACGGTTCAATGAAATGAACATCCTTATCTTTCGATCACCGTCAATCGTACCATATTCGAGATTGATTCCATTATTCTTCACAATCCCTTTGTTTTCATCTCCTACATTGAATGGAACAATAACGACAAGTACTATCTTCTAAATGTATTTACCTCTTTATTTTGCAAGATTTGTTGACATGTGTACCTGAATGTTTCCTCCAATGTATTTGTATGTTTTGTGATAAACAAAGAAATTTGTATGATATTTAGGACGTAATTTCAAACGGTTACTTCGTTTAAACGATTTACATATCTTACTTTGATAAATAAATATATATGTATAATTTGAAACATTGTAGCTAGAATTATATTTTTTTAGTTTAACTACCATTTCTATTATATTTCTATAAGGTGCAATAGTTCAACAATTAAATTTTGAATTGTATTTATAAACTGATTGTAAGATGAAGAAATATATATTAAGACATTACATCTATTTATATCGACAATAACTTATAAATGCTTCGAAACAACAAATCAGTTTTAATCATACAGCAAGAGCATCAAGTCTTTCAACCCTATTTATTCAATATGCAGTGTTAAATATTAATTCGGTAATCCATATCCCTTCCGGTCCTTATTTAGTTTTAAGGGTACTAAATATCACATATACACTTAACATATATCGATAATAATTATATTATCCTTTTCCATCCCTTTGATTTCAGCTTCTTCAGAAAACGGACCAACAACCAATGGTAATATCTGATAAATATATTTACTTCTGATTTTTGCATGATTTGTGGACTTTTATTATTCAAGAAATTGCATGTTCCATGAAATATTTCAAGATAATTTTAGATGATATTTAAGATATATATTGTAATAAATTTGGAGTATGTATATTTGACAGCTCCTCGTTTTTAAGCAATTCTTCGATTTATTTGTGTTAGTATTTGGTCTTCGGTGCCATGGAAATATTACTAGCCCGAAACAGTTAGCGATTTAGTAGGATCAAACGTCACAGAGCCGTGTGTTAGTGAATTTGACCCATGCTGGGGTCGTTAGTAGTGCATTTAGGTACAAGCCAAATGACTGTTCCTGGTGAAACATAGTCCATATTAAAATTTAGCGGTGTAAAAAAGTGTTGTGGTTGAAATGGCAGTATTTATGGTTGGAAATCAGTAAATTATATAACGGAATCAATAAGTTGGAACTTGGTAGGTACCGTTTATGTGTCCATAGTGGAAAATGGGCCTATGTATATGAGCGTGATACGCCGGAAATTGTGTGGATTGACTGGCCTAGTGTCGCGCAGTTAAATATTTCCCAGTTAGTAAGGGAATACTAGTGTAATTTCTATGGCATGACGGGCTGGCGGTACGGAAATCGGATGATAATGAAGAAAAACCATGCAATGGTGCGGTTAATGGACTTTTGGGCAAGTTGTCTCATCTGAGTCGCCAATTGATTAGAGCAAAGGTTATTAAATATAGCAGACACGTTTGTCTTTCCATTTTACAACTCAAGTTGCATGGAAGTCTTTGGAAATTTGGGGACAACATATGATTTCCAGCGTGAATCCCGCCAGGGTAATGACACCGCTCGGTCAAGTGGATAACCTTGTGCATGTAACAATATATATTGTGTGTGTTTGTGTATATGTGTGTAAGTGTGTGTGTGTGTGTGAATGTAGGTGTGTGTGTGTGTGCCTTCCTTGTAGCATCGTATATTTGTCATTGTTCTTTGAACACATTGTTTGTTTAGCACCTATCTTTTTGTCATGAATTTTCGTTTCCCAGAGACGACTAAATCATTTTTACTTACCGCTTGAAGACAGATTAAGACCTCTTGACATAACCTTAGCATACGCGCCATAAATACAGCGAGACAAGAAATGTATGTTTGAATCAGCCAATTATATTCCAACAAATAAGTTAGATTTTCCAAATTGAAAGTATCTGCTTTGATTTAGAAGGATCCTCGGTATTTCTGCCCCACATAAGGAACGGAATTACATCTGCTTAGAAAGTGAACAAGACGCTAACTATTGGCTCAAATTCGGCGCCTGCGAGCAAGATAAATGTTTTTCTGCAAGATTTCATTGTATTACTCCTAGCAACGTCGAGTATTTTCATGTTATGATGATCACTGATGTCATTTGTTTGAACCAATACTGAGAAAAGGTGTATATGAGGAGTTGTTGGTCGTACATTTGGCAAAAAAGTAATAAATTCCCGGTTATGTCATGCTGTGTATAGCAGGAATAACACATCTATTTAAGTATGGGGCGCCTCTGGAAGACATTAACTGCATTAAAACTATACCAAAAACAGAACCGATATAAGAACAATAACGAAAAGTCTATACTTGATCAATTTCTCAAATGCCAACATCTGGATTAGTATAATTAACCTGTGGCAAACAATGTATGTCCAACAATAATCATTGCTTTATACGCTGACCTAAGGTCAAATTTATTTCATATATTTCTTTTAAAGTCTCGGTTGATCAATATGCATTGAACCCCAGAAGGACAAGGGAAAAGCACAGATCCCTTAAAGTTTTAAATTCAGTGGATAGTGGGGTCATCATTCGTAGCTACGTTAAGCGATTTTAAATTGGAACAATACAACGAGCAGCAGAGAGGGTGAACCCTACAACCTTTTGAGACAAAACGAGCCTTCCTACGAAATCTTATTTAACCAAAAAAATAAGTCTCCATTTAGCAAACGGAGACTTTACGATTTTTTAATCAATTTTGGTCACAACGTTGTTGTCATTCACCCTCTCTACTGCTGGAACTTTCAGTTCTGGTTAACAAAAGTCATTTACGAGTTCAACCAAATATTTGATCGAGTCTTTATGATTTCACAAACAAACTAATCGCTAACACCTCATCTTGTAGATCAATTAAATTATTTGACTGGTTGGTGAGTCGGAAATTAATTCTCGTTAACTAATTTTTATGGCATCGCATGTAGACAGAATTAATTGGGTTTTCAATAATTAGGAATCCTGGAGGAGCTGTTGGTGCAATCGAATAAAGAATATATCCCTGCTGAGCTTGATTTGATTGCTCTAGATTAATTTGATAGCTTCCTTGAATTGCATCACATACTAAATTGAGAGCAATCACCGCTGAAATATTTACATTGTGCGGTGCAATATGCCTACCACCGCCATCTGGGTCATTATTATATTTGAGGAGGACAGTTGAATCTGGTTTTTGTAGCGCCTTGATATCGGTTCTAACAATTCTTGCTAGTTCATCAGCGTTGTACTTGGGAAACTTGAAATTACGCAGATTGTCTTCTGTGATATTGTAATCGGTTAGGAATCGTTGTTTACTGTCACTGTTGTCATTAATTATTATTTGAATAATTAGTTCATAGATATATTCCATGTCAGATATAAGTTGATTTATTATTTCAACGTGTTTTTGCGATTTTGTTTTCCGTAGTTGTTCTAGTTGTGTTTCACATAATTGCTTAATTTCATTAAAATAACCACGGACGTCAGTTAGCGTAAATGAAATAGTAACAGATGAGTCGGCTGTTCTTTTAATGATAAAATCCCATTGCAATGTGTCTTTGTTGGTAAATATAAATCTATCGCCGATTCTTCCTTTTCTTATATCAGATAAATTATCTCGATAACTGGGATTGATTTCATGATATGATTGTACGTCTGTGGTTAAGTCGGTGGTGGATTTTTCCGGTGGTTTTTCAGGCCATCCTAACACTGTTCTTAACGAGCTGTTATAGATATCTACAATGTATCCCTCTGTACTTATTTCGATCGACGACGAGAGTGTCGGTTGATGAAGATTAATAGCTATTTTTGATTCTTTTCCAGTGATTGATTTTATTCTACGCTGAATTTCAGCATTGATTTGCTTACTTTGGTACGACCCAGTTGGTAACGAAACAGTTTCCCACTCTGGAGTACCATCGGGTTTATTCTTATACGAGAACACCAGTGCGTTATTGGGTTGCTGACCACCAAATGCACCCGATCTGATATTAGGCCAGCTATGATATACTCGTAATTTTGCCAGCGCGATCTCACGCACTGGAATCGGAGAAGGGAAGTTCACACTAAATTCAGGGCTCGTTGATGTTATTGATATCATGCTTGTTCGTATCGGAGTGGTATTCTCCGCGATTCGTTGAAGCAGTTGCAATTCGTTGAATTGTAGTGACATTATTGTTAACGCTGTCTTCAATTTCCAATTTCAACATCGCGGAGTTCTACAACTGGGTCATCGTGGAAAATTCAACATCGGATATGAACGAATTATCTATTGACAGTGAGATCAACTCGGATAATTTCGAGTACGTGTCAAATACCACCCGGTACCGAGCTGTATAATCGGCGAGTTTTGTCTGAGAACACGATGATAATTTTTTAGTTATCGCGTTGGCGACTGCCGCAATTGTTGTTGCCGCGGAGATAGCAATTGGAACTGCAATCGGAGCCATCATGGTCACCGTCGACAAAATAACTCCGGCGCTGGCCATCACACCAGACACCGAGTACACAGTTACATCGATGGCGGTAATTCTTCTGCGGTATTTCTTTATTTTTTCACGATAGTGCTCAGAAAGTGATTTCAAATTCGCGGAAAACTCTTTCACGGTGTCGAATCGATATTGCGATGACGCTGTCATTGACATTGTTATTTTAAACCTGATAGTGTTTTCAATTATCCTATTATTGAAACGGTTTTAGGATCTGATGAGGGGATGCCGTATAAAAATTCTATTATCCAGGGTAGCGACTCCCTAATCACAGACTCGTCGGAATTGTTTATAGTAATCGTAAGCGGGATTGGTATATAGGGTGGAGGTTTTGGTATTTTCTCTAGCATATATGTCAGCGTGTTAACACCGCTGATACCTGTGTTGCTGAATCCCAAATCAAATTTACGGTGATGTATTATTGTAAGTCGGTAGCAACCTGGTACACCAGTATGTCTGTGTCCAACACGTAGATAATTTTCATTTCCTCGGATCCAATCAAAGGTCCCACTATCAACTGTGTATACGATGTTATTAACGGCGCTTACACTATGTGGAATTTTTATCTTATTGATAGCCGCGCTAATCTCTGCGAGAGTCATGACTGCCACAAGTGGGGTTCCAAAAAACTTACTAACGACGTCGTCGGTGAGTTTTTGCACCCGCTTAAAATTTTCTTTTAGTCTAAAAACATCATTGTAAATCTCGATATAATTTCCCCTGATTCTGCTAGGATCTATTGTCCCCCCCCACCCTCCTGTCAGAAAAGAATGAAATCAGAAGGTCTGTGAGTCCAAGCTGTGCTTGGTTTTCAATATACCGGTTGATGTTAGAAAAATTTCTCGTGATATCTTGGAGTTTACTGCCCTCAAAGAACTTATTAACAATTTCGCTGGTGAGCTTTTGTTCCTCAATAGCGCTTTTAATTTCCGCGAGGGTCATGCCTGTCAACGATGTGGTTTCAGAAACAGGTGTTCTCCCTAAAAATTTATCAACGATGGTATTAAGTGTCGTTTGTCTCACCATAAACATATTAATATCTTTGAGAGTCATTGTAGATGTAGCTGGGACACCAAAGAAACTATTAGCGATGTAGGCATTGTGAGTATCCTTGCCGATAAACTCGCTAATTTCAGCGAGAGTCATGCCAGCCACAAGCGGGGTTCCAAAAAACTTAACAATGACGTCGTTAGTGGGTTTTTGTACCTTTTCAAGATTTTCTATTAGTTTAGAAATATCGTTGTAAATATCGAGATAATTTACCTTGATTTCATTTTCATTCATCATCCTTCCCGCGTCCCTGTTAAAAAAGAATAACGATAGATAGTTTTTGATTTCAGCGAGAGTCATGCCAACCACAAGCGGGGTTCCAAAGAATTTATGTACGACATTTTTGCGAAAACTATTATAACCTCGTACAAGATCATTCAGCTCACGTTCGTTGGTAGCAATCGCGTCGGTGATCGTAGACACAAGTGCGCCTGGTTTAAGTTGTCCATCGTTGGAATACAGTGCAATAGAGTTTTCAGCGGCAGCGCGATGCCGTATCAAAATGTCATTCACGGATATATTACTGCTTTTCAATTTACCCTGGCTATCTTGAAATACAACTATTTCGTTCGGATCAACACTTGTTAAATTTAACGTCTCAGCGATTTCATCTTCTATTATTTTTTTTACTTCTTCGATAGAACCCGCAGATGTTTCCGCGGTGGGTTCCGACATTGACAGAGATTGTCCCCAAATATCGATCATTATTATAAAGACTCTAGTATTTTCAATTTATTGATTCTCTAAAATTACCTTGTAATTTCCCACTCGTGTATTCGTTTGCAACAATATGAGGTGGTTTCCACGGAGATCCAAAGGATTTTAATGAAATCTCCGAGAGGACATTTAATACTTCACGGCCGCATATCGGTGGATCATTTAATTGTTGTGTTGGCAGCGTGGAATAAAAAATCGGAAACTCTTTGAGTTTCATCGAAGAATTTATATAAAGCATAAACTCGCTTGGCGGAGCTAACCCATATGAATCGAAATAGACAATCCCACGCGGATCGATCGCGTATGCAACCCAGTGAGTTCCCGATCCGCTGATGTTATCAAGATTGATGATTCTCTCATAAAAACCCCTCTGAAGTTTTTTATCGCTATTTTTTTAGCAGCGTCAATTAAATCAAAATTGGACATAGGGAGAATTGGGCTTTCAACTAATAAACCGTTCCTGGTATTCTTCTTAGACCATTTCCGCTGTACCATGAATACGGGGTTCCTGGTAGGTACAACCCCTTTCCCTTTTTTTATATCCTTTCCCAGTTGCCTTTTTTAGCGCCATCCCTGCCGCGGTCCCAACGGCTCCCAACGCTGCCGCTTTCGCCACCGCTGGGGCAGCCGCTGCAATCAATGCTGGTATTGCAGCTAACAATGGAAATATACCACCTGATTTTATCATGTTGGCGACTGCGGCTTTTGAAAATTCTATTTGAACTCCTCGCTTTTGTTTCATTGCATAATTGAAATGTTTTATTTGACGATCCATCAGTGATATTTTATGTGTACCACCGGACATCTGCGCTGGTTTTAACGTTATTGTGGTTCCACATTCTTTAGAGGATTTCGATCGCAATTTCTTGACCTGACCATCAGTCAGCTTGACACTAACAACACTATATGTCATTTTATTTTAAAACACATTTATGCTTTCAATTGATCTAATTGGAAACTCTTCAAGTTCATTTACATATTTTCCACTGGTGCATCAACGATTCTCATTCGTCCGCCAGCCCCTTCTAACAACATTGATTTGTCGCTGAGAATAACAGCAACCGCTCTATAATCAACACCACCAGGATCTATACGAGCCCTAAAATGTATGTCAACAACGGATTGCCTTGTTAAATCAAGATGTTCCAGCGAAAAGTAATAAATTGGATACAAGTTCTTAAAATCGAGTTGCGATATTTGCAAACCAGTATCAACATTTTGATCACGACCCATATATGACAGCATCCGATGATACACACGTGCTATTTGGTTGTTTCCGTAATTAAGCTGTATATCCTCAGATGGTTCTTGTTGTCCGTTTATTCTCAGTGAAACCTCACTTACCCCTAACCGATCAAATATCATATGACTGCGTTCTTGGGAACCTAATCGATTCCGATTCTGCAGCGCTATAAATATATGACGTGGAGCTGAAACGCCTTGTTTTGATGCCAGGTGCCATGTAAATGTACCATTAACATTATCCTCTTTAGCATCAGTCGTTGTTGTTAGCCAACTTATCAATGATTTACCACCTGTTTCCATAAATGAGAGCAGCCGCTCTTCTGTGGTAATTGATGGGGTCATTACTGGCATCCATAATACTATTTTACTCAAAACAACTTTACCTTCATCGGCACCAGTACGCCAAATTGCATCATTGTCATTGCCTTTTCGCACTAACGCGATTGGGTGTTTGGCTCCATAGATGACTTTTCTTACATTTCTGCAGAATCCAAATATATGATGGAGTGGAATCGCACATGAAAAATATCGCTGCTGTTCTTGCAATGCTAATTTTCGTGTTGCAAATCCTAAATTGAAATTACTATTAACGCCTCCGAGAATATCAAACGCAGCTCCGGGTCTAGCTCGACGTTCTGGATTAGTTGCTTCTCGCTGATTATCAACTGAAGTGTCTTGCGGTGTTAACACTTTAATGTATTGAAGGTGGTCAGCGTTATCAGAGGTATCCTTTGCAAACATCATAGATGGACCAGCCGATCTTGTATAATCATCGGAGTATCTTGCTAGCCCGATTATTGTTCTTGCAACATCAACCTCGCGGTCTATTGATTCAATTTCTTTTCCATCAATGAGATATCTTGCACTTTCAAATAACGCCATTATACCATTGTTGACGAAACCAACTCGGATATTTGAATCATTTGCATATGGGGTATCAGCTGCAACATTTGTTACAAGTTTTCCTTCTACTTCGATAAATGCTTCACATGGCAAAAAGTATTTACTGGTATCTTGAACTTGAAGTTCAATTCGCGATCGTAGGTCGGGTTGTATTGCATGATAGGAATAATATTGATAATCGCGGACGGAATCGTCTTTGCGCACTGGGGCTTCCATATCTAACGCGGGATCAGCTGTTCGTTTAAACATTTATAACATTACTAGCGTTTTCAATTGTGAAACTGAAAGAGTTTAACGCTAGCGTTTTAACCCTTTGTAATCATCGTCGTTGAAAATTCTTCGAATTTCTTTTTTGTTTCAAACCACTTCCTGCTATCGCGTTCATGATAGCGCTATCTGTTACCGGTGAAGCTGTCAATTGTGACGAAGTCAATTGCGCTAGTTTTTCTTCCACTGCGCTATTGATTGCTTTGCTTATTTTTACAGGCATCACTGTAGTTGATGGCAGCACTAATGACGAAGTCATTTCTGGTTTCACCACTGACGAAGTCATTCCTGGTTTCTTTCGCACCAATGATGCTATTTTATCTTTCGCGGCAGAAAATGCCTTTCCGGCAAGATTTCCAACGAAATTGATTCCCTTATCACGGATAGCATCAATGGCTTTCATTGATAATTGTTTAGCTAACGGCGCCACCTTGGGAGCCATTCTTGTAAATAATCCCGCAATGGTATTGCCGAAACCATCTCCGTAATATGCTCTATAAACAGGCAATCGTGAGTTCACCACGTAGACGCTTACGGGTTTATCATGGTTGTAGTGTATAATCATCTTGTTATAAAACTAGTAGTTTTTCAATTAGTGATCAATCGCTTACATCCATAAGATTTTCATCATAACGTAGAGCGTCTCTGTGATTTTCAACTAATTCAGCAATAAGTTCTCGATATACATTAATGTCCATAATACCGCCGGCAAATAATCGTCTGCAGATATCAGCTGCTTCATTAATTATTTCCGGTGAGTTGTTTCCGGCTCGTTTTCCCCCGATGAGAACCTCTAACCGTGATATATCACTAAGGATGTTACCAGGACATGTCACGGTAGAGTCAAAGACTCCAGCGTTGAAATCATTTGAATTTTTAATCGAATATCCTTTTCCGCTTGTTTCCTCAGTTGTACCAGTTGCGCCCTGACTATCATCAAGTAATTGCCTTTGTCGGCCTCGACTTTGTTTTTCTCGTTCTTGTTGTTTTTGTATACCATAACTATCAACTCCTACTTTAAAAGATCTATACTCAACTGTATCCTTTTTCAAATTACCAGTAATCCCCTTATTCGTTTTATACAACCAATTAACCCATTCATCTCGGCTTATTCTACTGTTTTTATACTCGTCTTTTAAAAAGTCCTTTCTAGAATGAAAGCTTTTGGCGGCAAAATCACCAAAAGTCGTATAATCTTTGAGTTTTATTAATTCAGGTCGTTTGATTTCTGTTATAGCTTCTTCGGTGAGTTTGTCTATAAAGGGAACACCTCTTGGGGTGACGACATCAACAGGTTGTGGATCAGGTGTGGAAACTCTTTGAGTTTCAGGCGCAGAATCATCAATATCAGCTAGTCGTTCATACTCGCGTTGAGTTTTTATATCACTGGATAGCTATTGTATTCCTGCGCGTGTTTGTCCGGTCTCTGCTGCTATCTTTTCAAGCACACCAAGAACAGGCACTTCTCGTCGCTTGCGTTCCTTAGGAATATCTCCGTATATCGCTCGTTCAGTTGCTGTTTTCACATCTTTGGTCGCACTTGTTATCGGAGTAAACAGTTGTTCACTTGACACAGAAAAGTCAGTCTGCGCTTGTTGTCGTTGTTGAAGTTTCTCGCGAAGTCTGTCTCGAACCGGTATAAACTTTTTAATTGCTGCTAACCGCTCTCGGGCTAATCTAGTTGTAAGCGATTCACCTACCATATATTGTTTGTGAACTAATTTTTCAAATGTGAAACTATCACAATTAAAAGCTTAGTTATTAAATAACTTAGTTATTAAATAATGTACCATCAAGCTAACGTATCCATCTTCGACAGGGTTAAACTGATCGCTGGGGGTTTCAGAATTGTAATATCTGAGAACGGCGATGAACGATTTGTGTTAACGACGCGGCAACAACAACAACTACGTGAAAATGGAGGCGTCGCGGTGATTATTTGCTACTACGACCAGATCATCCATTATGCACATAACTGCATTGGCAAGTCCAAACTGATGAGTATTCTCTCAGGAGAAAATCCAATGTAGTTACAAAAAACGCTAAAAAAAATTATTTTTAATAAAAATTACTGAAAAGCCTATCGCTCACGTGGTTAAGATACGGGTTTTTCCTCGTTTAACATTTTTCTAAGATCACGAACCTTAGAACTAATTTCAGCTCGTTTTTGATACTCTTGGCCGAGCTTTTGACGTATTGCTTCAACGGTGTTAAATAGCGTTATAAATAAATTAATGTCGTTACCGTACAAACAAGCATTGATGGACTTTTGAATTCCTTTCACGAGCCTGTACATCTTGGGTAAAACATAACGACCCTTACTAGACTGATACTCTATGTCTGCATATTCCGAGGCAATCCTGTCACAGTCGAGATCTTCAGATAATACTACCCCGTTATTTTTTAACTTTGAGATTTCGGCAATTATAGCATTTACATCTTTGATATCCATATTTTTATAGTATAATGTATCTCTAATTATTAAAAAAAACAAAAAACACTCATTTGGCAACCTCGCTGGCGCCCTATGACGTCAGAGAGACCCAGAGGTTGCATATACGACAACACATCTTTGGAACCCCTTGGTTGCCTTCGCATCCAAGTAAGCCAAAGGGGGACCCGAAACATACATCTCCGGAAGGGAGGCCTAAGGTGGCAAACGCCATCTTAGACCGCCCAGAAGATATGCTTGGGGTGACGTCACAATGCCATATATATCTCCACTCGAGTGTTCTGGCAAATTTTAGGCATACATATATGATGTGGGGACGGCACAAGACAGCACAAACATGAAACGACGGGGCGGATTTTCTACGGCCAACCAACCAATCAAAAGCAACCCAATTAAATTAACCTGGTTGCATGATTGTGAACAAAAGACAACCACACGCCCGAGTTAAATGGCGTGAGTTAGTTTTGATCGGTCGCATTGGCCTTCGAAAGCCCCAGCTTTCTACCTTTCATATGCTATATAAGGCGACTAATCCAGCAGCGTTGATTCACGAGTGTGTTATTTTATTTCCTTATTACTTATTAATGCTGTTTCAAAACATTTAAATGAGACAAATATTTTAAATGAAACATTAAACAAAATAATACTGTTGTTAAATAATAGCGTATATTTTCCCTGTTCTAATTCTCTAGACAAAAATGCATTATCGATTAAATCACAAAGAGCTGTATACAAGGAATTTTAACCACGCCCACCTACTTCAATGAATAGGAAACACTCGCGTTCCGGCTGAGCGAACATAGGTAATGTGTTAGATTATAAAGAATTTTTGTACTGAAAGAACGAGTTAGCTGTCTGCTTTACTGCTAGTCCACCCACCCCCACACATGAGATATGTAGATAAATAAAAATACAACTATTTAAATAATGCAGTTTTAGCCCACAAGCGACAATAAAAAGTTTTATTCTCTATCGAAACTCATGTATTATATCTCCATTACAGTCACGTGGGCGCGCCTAGTCAAGGTATACAGGTAATATAGCAGGCGACAAATTCCTTTGACGTCATAATACAAGGGAACTTAGTAGGTAGAGTGTGAATTGCAGTGGATTTATCCATAAAGGATTTATCTCCCTTAAATAGTTTCAGGTGTATACGAATTTTATTTTATGACTATTTTTTTAGACAGAGATGTTTTAATTAAATTTTCTGCAACAAATCGAATTGAAGGCATGCAAATGTCAAATTATCTACTGGCTTCGTTTATCGAATGAAAGATTCTCTCCTCGCTGGTTTCTAAATCAAACGATTTCACACCCTTGTGGTGTTTTGCGTATTTGCCGGTTCCACCTAATTTTGAATTCAGACCTTGTGAGACGGCTTGAAGATTCTCAAGACAATTATCAGTCTTCACGCCATTTATGTGATCAATCACAAATCCGTCTTCGATTAATCCGTTATGACAATCAAAAATAATTCTGTGACAGAGATATGTTTTATTTCTAGCACTAAACAACAAATACCCCATATTATTCAGATATCCAATCGGTTTTTTTAGTCTGCGGTGCCTGACAACACCATCACTGGAGGCTTCGTAATCAACAAGCACTGGGTGAGGTCTGAAATCTTGGCTCATTTGTATAATAATACTATTTGTCTAATTTATTATAAACCTCTTGATATAATCTTGAGGGATTTTGATGACCTTGTCATTGAACGGGTCATTAATTCGTTTGTCATAATAGCGTTTTAGTTCCCTGTATTGTTTACCCCCACAAGCAAGACATAATTGTGATTTTCCCCTGACGCCCACCCCACATCGGAGGCATGGGAGAGGACCTTTTGAACCGTTTCTCACACTTTGCATATGATACCCACAGAATTCGCTTCTGCATGATTTGTTACACGGGGTTGTTGATCCAATCATAAGCCACTTGCAGTGATTCATTATACTATATTTTTCTATTTAAATACTTGTTTTAATTATAACATGGAGGAGTTCAAGAGATTATCGAAAATTAAGCCCTGGAAAAATACTAAATTCAATCTTGATAGGGAGTTCCGAAGATTATCAAAAATTAAGCCCTGGAAAAATACTAAATTCAATCTTGATAGGGAGTTCCAAAGATTATCGGAAATTAAGCCCTGGAGAAATACTAAATTCAATCTTGATAGAGTCTCTGATACACCAAAACGTCTAATCGGTGATAGAACTATACTGGGTAAAATCAGGGAGTGTTTTAATGAATTCTACCGAGACGGTGCAGCATACTGTTGGTCGACATTTCGAATTATTGATGAAGATGTCAATGTACCCATCATCGATGCTACTATGAACGATGAAAGAGCAGCTGAGATAATTTCACACCTTGGCGTAAAATCCAAAGGATTTTCCATGAAAATCAAAGATGGAAATCCAAAGGTAACTTGCAAAACAATTCCCAAACAAAGCAATTCCCAACAAAAGTATTTTTTCAGAATAAAATTCATTATCGAAGTCGAAGGCAAATGGATTATCAGGGATAAATTTGAACCAATCCTCAAGGATAAAAAAACTGTCATTGTAAGTAGAGATTCCAAACCAGGAATTCTAACTGGAATTGACAAACCATACTACGAGAGATCTTATCCTGTAACAGCAATTGTTTATGGGATATATCCGTTAAATGATAAACCCGATATTGCAAAACTAGCTCCTATGAAATATTCACCGTTGACTTCGTCAAGGCTCAATTGTGTAGCAACACGGGTAATGGAACACTTTACAAATGCATCCCGAGGAAATAAACTAACTGATCTGCGACGTAGGAAAATAACCGAATGGGAACTGACAGTGAAACAGCACGGTGCAAAGATTTCTGATATAGCTAAATTAGAAACATCATTAAGATTCCCAATAACCGTTATGACGATAACCGGAGAAGTTTTATACGAACCGAAATATAACAAAAATGGAGCTCCAATACAAATTATTGATCATAACAAACACGCGTGGACACCTGCAGTAACAATATTTCCACGAGAACGAACCGTGAGATATATCCCCCCAGAATTCGTCGGGGATGTTTTTTATAATGAGAAATTATTCGATGCTATTCACACGCTGTGTAAAGATGATCCTGTGTCAGTGTGGTTACTTAGAAGTGATGAAGATCCCGAAATAGGATTTGATCAATTTGTAAGACCAAATGGTGAATTATATCGCGTTGAAGAATTAGATAACAGAATGAGAAAAATCGCTAGTGATTTTTCACCGGAGAGTTCCCATGAAAAACTATTAACGGATAGTTTTACTATTCCATCAGTGGTAGCTCACTTCGCAAGAGAAAAAAACTCATGGCGTCCAACACAAAGTGATTTTCTCGAGGACGTCAAATTGAGTTGCGTCGAATTTAGTCATGGAGGACTGTGGAATACAAAATACCATCGTGGCGGTATGATTTCAATTGATATATCCGCGTGTTATCCTGGAAGTTTCCTCGGGTATGGAGAATGTACTAACTATTTTAAACGATTTGGACACCCCACGCATGAAATGACTCGTGTTACGATTAATGGTCCATTACCTGATTTTGATTTAACTGGATTCGCTCGTGTGATATCATTCGAATTCGCTACAGGGTTACATCCATGTAGTTATGTTTGGCTTGGTAGACATATATCTGAAAAGGCCTGGATGCCAATAGTGTTACTACGATATATGATTGATTGTGGTATGCTAATATCATTGATTGTTTCCGAAGCTATTATATGCTATCGAGCTCAGAAAGAAGTTTGGCTACCACAACCCGATCTAGATCGTATTATTAGCGAACAGCGAAAACAGTTTCTAGATGGAAATTCTTCGAATTTAAGCGAGGAAGAAGTCATGAATTGGTCAAAGAAGTTATTTGAAATTAAAAAAGAACAGGCAAAAGATTTAGGACGAAGAATAATCGGTAAATTTACCCAGGGTGGAAGATACGACAATGCAAAATACTCTTCGAGGTTGATCATAGACAACGCTGAATACGATTTTATTGTAACGGATTTAACGAAACAGGGAAAACTTGTAAATCGTAAAGACGCTTTACTATCCGATGGAAGACGATTAGGTACAATTGTTACCTATTGTGATGGATATATTAAACAATATACGCATTTGAGAAGTTCTATGCTAGCTTATGCTTCTATCAATTTATTTTCGATGATAAATAGATTTCCTAATACTGCAGTTAGAGTAGCCACTGATTCTATTTATATCCACGAGAAATACAAATCAGATGTAGCTAAATTCACATCCCCGGAGGAAGCGTGGGGATGTTAGAGATTTAAAAAGGAGACGCTACATGAGTATTGTGAATCGGCAGATGTTACCAACGACGATAAATACTTGAAAAGCAACCAATTATCAGAATTATCTAACGCGCCATCGATATCAGATCCAATTACGCGATATAAAATCGTTTATATAAACGGATTAGGAGGATCAGGAAAGACAACACGAGTAATTAGTTTATTCAAAGATAAAATTAACATGAATGCGTTAACGCCAACTCATAAACTTGCCAGAGACATAAAACAACGAGATGTAAAAAATTCTGGTACTTATCACAGCTTCTTTCGATGGAAAGGCAATAAGTGGACCCCTGAAAGAATGGGACAGAAATTTATTCCACCGGTGATATTATGGGATGAAATTTGTACAGTACCGTTACAAGTATTAAAGACATTTCTTGAATGGTTGTCAACGAAAAATACAAAAATTATTATGTGTGGTGATTAAGGCCAACCATCACCAATTTTCGGTGAATCTCCTCATGAATGGCTAAAAAAATACGTTGATTATTACACAGAGATGAACGATGACATTAGATCATTGGATGAAGTATTAAAGGAGTTTAAACAACTAATCAGATTACAACCGGATAGAATCCAATGTAAAATAATGCGTGAAATAATTTCAGAAACTCCCATGAATAATTTTTGGGAAGCATGGAGACCAAACGATTTGATAGTAGCAGGTAGAAAAATAGTCAGAGACAAACTTCAGATGAAATTATTTGAATTACATAAATGTAAATTTTCAACACTTCCAGTACCGCTCTGTTATAGACCTTCGGATACACGAAAGCAGAATATCGACGTTGACATTCCTGGACAACGTGAAAAGCAGAATTTAGTATTAAATGATATTGTGCTGGTTGATATCAGCGTCGTCGAAGATGCATTGCGTGCTGATAAATCCCCGTGGACGTTAGGTTACGCAGCGACAATACACTCTTCACAGGGATTAACTATCACAGACACAATTGTTTGGATAGTAGATAATCGCATTGAGTGGTCAAATTTAGTTTATCTCGCAGTATCCAGAGTACGAAGTATAAATCAACTCCAAAGAGTTGTTTTCGATGATGAAATCATTGGTGACGATGTTGACACCACAATAAATGATATTGATGTTAGCATCATTAATAAAAAAATCTCTGGTTATAAACAACAAGATAAAAAAAATAATAGAAAATTTGACATTGATGCTGAATTAATAATTACGCTGAAGCAACAACAGAATAATCACTGTGCGGGTTGCAATTGTATAATGCGTTGGAGTTGGTCGAATAAAGATCCTCGCCAATTTACCGTAGACAGAAAGAATAGCAGCATTGGTCATATCAGAGATAACGTTATGCTGACTTGTCTTGAGTGCAACAGACGAAGGGGTGCTAGTTAAGACCACGCGGTGGTAACTGAGTATCCTCGGGAATTACCTGTAGATGTTGTCGAGTAAATCCTAGCTGAGGGGCAGTTGAATCCAATTTATAGATTGGAGGTCTACCAGTTGATCGTGTTATAGTAGATATCTTGTGTGCAGTAACACTCCAAATAGGATCAGTAGCTCTTTTTTTACCACCCTCAAGCTCTCCTGGTTCGTATAAATACCTAACAGTGACATTACTACCAAGAATTGGTTCTTTGAAATCTTTTTGTGAAATTCCTTGGATTTCCATTTTAGGTATATACTTCTTTTTAATAGCGTTGTTAGGTTTCATGTTGATTGTTCGAGTAATCTCGTTATTGAGCGCGGTAATCACAGCTGGTAATCTCTTAACCCATTCACGGGATCTTTTATCCTGAATAAACTCCTTCGCGTATTAATATCCAAATAACCGTTCAGCAAGAGTCCGATTAAATCGTTCAACACTTGCCTGATCACGATGTAGTGCAGTATGTCCTCGTCTGATGGTGACATTGTGATGTTTCATCGCTGATAAAACAGCGCCTTGAAATTCCTTGCCAGGATCAACTTGTAACAGATTTGGCCAGCGTAGTGGGCCTCGTCGATAAATCTTTTCAAATGCAGAAGCAACTTCAGGTGATGATTTTGTTTTTAGCGGTTCTGCTTGTTTGTATCGACTCGCAACGTCAACTACGGTTAGCGCGTATTTGTAACCGTTGTCATGTGGTAAAAACAATAAATCAGCTTGATGAACTTCATTGGGTCTGGTAACATCAAAATGCGAGAAATTGATTTGTTTAGGACGCGGTAGATAAATTTGCCATATAGCCTGTTTGGATAACCAATTAGCCGCAGTAGCCTTTTTCACTTTTGCGGCGCTGGCGAGTTTATTGATTGCTGCTTTACCCTTCCAGTATCCCCTCGGAGAATAATAAATAGATTCCATATTATTAATTACCAGCGCCCATCATCAATTTGCCTTTCATAGCTGATTTTACCAACCACGAAGCCAATTTTTCTTTCAAAGATTTATCAGGAACAGCATTTAACGCATGAATTAATTTCACATCTGCGAGATGCCTGTTTTGCAGATTGCTGCTTTTATATGCAACATCATGAGTATGACACGCCTTATTAATAGCGTTTATCGGATACTCGCCGGGTCGGGATTGATTTTGATCATCAAGTCTGATATCTAATCGTGTTCCGGGGCCACAGTAGCTATATCCTGGAAGGTGCTTTTCTCCGGGGTACTTTGCCCATGGGGTTCCAGGGAGCTTTGCCAATTTGGCTGCGATATCACCTCCTCGTTTTTTTTTTAAAACATCTCCGAATTGTAAAATCTTTGATTTTGTAGAAACAAATCTGAACTTTTTAATACCACATGTTGCACATCTACCAGTTAGTGCTGATCTGTTATTTTTAGTTGTAACCGTCGTCACATCATTTGTGCTAGTACGCGTTTTACACTTCATACAATATAGATCCATAATGTATGTATAGAGATATGAATATAATTGATTTTACAGCGACTAAAATAAGAGAACCAGTTAAGCATCATGCAGTGCTACCAAACTCTATCCGTGCAATTATAATCGGGCCATCTGGATCCGGCAAGACACAATTGTTGCTCAGTTTAATAATAAGATGAATGAAGTGGGATAAGTTGTATTTAATTGCCCCTAGCGTAGATGATCAACGATGCTATGAAGTGCTAAAAGATTTTAATGAAAACGCTTCAGAAATTAAGGGTGAGAACGCCATTGATTTTATAACTGATATTGACGAGGCACCATCCGTGGATGAACTTGATGGGAACATTAACAATTTAGTCGTATATGACGATGTGATGTTAGACAATCAAAAAAGCCCAGCTAGGATCTTTTCCAGAGGCAGGCATAAAAACACTGACGTGATATATGTCACTCAACGCTACACTCAGATTCCAAAAGTGATCAGAGATAACTGTAATATTCTTGCTAAGTTTAACGGCGTTGATACACATACGCTACGAAATATTTGGCAGACATGGTGTTCGGATATGGACTTCAATCAATTTAAAAATTTCTTTAGTCATGCTCAGTCGACTCCGCACGGTTTTATAACAATAAATTTACATGATCCTCGGACACGATATCGTATCGGACTCGATCAAATATTTGGTTGAAATCATTTTATTATTTTTGTTAACCAGAACTGAAAGTTCCAGCAGCAGAGAGGGTGAATGACAACAACGTTGTGACCAAAATTGATTAAAAAATCGTAAAGTCTCCGTTTGCTAAATGGAGACTTATTTTTTTGGTTAAATAAGATTTCGTAGGAAGGCTCGTTTTGTCTCAAAAGGTTGTAGGGTTCACACTCTCTGCTGCTCAACGTCAAAAAGCTTCAAAGTTTGATGGTATTAAGTCTTTACTTACGGCTATGTGAATTGAGCTTTTCCGACGTGTTCTTGACTTCTGGACAACATTCTCCATATGTAGGAATCTATGTTTTCAGTTTTACAATTGTATCGGTTATATTTCATCATGGTCCAATATTGCATCAATTTAAACATCATTCGTTACTCCGATTATAAGAAGAAGAAGGAAAGGAAATAAACCTAAAGGTATTTCTAACGCCTGACTCTTGAAAACAAGACAAAAACTAATATTGTTCCATCCATCTTATATAAGAACGGCATGAAGCATCAGAAAGACTTCTACAATCTTAGAATATGTGTTTGAGGCAGCAATGCGTTATATAGCTTTCATCACCGCTTAAGAGAAAGATGACATATCTTAATATCTTTAACTGCAGCATAAGACTTGTACGCTTCAATTAAATGAACATCCTTATCTTTTTATCACTTTCATTCTTACCATGTTCGAGACTGATTTTATTATCCTTCACAATCACTTTGTTTTCAGCTACTGCAGTAATTAGATCACCAACGGCAGGTAATCTCTTCTAAATGTAGTTAAAGCTTAGTTTTCCAAGATTTGTTGATATGTGTTCCTATATGTGTGTTCCAACTATTTAAGGTATCATGAAAAATAGCAAGACATTTTTATGGTTTTCAAGAAGTACTTTTAAATGGTTACTTCGTTTCACCGATTTACATTTTTAAGAGAATTTTATGTGGTCGTTTCTGATTGTTTCACCACTATTCAATGACACACTTACAATATATTCCAATTTGTAACATTGTAGATAGAGATCTTTTTTTATTTCCACTATCTTCCCTGTTATATTTCTGTACGGTGCAATAGTCGAGCAATTTAAATTTAAATTCGTTTTCTTGCACCGATTGTAAAGCGAAGAAATAAATGAAAAACACGTATAATTATTTATATCGCCAGGAGCTGGAAAACGGGTCAAAACAAATACATCGAAACACCAAATTAACTTTTATCACACAGCAATAAAATACCGTCTATAAGTCCTATTTATTCAATACACAACCATTTCAATCTGGATTCAATATCTCATATCCTTGCCAGTCTTTATTTAGATTTCATGCTATTTAAAAGCACTTTCAAGGTTTTAATATTCGAAAATGATCTTATTATCCTTTACCATCCCTTTGTTTTCTGCTCCTGATCGTGCATCAGCAAAATAAGTAATACATTCCCGGTAAGTTCATGCTGTAGAAACCAGAAATAACATAGCCTTTTAAGTATCGGAGGCCTCTAAAGGACTTCAACTGCATTAAAACCGTGTCAGTCAGAACCATTATATGTATAACAAAGATAGCTATAAGCTTGATCAATTTTTCAAACGTCAACATCTCTATTCCTATAATTAACCTATGGCGGGCACTGTGCTGTCAAATAACCGATCGATTTTTTTCTGTGTTGACGTAAGGTCACATTTATGGCTGATATTTCTTTTATAGTCTTGGTTTATCAGTATATTTATTCAACCCCTGTAGGACAAGGGACTAGCTCAGATCCTCTAAAATTGTGTCTTTATTAGATAATGGCGACATAATTCTTGGCTGAGTTCAATAATTCAAAATTGACACAAACAAAGGTCAAGAAGCAGCAAACCTTGATGTTATTTACTCTGGACTTACACAAACGTGACTAGAGCTTTGCAGATGTATTCTTGATTTATGGACTATCTTTACCAGATGTAGCATTGTAGTTATACATTTATTTTCAGGTTTTTTTTATATCTGTTATATGTCTTTTAAGGTCCAATAGTACAGCAATTTTAATTTGAACCGTTGTTATACAACGATTGAAAGAATGAAACGTATCGGAAATAAACTTAAAAGTATTTCCATCTCCAGAAGCTTGAAAACAAGACAAATACTAATCTTCCTCGATAGTGCACTACAATGGCATGTAGCACCAGCAAAGACTTCAACTTTTTTAGAATATGAGGTTTTGGCAGAACCCACGTTATATAGCTTTTAACACCGTTAAGAACAAAGATCACATATCTTAAAATCTGTACCTGCAGTGTAATAATTGTACGGTTAAATGAAATGAACATCCTTATCTATCGATCACCGTCAATCGTACCATATTCGAGATTGATTCCATTATTCTTCACAATCCCTTTGTTTTCATCTCCTACATTGAATGGAACAATAACGACAGGTACTATCTTCTAAATGTATTTACTTCTTTATTTTGCAAGATTTGTTGACATGTGTACTTGAATGTTTCCTCCAATGTATTTGTATGTTTTGTGATAAACAAAGAAATTTGTATGATATTTAGGACGTAATTTTAAACAGTTACTTCGTTTAAACGATTTACATATATTACTTTAATAAATAAATATATATGTATAATTTGAAACATTGTAGCTAGAATTATATTTTTTTAGTTTAACTACCATTTCTATTATATTTCTATAAGGTGCAATAGTTCAACAATTAAAATTTAAATTGTATTTATAAACTGATTGTAAGATGAAGAAATATATATTAAGACATTACATCTATTTATATCGACAATAACTTATAAATGCTTCAAAACAACAAATCAGTTTTAATCATACAGCAAGAGCATCAAGTCTTTCAACCCTATTTATTCAATATGCAGTGTTAAATATTAATTCGGTAATCCATATCCCTTCCGGTCATTATTTAGTTTTAAGGGTACTAAATATCACATATACACTTAACATATATCGATAATAATTATATTATTCTTTTCCATCCCTTTGATTTCAGCTTCTTCAGAAAACGGACCAACAACCAATGGTAATATCTGATAAATATATTTACTTCTGATTTTTGCATGATTTGTGGACTTTTATTATTCAAGAAATTGCATGTTCCATGAAATATTTCAAGATAATTTTGGATGATATTTAAGATATATATTGTAATAAATTTGGAGTATGTATATTTGACAGCTCCTCGTTTTTAAGCAAATCTTCGATTTATTTGTGTGAGTATTTGGTCTTCGGTGCCATGGAAATATTACTAGCCCGAAACAGTTAGCGATTTAGTAGGATCAAACGTCACAGAGCCGTGTGTTAGTGAATTTGACCCATGCTGGGGTCGTTAGTAGTGCATTTAGGTACAAGCCGAATGACTGTTCCTGGTGAAACATAGTCCATATTAAAATTTAGCGGTGTAAAACGGTGTTGTGGTTGAAATGGCAGTATTTATGGTTGGAAATCAGTAAATTATATAACGGAATCAATAAGTTGGAACTTGGTAGGTACCGTTTATGTGTCCATAGTGGAAAATGGGCCTATGTATATGAGCGTGATACGCCGGAAATTGTGTGGATTGACTGGCCTACTGTCGCGCAGTTAAATATTTCCCAGTTAGTAATGGAATACTAGTGTAATTTATATGGCATGACGGGCTGGCGGTACGGAAATCGGATGATAATGAAGAAAAACAATGCAATGGTGCGGTTAATGGACTTTTGGGCAAGTTGTCTCATCTGAGTCGCCAATTGATTAGAGCAAAGGTTATTGAATATAGCAGACACGTCTGTCTTTCCATTTTACAACTCAAGTTGCATGGAAGTCTTTGGAAATTTGGGGACAACATATGCTTTCCAGCGTGAATCGCGCCAGGGTAATGACACCGCTCGGTCAAGTGGATAACCCTGTGCATGTAACAATATATATTGTGTGTGTTTGTGTATATGTGTGTACGTGTGTGTGTGTGTGTGTGAGTGTAGGTGCGTGTGTGTGTGCCTTCCTTGTAGCATCGTATATTTGTCATTGTTCTTTGAACACATTGTTTGTTTAGCACCTATCCTTTTGTCATGAATTTTCGTTTCCCAGAGACGACTAAATCATTTTTACTTACCGCTTGAAGACAGATTAAGACCTCTTGACATAACCTTAGCATACGCGCCATGATTACAGCGAGACAAGAAATGTATGTTTGAATCAGCCAATTATATTCCAACAAATAAGTTAGATTTTCCAAATTGAAAGTATCTGATTTGATTTAGAAGGATTCTCGGTATTTCTGCCCCACATAAGGAACGGAATTACATCTGCTTAGAAAATGAACAAGACGCTAACTATTACCTCAAATTCGGCGCCTGCGAGCAAGATACATGTTTTTCTGCAAGATTTCATTGTATTACTCCTAGCAACGTCGAGTATTTTCATGTTATGATGATCACTGATGTCATTTGTTTGAACCAATACTGAGAAAAGGTGTATATGAGGAGTTGTTGGTCGTACATTTGGCAAAAAAGTAATAAATTCCCGGTTATGTCATGCTGTGGATAGCAGGAATAACACATCTATTTAAGTATGGGGCGCCTCTGGAAGACATTAACTGCATTAAAACTATACCAAAAACAGAACCGATATAAGAACAATAACGAAAAGTCTATACTTGATCAATTTCTCAAATGCCAACATCTGGATTAGTATAATTAACCTGTGGCAAACAATGTATGTCCAACAATAATCATTGCTTTATACGCTAACCTAAGGTCAAATTTATTTCATATATTTCTTTTAAAGTCTCGGTTGATCAATATGCATTGAACCCCAGAAGGACAAGGGAAAAGCACAGATCCCTTAAAGTTTAAAATTCAGTGGATGGTGGGGTTATCATTCGTAGCTACGTTAAGCGATTTTAAATTGGAACAATACAACGTCAAAAAGCTTCAAAGTTTGATAGTATTAAGTCTTTACTTACGGCTATGTGAATTGAGCTTTTCCGACGTGTTCATGACTTCTGGACAACATTCTCCATATGTAGGAATTTATGTTTTCAGTTTTACAATTGTATCGGTTATATTTCATCATGGTCCAATATTGCATCAATTTAAACATCATTCGTTACTCCGATTATAAGAAGAAGAAGGAAAGTAAATAAACCTAAAGGTATTTCTAACGCCTGACTCTTGAAAACAAGACAAAAACTAATATTGTTCCATCCATCTTATATAAGAACGGCATGAAGCATCAGAAAGACTTCTACAATCTTAGAATATGTGTTTGAGGCAGCAATGCGTTATATAGCTTTCATCACCGCTTAAGAGAAAGATGACATATCTTAATATCTTTAACTCCAGCATAAGACTTGTACGCTTCAATTAAATGAACATCCTTATCTTTTTGTCACTTTCATTCTTACCATGTTCGAGACTGATTTTATGATCCTTCACAATCACTTTGTTTTCAGCTACTGCAGTAATTAGATCACCAACGGCAGGTAATCTCTTCTAAATGTAGTTAAATCTTAGTTTTCCAAGATTTGTTGACATGTGTTCCTATATGTGTGTTCCAAGCTATTTAAGGTTTCATGAAAAATAGCAAGACATTTTGATGGTTTTCAGGAAGTACTTTTAAATGGTTACTTCGTTTCACCGAATTACATTTATAAGAGAATTTTATGTGGTCGTTTCTCATTGTTTCACCACTATTCAATGACACACTTACAATATATTCCAATTTGTAACATTGTAGATAGAGATCTATTTTTAGTTCCACTATCTTCTCTGTTATATTTCTGTACGGTGCAATAGTCGAGCAATTTAAATTTAAATTCGTTTTCTTGCACCGATTGTAAAGCGAAGAAATAAATGAAAAACACGTATAATTATTTATATCGCCAGGAGCTGGAAAACGGGTCAAAACAAATACATCGAAACACCAAATTAACTTTTGTCACACAGCAATAAAATACCGTCTATAAGTCCTTTTTATTCAATACACAACCATTTCAATCTGGATTCAATATCTCATATCCTTGCCAGTCTTTATTTAGATTTCATGCTATTTAAAAGCACTTTCAAGGTTTTAATATTCGAAAATGATCTTATTATCCTTTACCATCCCTTTGTTTTCTGCTCCTGATCGTGAATCAGCAAAATAAGTAATACATTCCCGGTAAGTTCATGCTGTAGAAACCAGGAATAACATAGCCTTTTAAGTATCGGAGGCCTCTAAAGGACTTCAACTGCATTAAAACCGTGTCAGTCAGAACCATTATATGCATAACAAAGATAGCTATAAGCTTGATCAATTTTTCAAACGTTAACATCTCTATTCCTATAATTAACCTATGGCGGGCACTGTGCTGTCAAATAACCGATCGATTTTTTTCTGTGTTGACGTAAGTTCACATTTATGGCTGATATTTCTTTTATAGTCTTGGTTTATCAGTATATTTATTCAACCCCTGTAGGACAAGGGACTAGCTCAGATCCTCTAAAATTGTGTCTTTATTAGATAATGGCGACATAATTCTTTGCGGAGTTCAATAATTCAAAATTGACACAAACAAAGGTCAAGAAGCAGCAAACTTTGATGTTATTTACTCTGGACTTACACAAACGTGACTAGAGCTTTGCAGATGTATTCTTGATTTATGGACTATCTTTACCAGATGTAGCATTGTAGTTATACATTTATTTTCAGGGTTTTTTTTGTATCTGTTATATGTCTTTTAAGGTCCAATAGTACAGCAATTTTAATTTGAACCGTTGTTATACAACGATTGAAAGAATGAAACGTATCGGAAATAAACTTAAAAGTATTTCCATCTCCAGAAGGTTGAAAACAAGACAAATACTAATCTTCCTCGATAGTGCACTACAATGGCATGTAGCACCAGCAAAGACTTCAACTTTTTTAGAATATGAGGTTTTGGCAGAACCCACGTTATATAGCTTTTAACACCGCTTAAGAACAAAGATCACATATCTTAAAATCTGTACCTGCAGTGTAATAATTGTACGGTTAAATGAAATGAACATCCTTATCTATCGATCACCGTCAATCGTACCATATTCGAGATTGATTCCATTATTCTTCACAATCCCTTTGTTTTCATCTCCTACATTGAATGGAACAATAACGACAGGTACTATCTTCTAAATGTATTTACTTCTTTATTTTGCAAGATTTGTTGACATGTGTACTTGAATGTTTCCTCCAATGTATTTGTATGTTTTGTAATAAACAAAGAAATTTGTATGATATTTAGGACGTAATTTTAAACAGTTACTTCGTTTAAACGATTTACATATATTACTTCAATAAATAAATATATATGTATAATTTGAAACATTGTAGCTAGAATTATATTTTTTTAGTTTAACTACCATTTCTATTATATTTCTATAAGGTGCAATAGTTCAACAATTAAAATTTAAATTGTATTTATAAACTGATTGTAAGATGAAGAAATATATATTAAGACATTACATCTATTTATATCGACAATAACTTATAAATGCTTCAAAACAACAAATCAGTTTTAATCATACAGCAAGAGCATCAAGTCTTTCAACCCTATTTATTCAATATGCAGTGTTAAATATTAATTCGGTAATCCATATCCCTTCCGGTCATTATTTAGTTTTAAGGGTACTAAATATCACATATACACTTAACATATATCGATAATAATTATATTATCCTTTTCCATCCCTTTGATTTCAGCTTCTTCAGAAAACGGACCAACAACCAATGGTAATATCTGATAAATATATTTACTTCTGATTTTTGCATGATTTGTGGACTTTTATTATTCAAGAAATTGCATGTTCCATGAAATATTTCAAGATAATTTTGGATGATATTTAAGATATATATTGTAATAAATTTGGAGTATGTATATTTGACAGCTCCTCGTTTTTAAGCAATTCTTCGATTTATTTGTGTGAGTATTTGTTCTTCGGTGCCATGGAAATATTACTAGCCCGAAACAGTTAGCGATTTAGTAGGATCAAACGTCACAGAGCCGTGTGTTAGTGAATTTTACCCATGCTGGGGTCGTTAGTAGTGCATTTAGGTACAAGCCGAATGACTGTTCTAGGTGAAACATAGTCCATATTAAAATTTAGCGGTGTAAAACGGTGTTGTGGTTGAAATGGCAGTATTTATGGTTGGAAATCAGTAAATTATATAACGGAATCAATAAGTTGGAACTTGGTAGGTACCGTTTATGTGTCCATAGTGGAAAATGGGCCTATGTATATGAGCGTGATACGCCGGAAATTGTGTGGATTGACTGGCCTAGTGTCGCGCAGTTAAATATTTCCCAGTTAGTAATGGAATACTAGTGTAATTTATATGGCATGACGGGCTGGCGGTACGGAAATCGGATGATAATGAAGAAAAACCATGAAATGGTGCGGTTAATGGACTTTTGGGCAAGTTGTCTCATCTGAGTCGCCAATTGATTAGAGCAAAGGTTATTGAATATAGCAGACACGTCTGTCTTTCCATTTTACAACTCAAGTTGCATGGAAGTCTTTGGAAATTTGGGGACAACATATGCTTTCCAGCGTGAATCGCGCCAGGGTAATGACACCGCTCGGTCAAGTGGATAACCCTGTGCATGTAACAATATATATTGTGTGTGTTTGTGTATATGTGTGTAAGTGTGTGTGTGTGTGTGAGTGTAGGTGCGTGTATGTGTGCCTTCCTTGTAGCATCGTATATTTGTCATTGTTCTTTGAACACATTGTTTGTTTAGCACCTATCCTTTTGTCATGAATTTTCGTTTCCCAGAGACGACTAAATCATTTTTACTTACCGCTTGAAGACAGATTAAGACCTCTTGACATAACCTTAGCATACGCGCCATGATTACAGCGAGACAAGAAATGTATGTTTGAATCAGCCAATTATATTCCAACAAATAAGTTAGATTTTCCAAATTGAAAGTATCTGATTTGATTTAGAAGGATTCTCGGTATTTCTGCCCCACATAAGGAACGGAATTACATCTGCTTAGAAAATGAACAAGACGCTAACTATTACCTCAAATTCGGCGCCTGCGAGCAAGATACATGTTTTTCTGCAAGATTTCATTGTATTACTCCTAGCAACGTCGAGTATTTTCATGTTATGATGATCACTGATGTCATTTGTTTGAACCAATACTGAGAAAAGGTGTATATGAGGAGTTGTTGGTCGTACATTTGGCAAAAAAGTAATAAATTCCCGGTTATGTCATGCTGTGGATAGCAGGAATAACACATCTATTTAAATATGGGGCGCCTCTGGAAGACATTAACTGCATTAAAACTATACCAAAAACAGAACCGATATAAGAACAATAACGAAAAGTCTATACTTGATCAATTTCTCAAATGCCAACATCTGGATTAGTATAATTAACCTGTGGCAAACAATGTATGTCCAACAATAATCATTGCTTTATACGCTAACCTAAGGTCAAATTTATTTCATATATTTCTTTTAAAGTCTCGGTTGATCAATATGCATTGAACCCCAGAAGGACAAGGGAAAAGCACAGATCCCTTAAAGTTTTAAATTCAGTGGATGGTGGGGTCATCATTTGTAGCTACGTTAAGCGATTTTAAATTGGAACAATACAACGTCAAAAAGCTTCAAAGTTTGATGGTATTAAGTCTTTACTTACGGCTATGTGAATTGAGCTTTTCCGACGTGTTCTTGACTTGTGGACAACATTCTCCATATGTAGGAATCTATGTTTTCAGTTTTACAATTGTTTCGGTTATATTTCATCATGGTCCAATATTGCATCAATTTAAACATCATTCGTTACTCCGATTATAAGAAGAAGAAGGAAAGTAAATAAACCTAAAGGTATTTCTAACGCCTGACTCTTGAAAACAAGACAAAAACTAATATTGTTCCATCCATCTTATATAAGAACGGCATGAAGCATCAGAAAGACTTCTACAATCTTAGAATATGTGTTTGAGGCAGCAATGCGTTATATAGCTTTCATCACCGCTTAAGAGAAAGATGACATATCTTAATATCTTTAACTCCAGCATAAGACTTGTACGCTTCAATTAAATGAACATCCTTATCTTTTTGTCACTTTCATTCTTACCATGTTCGAGACTGATTTTATGATCCTTCACAATCACTTTGTTTTCAGCTACTGCAGTAATTAGATCACCAATGGCAGGTAATCTCTTCTAAATGTAGTTAAATCTTAGTTTTCCAAGATTTGTTGAAATGTGTTCCTATATGTGTGTTCCAAGCTATTTAAGGTTTCATGAAAAATAGCAAGACATTTTGATGGTTTTCAGGAAGTACTTTTAAATGGTTACTTCGTTTCACCGAATTACATTTATAAGAGAATTTTATGTGGTCCTTTCTCATTGTTTCACCACTATTCAATGACACACTTACAATATATTCCAATTTGTAACATTGTAGATAGAGATCTATTTTTAGTTCCACTATCTTCTCTGTTATATTTCTGTACGGTGCAATAGTCGAGCAATTTAAATTTAAATTCGTTTTCTTGCACCGATTGTAAAGCGAAGAAATAAATGAAAAACACGTATAATTATTTATATCGCCAGGAGCTGGAAAACGGGTCAAAACAAATACATCGAAACACCAAATTAACTTTTATCACACAGCAATAAAATACCGTCTATAAGTCCTATTTATTCAATACACAACCATTTCAATCTGGATTCAATATCTCATATCCTTGCCAGTCTTTATTTAGATTTCATGCTATTTAAAAGCACTTTCAAGGTTTTAATATTCGAAAATGATCTTATTATCCTTTACCATCCCTTTGTTTTCTGCTCCTGATCGTGCATCAGCAAAATAAGTAATACATTCCCGGTAAGTTCATGCTGTAGAAATCAGGAATAACATAGCCTTTTAAGTATCGGAGGCCTCTAAAGGACTTCAACTGCATTAAAACCGTGTCAGTCAGAACCATTATATGCATAACAAAGATAGGTATAAGCTTGATCAATTTTTCAAACGTCAACATCTCTATTCCTATAATTAACCTATGGCGGGCACTGTGCTGTCAAATAACCGATCGATTTTTTTCTGTGTTGACGTAAGGTCACATTTATGGCTGATATTTCTTTTATAGTCTTGGTTTATCAGTATATTTATTCAACCCCTGTAGGACAAGGGACTAGCTCAGATCCTCTAAAATTGTGTCTTTATTAGATAATGGCGACATAATTCTTTGCTGAGTTCATTAATTCAAAATTGACACAAACAAAGGTCAAGAAGCAGCAAACCTTGATGTTATTTACTCTGGACTTACACAAACGTGACTAGAGCTTTGCAGATGTATTCTTGATTTATGGACTATCTTTACCAGATGTAGCATTGTAGTTATACATTTATTTTCAGGTTTTTTTTGTATCTGTTATATGTCTTTTAAGGTCCAATAGTACAGCAATTTTAATTTGAACCGTTGTTATACAACGATTGAAAGAATGAAACGTATCGGAAATAAACTTAAAAGTATTTCCATCTCCAGAAGCTTGAAAACAAGACAAATACTAATCTTCCTCGATAGTGCACTACAATGGCATGTAGCACCAGCAAAGACTTCAACTTTTTTAGAATATGAGGTTTTGGCAGAACCCACGTTATATAGCTTTTAACACCGTTAAGAACAAAGATCACATATCTTAAAATCTGTACCTGCAGTGTAATAATTGTACGGTTAAATGAAATGAACATCCTTATCTATCGATCACCGTCAATCGTACCATATTCGAGATTGATTCCATTATTCTTCACAATCCCTTTGTTTTCATCTCCTACATTGAATGGAACAATAACGACAGGTACTATCTTCTAAATGTATTTACTTCTTTATTTTGCAAGATTTGTTGACATGTGTACTTGAATGTTTCCTCCAATGTATTTGTATGTTTTGTGATAAACAAAGAAATTTGTATGATATTTAGGACGTAATTTTAAACAGTTACTTCGTTTAAACGATTTACATATATTACTTTAATAAATAAATATATATGTATAATTTGAAACATTGTAGCTAGAATTATATTTTTTTAGTTTAACTACCATTTCTATTATATTTCTATAAGATGCAATAGTTCAACAATTAAAATTTAAATTGTATTTATAAACTGATTGTAAGATGAAGAAATATATATTAAGACATTACATCTATTTATATCGACAATAACTTATAAATGCTTCAAAACAACAAATCAGTTTTAATCATACAGCAAGAGCATCAAGTCTTTCAACCCTATTTATTCAATATGCAGTGTTAAATATTAATTCGGTAATCCATATCCCTTCCGGTCATTATTTAGTTTTAAGGGTACTAAATATCACATATACACTTAACATATATCGATAATAATTATATTATCTATTTCCATCCCTTTGATTTCAGCTTCTTCAGAAAACGGACCAACAACCAATGGTAATATCTGATAAATATATTTACTTCTGATTTTTGCATGATTTGTGGACTTTTATTATTCAAGAAATTGCATGTTCCATGAAATATTTCAAGATAATTTTGGATGATATTTAAGATATATATTGTAATAAATTTGGAGTATGTATAGTTGACAGCTCCTCGTTTTTAAGCAAATCTTCGATTTATTTGTGTGAGTATTTGGTCTTCGGTGCCATGGAAATATTACTAGCCCGAAACAGTTAGCGATTTAGTAGGATCAAACGTCACAGAGCCGTGTGTTAGTGAATTTTAATCATGCTGGGATCGTTAGTAGTGCATTTAGGTACAAGCCGAATGACTGTTCCTGGTGAAACATAGTCCATATTAAAATTTAGCGGTGTAAAACGGTGTTGTGGTTGAAATGGCAGTATTTATGGTTGGAAATCAGTAAATTATATAACGGAATCAATAAGTTGGAACTTGGTAGGTACCGTTTATGTGTCCATAGTGGAAAATGGGCCTATGTATATAAGCGTGATACGCCGGAAATTGTGTGGATTGACTGGCCTAGTGTCGCGCAGTTAAATATTTCCCAGTTAGGAATGGAATACTAGTGTAATTTATATGGCATGACGGGCTGGCGGTACGGAAATCGGATGGTAATGAAGAAAAACCATGCAATGGTGCGGTTAATGGACTTTTGGGCAAGTTGTCTCATCTGAGTCGCCAATTGATTAGAGCAAAGGTTATTGAATATAGCCGACACGTCTGTCTTTCCATTTTACAACTCAAGTTGCATGGAAGTCTTTGGAAATTTGGGGACAACATATGCTTTCCAGCGTGAATCGCGCCAGGGTAATGACACCGCTCGGTCAAGTGGATAACCCTGTGCATGTAACAATATATATTGTGTGTGTTTGTGTATATGTGTGTACGTGTGTGTGTGTGTGTGTGAGTGTAGGTGCGTGTGTGTGTGCCTTCCTTGTAGCATCGTATATTTGTCATTGTTCTTTGAACACATTGTTTGTTTAGCACCTATCCTTTTGTCATGAATTTTCGTTTCCCAGAGACGACTAAATCATTTTTACTTACCGCTTGAAGACAGATTAAGACCTCTTGACATAACCTTAGCATACGCGCCATGATTACAGCGAGACAAGAAATGTATGTTTGAATCAGCCAATTATATTCCAACAAATAAGTTAGATTTTCCAAATTGAAAGTATCTGATTTGATTTAGAAGGATTCTCGGTATTTCTGCCCCACATAAGGAACGGAATTACATCTGCTTAGAAAATGAACAAGACGCTAACTATTACCTCAAATTCGGCGCCTGCGAGCAAGATACATGTTTTTCTGCAAGATTTCATTGTATTACTCCTAGCAACGTCGAGTATTTTCATGTTATGATGATCACTGATGTCATTTGTTTGAACCAATACTGAGAAAAGGTGTATATGAGGAGTTGTTGGTCGTACATTTGGCAAAAAAGTAATAAATTCCCGGTTATGTCATGCTGTGGATAGCAGGAATAACACATCTATTTAAGTATGGGGCGCCTCTGGAAGACATTAACTGCATTAAAACTATACCAAAAACAGAACCGATATAAGAACAATAACGAAAAGTCTATACTTGATCAATTTCTCAAATGCCAACATCTGGATTAGTATAATTAACCTGTGGCAAACAATGTATGTCCAACAATAATCATTGCTTTATACGCTAACCTAAGGTCAAATTTATTTCATATATTTCTTTTAAAGTCTCGGTTGATCAATATGCATTGAACCCCAGAAGGACAAGGGAAAAGCACAGATCCCTTAAAGTTTTAAATTCAGTGAATAGTGGGGTCATCATTCGTAGCTACGTTAAGCGATTTTAAATTGGAACAATACAACGTCAAAAAGCTTCAAAGTTTGATGGTATTAAGTCTTTACTTACGGCTATGTGAATTGAGCTTTTCCGACGTGTTCTTGACTTGTGGACAACATTCTCCATATGTAGGAATCTATGTTTTCAGTTTTACAATTGTATCGGTTATATTTCATCATGGTCCAATATTGCATCAATTTAAACATCATTCGTTACTCCGATTATAAGAAGAAGAAGGAAAGTAAATAAACCTAAAGGTATTTCTAACGCCTGACTCTTGAAAACAAGACAAAAACTAATATTGTTCCATCCATCTTATATAAGAACGGCATGAAGCATCAGAAAGACTTCTACAATCTTAGAATATGTGTTTGAGGCAGCAATGCGTTATATAGCTTTCATCACCGCTTAAGAGAAAGATGACATATCTTAATATCTTTAACTCCAGCATAAGACTTGTATGCTTCACTTAAATGAACATCCTTATCTTTTTGTCACTTTCATTCTTACCATGTTCGAGACTGATTTTATGATCCTTCACAATCACTTTGTTTTCAGCTACTGCAGTAATTAGATCACCAACGGCAGGTAATCTCTTCTAAATGTAGTTAAATCTTAGTTTTCCAAGATTTGTTGACATGTGTTCCTATATGTGTGTTCCAAGCTATTTAAGGTTTCATGAAAAATAGCAAGACATTTTGATGGTTTTCAAGAAGTATTTTAAATGGTTACTTCGTTTCACCAATTTACATTTTTAAGAGAATTTTATGTGGTCGTTTCTGATTGTTTCACCACTATTCAATGACACACTTACAATATATTCTAATTTGTAACATTGTAGATAGAGATCTATTTTTAGTTCCACTCTCTTCTCTGTTATATTTCTGTACGGTGCAATAGTCGAGCAATTTAAATTTAAATTTGTTTTCTTGCACCGATTGTAAAGCGAAGAAACAAATGAAAAACACGTATAATTTTTTATGTCGCCAGGAGCTGGAAAACGGGTCAAAACAAATACATCGAAACACCAAATCAACTTTTATCACACAGCAATAAAATACTGTCTATAAGTCATATTTATTCAATACACAATCATTTCAATCTGGATTCAATATCTCATATCCTTGCCAGTCTTTATTTAGATTTCATGCTATTTAAAAGCACTTTCAAGGTTTTAATATTCGAAAATGATCTTATTATCCTTTACCATCCCTTTGTTTTCTGCTCCTGATCGTGCATCAGCAAAATAAGTAATACATTCCCGGTTAGTTCATGCTGTAGAAACCAGGAATAACACAGCCTTTTAAGTATTGGAGGCCTCTAAAGGATTTCAACTGGATTAAAACCGTGTCACTCAGAACCGTTATATGCATAACAAAGATAGCTATAAGCTTGATCAATTTTTCAAACGTCAACATCTCAATTCCTATAATTAACCAATTTCGGGCACTGTGCTGTCAAATAACCGATCGATTTTTTTCTGTGTTGACGTAAGGTCACATTTATGGCTGATATTTCTTTTATAGTCTCGGTTTATCAGTATATTTATTCAACCCCTGTAGGACAAGGGACTAGCTCAGATCCTCTAAAATTGTGTCTTTATTAGATAATGGAGACATAATTCTTTGCTGAGTTCAATAATTCAAAATTGACACAAACAAAGGTCAAGAAGCAGCAAACCTTGATGTTATTTACTCTGGACTTACACCAACGTGACTAGTGCTTTGCAGATGTATTCTTGATTTATGGACTATCTTTACCAGATGTAGCATTGTAGTTATACATTTATTTTCAGGGGTTTTTGTTGTATCTGTTATATGTATTTTAAGGTCCAATAGTACAGCAATTTTAATTTGAACCGTTGTTATACAACGATTGAAAGAATGAAACGTATCGGAAAAAAACTTAAAAGTATTTCCATCTCCAGAAGCTTGAAAACAAAACAAATACTAATCTTCCTCGATAGTGCACTGCAATTCCATGTAGCACCAGCAAAGACTTCAACTTATTTAGAATATGAGGTTTTGGCAGAACCCACGTTATATAGCTTTTAACACCGCTTAAGAACAAAGATCACATATCTTAAAATCTGTACCTGCAGTGTAATAATTGTACGGTTAAATGAAATGAACATCCTTATCTATCGATCACCGTCAATCGTACCATATTCGAGATTGATTCCATTATTCTTCACAATCCCTTTGTTTTCATCTCCTACATTGAATGGAACAATAACGACAGGTACTATCTTCTAAATGTATTTACTTCTTTATATTGCAAGATTTGTTGACATGTGTACCTGAATGTTTCCTCCAATGTATTTGTATATTTTGTGATAAACAAAGAAATTTGTATGATATTTAGGACGTAATTTCAAACGGTTACTTCGTTTAAACGATTTACATGTCTTACTTTTATAAATAAATATATATGTATAATTTGAAACATTGTAGCTAGAATTATATTTTTTTAGTTTAACTACCATTTCTATTATATTTCTATAAGGTGCAATAGTTCAACAATTAAAATTTAAATTGTATTTATAAACTGATTGTAAGATGAAGAAATATATATTAAGACATTATTACATCTATTTATATCGACAAAAACTTATAAATGCTTCGAAACAACAAATCAGTTTTAATCATACAGCAAGAGCATCAAGTCTTTCAACCCTATTTATTCGATATGCAGTGTTAAATATTAATTCGGTAATCCATATCCCTTCCGGTCATTATTTAGTTTTAAGGGTACTAAATATCACATATACACTTAACATATATCGATAATAATTATATTATCCTTTTCCATCCCTTTGATTTCAGCTTCTTCAGAAAACGGACCAACAACCAATGGTAATATCTGATAAATATATTTACTTCTGATTTTTGCATGATTTGTGGACTTTTATTATTCAAGAAATTGCATGTTCCATGAAATATTTCAAGATAATTTTGGATGATATTTAAGATATATATTGTAATAAATTTGGAGTATGTATATTTGACAGCTCCTCGTTTTTAAACAATTCTTCGATTTATTTGTGTGAGTATTTGGTTTTCGGTGCCATGGAAATATTACTAGCCCGAGACAGTTAGCGATTTAGTAGGATCAAACGTCACAGAGCCGTGTGTTAGTGAATTTTAATCATGCTGGGATCGTTAGTAGTGCATTTAGGTACAAGCCGAATGACTGTTCCTGGTGAAACATAGTCCATATTAAAATTTAGCGGTGTAAAAAAGTGTTGTGGTTGAAATGGCAGTATTTATGGTTGGAAATCAGTAAATTATATAACGGAATCAATAAGTTGGAACGAGGTAGGTACCGTTTATGTGTCCATAGTGGAAAATGGGCCTATGTATATGAGCGTGATACGCTGGAAATTGTGTGGATTGACTGGCGCAGTGTCGCGCAGTTAAATATTTCCCAGGTAGTAAGGGAATACAAGTGTAATTTCTATGTCATGACGGGCTGGCGGTACGGAAATCGGATGATAATGAAGAAAAACCATGCAATGGTGCGGTTAATGGACTTTTGGGCAAGTTGTCTCATCTGAGTCGCCAATTGATTAGAGCAAAGGTTATTAAATATAGCAGACACGTCTGTCTTTCCATTTTACAACTCAAGTTGCATGGAAGTCTTTGGAAATTTGGGGACAACATATGCTTTCCAGCGTGAATCGCACCAGGGTAATGACACCGCTCGGTCAAGTGGATAACCCTATGCATGTAACAATATATATTGTGTGTGTTTGTGTATATGTGTGTAAGTGTGTGTGTGTGTGTGAGTGTAGGTGTGTGTATGTGTGTGTGCCTTCCTTGTAGTATAGTTTATTTGTCATTGTTCTTTGAACACATTGTTTGTTTAGCACCTATCTTTTCGTCATGAATTTTCGTTTCCCAGAGACGACTAAATCATTTTTACTTACCGCTTGAAGACAGATTAAGACCTCTTGACATAACCTTAGCATACGCGCCATGATTACAGCGAGACAAGAAATGTATGTTTGAATCAGCCAATTATATTCCAACAAATAAGTTAGATTTTCCAAATTGAAAGTATCTGATTTGATTTAGAAGGATTCTCGGTTTTTCTGCCCCACATAAGGAACGGAATTACATCTGCTTAGAAAGTGAACAAGACGCTAACTATTAGATCAAATTCGGCGCCTGCGAGCAAGATACATGTTTTTTCTGCAAGATTTCATTGTATTACTCCTAGCAACGTCGAGTATTTTCATGTTATGATGATCACTGATGTCATTTGTTTGAACCAATACTGAGAAAAGGTGTATATGAGGAGTTTTTGGTCGTGCATTTGGCAAAAAAGTAATAAATTCCCGGTTATGTCATGCTGTGGATAGCAGGAATAACACATATATTTAAGTATGGGGCGCCTCTGGAAGAAATTAACTGCATTAAAACTATACCAAAAACAGAACCGATATAAGAACAATAACGAAAAGTCTATACTTGATCAATTTCTCAAATGCCAACAGCTGGATTAGTATAATTAACCTGTGGCAAACAATGTATGTCCAACAATAATCATTGCTTTATACGCTGACCTAAGGTCACATTTATTTCATAGATTTCTTTTAAAGTCTCGGTTGATCAATATGCATTGAACCCCAGAAGGACAAGGGGAAAGCACAGATCCCTTAAAGTTTTAAATTCAGTGAATAGTGGGGTCATCATTCGTAGCTACGTTAAGCGATTTTAAATTGGAACAATACAACGTCAAAAAGCTTCAAAGTTTGATGGTATTAAGTCTTTACTTACGGCTATGTGAATTGAGCTTTTCCGACGTGTTCATGACTTCTGGACAACATTCTCCATATGTAGGAATCTATGTTTTCAGTTTTACAATTGTATCGGTTATATTTCATCATGGTCCAATATTGCATCAATTTAAACATCATTCGTTACTCCGATTATAAGAAGAAGAAGGAAAGGAAATAAACCTAAAAGTATTTCTAACGCCCGACTTTTGAAAACAAGACAAAAACTAATATTGTTCCATCCATCTTATATAAGAACGGCATGAAGCATCAGAAAGACTTCTACAATCTTAGAATATGTGTTTGAGTCAGCAATGCGTTATATAGCTTTCATCACCGCTTAAGAGAAAGATGACATATCTTAATATCTTTAACTCCAGCATAAGACTTGTATGCTTCAATTAAATGAACATCCTTATCTTTTTGTCACTTTCATTCTTACCATGTTCGAGACTGATTTTATGATCCTTCACAATCACTTTGTTTTCAGCTACTGCAGTAATTAGATCACCAACGGCAGGTAATCTCTTCTAAATGTAGTTAAATCTTAGTTTTCCAAGATTTGTTGACATTTGTTTCTATATGTGTTCCAAGCTATTTAAGGTTTCATGAAAAATAGCAAGACATTTTTATGGTTTTCAAAAAGTATTTTTAAATGGTTACTTCGTTTCACCAATTTACATTTTTAAGAGAATTTTATGTGGTCGTTTCTGATTGTTTCACCACTATTCAATGACACACTTACAATATATTCCAATTTGTAACATTGTAGATAGAGATCTATTTTTAGTTCCACTATCTTCTCTGTTATATTTCTGTACGGTGCAATAGTCGAGCAATTTAAATTTAAATTCGTTTTCTTGCACCGATTGTAAAGCGAAGAAATAAATGAAAACCACGTATAATTATTTATATCGCCAGGAGCTGGAAAACGGGTCAAAACAAATACATCGAAACACCAAATCAACTTTTATCACACAGCAATAAAATACTGTCTATAAGTCCTATTTATTCAATACACAATCATTTCATTCTGGATTCAATATCTCATATCCTTGCCAGTCTTTATTTAGATTTCATCATATTTAAAAGCACTTTTAAGGTTTTAATATTCGAAAATAATCTTATTATCCTTTACCATCCCTTTGTTTTCTGCTCCTGATCGTGCATCAGCAAAATAAGTAATACATTCCCGGTTAGTTCATGCTGAGGAAAGCAGGAATAACACAGCCTTTTAAGTATTGGAGGCCTCTAAAGGATTTCAACTGCATTAAAACCGTGTTAGTCAGAACCGTTATATGCATAACAAAGATAGCTATAAGCTTGATCAATTTTTCAAACGTCAAAATCTCAATTCCTATAATTAACCTATGGCGGGCACTGTGCTGTCAAATAACCGATCGATTTTTTTCTGTGTTGACGTAAGGTCACATTTATGGCTGATATTTCTTTTATAGTCTCGGTTTATCAGTATATTTATTCAACCCCTGTAGGACAAGGGACTAGCTCAGATCCTCTAAAATTGTGTCTTTATTAGATAATGGAGACATAATTCTTTGCTGAGTTCAATAATTCAAAATTGACACAAACAAAGGTCAAGAAGCAGCAAACCTTGATGTTATTTACTCTGGACTTACACCAACGTGACTAGAGCTTTGCAGATGTATTCTTGATTTATGGACTATCTTTACCAGATGTAGCATTGTAGTTATACATTTATTTTCAGGTTTTTTTTTGTATCTGTTATATGTCTTTTAAGGTCCAATAGTACAGCAATTTTAATTTGAACCGTTGTTATACAACGATTGAAAGAATGAAACGTATCGGAAATAAACTTAAAAGTATTCCCATCTCCAGAAGCTTGAAAACAAGACAAATACTAATCTTCCTCGATAGTGCACTACAATTCCATGTAGCACCAGCAAAGACTTCAACTTATTTAGAATATGAGGTTTTGGCAGAACCCACGTTATATAGCTTGTAACACCGCTTAAGAACAAAGATCACATATCTTAAAATCTGTACCTGCAGTGTAATATTTGTACGGTTCAATGAAATGAACATCATTATGTATCGATCACCGTCAATCGTACCATATTCGAGATTGATTCCATTATTCTTCACAATCCCTTTGTTTTCATCTCCTACATTGAATGGAACAATAACGACAGGTACTATCTTCTAAATGTATTTACCTCTTTATTTTGCAAGATTTGTTGACATGTGTACCTGAATGTTTCATCCAATGTATTTGTATGTTTTGTGATAAACAAAGAAATTTGTATGATATTTAGGACGTAATTTCAAACGGTTACTTCGTTTAAACGATTTACATATCTTACTTTTATAAAAAAATATATATGTATAATTTGAAACATTGTAGCTAGAATTATATTTTTTTAGTTTAACTACCATTTCTATTATATTTCTATAAGGTGCAATAGTTCAACAATTAAAATTTAAATTGTATTTATAAACTGATTGTAAGATGAAGAAATATATATTAAGACATTATTACATCTATTTATATCGACAAAAACTCATAAATGCTTCGAAACAACAAATCAGTTTTAATCATACAGCAAGAGCATCAAGTCTTTCAACCCTATTTATTCGATATGCAGTGTTAAATATTAATTCGGTAATCCATATCCCTTCCGGTCATTATTTAGTTTTAAGGGTACTAAATATCACATATACACTTAACATATATCGATAATAATTATATTATCCTTTTCCATCCCTTTGATTTCAGCTTCTTCAGAAAACGGACCAACAACCAATGGTAATATCTGATAAATATATTTACTTCTGATTTTTGCATGATTTGTGGACTTTTATTATTCAAGAAATTGCATGTTCCATGAAATATTTCAAGATAATTTTGGATGATATTTAAGATATATATTGTAATAAATTTGGAGTATGTATATTTGACAGCTCCTCGTTTTTAAGCAATTCTTCGATTTATTTGTGTGAGTATTTGGTCTTCGGTGCCATGGAAATATTACTAGCCCGAAACAGTTAGCGATTTAGTAGGATCAAACGTCCCATAGCCGTGTGTTAGTGAATTTGAACCATGCTGGGGTCGTTAGTAGTGCATTTAGGTACAAGCCGAATGACTGTTCCTGGTGAAACATAGTCCATATTAAAATTTAGCGGTGTAAAAAAGTGTTGTGGTTGAAATGGCAGTATTTATGGTTGGAAATCAGTAAATTATATAACGGAATCAATAAGTTGGAACTTGGTAGGTACCGTGTATGCGTCCATAGTGGAAAATGGGCCTATGTATATGAGCGTTATACGCCGGAAATTGTGTAGATTGACTGGCCTAGTGTCGCGCAGTTAAATATTTCCCAGTTAGTAAGGGAATACTAGTGTAATTTCTATGGCATGACGGGCTGGCGGTACGGAAATCGGATGATAATGAAGAAAAACCATGCAATGGTGCGGTTAATAGACTTTTGGGCAAGTTGTCTCATCTGAGTCGCCAATTGATTAGAGCAAAGGTTAATAAATATAGCAGACACGTCTGTCTTTCCATTTTACAACTCAAGTTGCATGGAAGTCTTTGGAAATTTGGGGACAACATATGATTTCCAGCGTGAATCGCACCAGGGTAATGACACCGCTCGGTCAAGTGGATAACCCTGTGCATGTAACAATATATATTGTGTGTGTTTGTGTATATGTGTATAAGTGTGTGTGTGTGTGAGTGTAGGTGTGTGTGTGTGTGTGCCTTCCTTGTAGCATCGTATATTTGTCATTGTTCTTTGAACACATTGTTTGTTTAGCACCTATCTTTTCGTCATGAATTTTCGTTTCCCAGAGACGACTAAATCATTTTTACTTACCGCTTGAAGACAGATTAAGACATCTTGACATAACCTTAGCATACGCGCCATGATTACAGCGAGACAAGAAATGTATGTTAGAATCAGCCAATTATATTCCAACAAATAAGTTAGATTTTCCAAATTGAAAGTATCTGATTTGATTTAGAAGGATTCTCAGTATTTTAGCCCCACATAAGGAACGGAATTACATCTGCTTAGAAAGTGAACAAGACGCTATCTATTGGCTCAAATTCAGCGCCTGCGAGCAAGATACATGTTATTCTGCAAGATTTCATTGTATTACTCCTAGCAACGTCGAGTATTTTCATGTTATGATGATCACTGATGTCATTTGTTTGAACCAATACTGAGAAAAGGTGTATATGAGGAGTTTTTGGTCGTACATTTGGCAAAAAAGTAATAAATTCCCGGTTATGTCATGCTGTGGATAGCAGGAATAACACATCTATTTAAGTATGGGGCGCCTCTGGAAGACATTAACTGCATTAAAACTATACCAAAAACAGAACCGATATAAGAACAATAACGAAATGTCTATACTTGATCAATTTCTCAAATGCCAACATCTGGATTAGTATAATTAACCTGTGGCAAACAATGTATGTCCAACAATAATCATTGCTTTATACGCTGACCTAAGGTCACATTTATTTCATATATTTCTTTTAAAGTCTCGGTTGATCAATATGCATTGAAACCCATAAGGACAAGGGAAAAGCACAGATCCCTTAAAGTTTTAAATTCAGTGAATAGTGGGGTCATCATTCGTAGCTACGTTAAGCGATTTTAAATTGGAACAATACAACGTCAAAAAGCTTCAAAGTTTGATGGTATTAAGTCTTTACTTACGGCTATGTGAATTGAGCTTTTCCGACGTGTTCTTGACTTGTGGACAACATTCTCCATATGTAGGAATCTATGTTTTCAGTTTTACAATTGTATCGGTTATATTTCATCATGGTCCAATATTGCATCAATTTAAACATAATTCGTTACTGCGATTATAAGAAGAAGAAGGAAAGGAAATAAACCTAAAAGTATTTCTAACGCCTGACTCTTGAAAACAAGACAAAAACTAATATTGTTCCATCCATCTTATATAAGAACGGCATGAAGCATCAGAAAGACTTCTACAATCTTAGAATATGTGTTTGAGGCAGCAATGCGTTATATAGCTTTCATCACCGCTTAAGAGAAAGATGACATATCTTAATATCTTTAACTGCAGCATAAGTCTTGTATGCTTCAATTAAATGAACATCTTTATCTTTTTGTCACTTTCATTCTTACCATGTTCGAGACTGATTTTATGATCCTTCACAATCACTTTGTTTTCAGCTACTGCAGTAATTAGATCACCAACGGCAGGTAATCTCTTCCAAATGTAGTTAAATCTTAGTTTTCCAAGATTTGTTGACATGTGTTCCTATATGTGTGTTCCAAGCTATTTAAGGTTTCATGAAAAAAAGCAAGACATTTTTATGGTTTTCAAGAAGTACTTTTAAATGGTTACTTCGTTTCACCGATTTACATTTTTAAGAGAATTTTATGTGGTCGTTTCTGATTGTTTCACCACTATTCAATGACACACTTACAATATATTCCAATTTGTAACATTGTAGATAGAGATCTAAATTCGTTTTCTTGCATCGATTGTAAAGCGAAGAAATAAATGAAAAACACGTATAATTATTTATATCGCCAGGAGCTGGAAAACGGGTTAAAAAAAATACATCGAAACACGAAATCAACTTTTATCACACAGCAATAAAATACCGTCTATAAGTCCTATTTATTCAATACACAACCATTTCAATCTGGATTCAATATCTCATCTCCTTGCCAGTCTTTATTTAGATTTCATGCTATTTAAAAGCACTTTCAAGGTTTTAATATTCGAAAATGATCCTATTATCCTTTACCATCCCTTTGTTTTCTGCTCCTGATCGTGCATCAGCAAAATAAGTAATACATTCCCGGTTAGTTCATGCTGTAGAAACCAGGAATAACACAGCCTTTGAAGTATCGGAGGCCTCTAAAGGACTTCAACTGCATTAAAACCGTGTCAGTCAGAACCGTTATATGCATAACAAAGATAGCTATAAGCTTGATCAATTTTTCAAACGTCAACATCTCAATTCCTATAATTAACCTATGGCGGGCACTGTGCTGTCAAATAACCGATCGATTATTTCTGTGTTGACGTAAGGTCACATTTATGGCTGATATTTCTTTTATAGTCTCTGTTTATCAGTATATTTATTCAACCCCTGTAGGACAAGGGACTAGCTAAGATCCTCTAAAATTGTGTCTTTATTAGATAATGGCGACATAATTCTTTGCTGAGTTCAATAATTCAAAATTGACACAAACAAAGGTCAAGAAGCAGCAAACCTTGATGTTATTTACTCTGGACTTACACCAACGTGACTAGACTTTTGCAGATGTATTCTTGATTTATGGACTATCTTTACCAGATGTAGCATTGTAGTTATACATATATTTTCAGGTTTTTTTTGGTATCTGTTATATGTCTTTCAAGGTCCAATAGTACAGCAATTTTAATTTGAACCGTTGTTATACAACGATTGAAAGAATGAAACGTATCGGAAATAAACTTAAAAGTATTTCCATCTCCAGAATCTTGAAAACAAGACAAATACTAATCTTCCTCGATAGTGCACTACAATGGCATGTAGCACCAGCAAAGACTTAAACATTTTTAGAATATGAGGTTTTGGCAGAACCCACGTTATATAGCTTTTAACACCGCATAAGAACAAAGATCACATATCTTAAAATCTGTACCTGCAGTGTAATATTTGTACGGTTCAATGAAATGAACATCATTATCTATCGATCACCGTCAATCGTACCATATTCGAGATTGATTCCATTATTCTTCACAATCCCTTTGTTTTCATCTCCTACATTGAATGGAACAATAACGACAGGTACTATCTTCTAAATGTATTTACCTCTTTATTTTGCAAGATTTGTTGACATGTGTACCTGAATGTTTCCTCCAATGTATTTGTATGTTTTGTGATAAACAAAGAAATTTGTATGATATTTAGGACGTAATTTCAAACGGTTACTTCGTTTAAACGATTTACATATCTTACTTTTATAAATAAATATATATGTATAATTTGAAACATTGTAGCTAGAATTATATTTTTTTAGTTTAACTACCATTTCTATTATATTTCTATAAGGTGCAATAGTTCAACAATTAAAATTTAAATTGTATTTATAAACTGATTGTAAGATGAAGAAATATATATTAAGACATTATTACATCTATTTATATCGATAAAAACTTATAAATGCTTCGAAACAACAAATCAGTTTTAATCATACAGCAAGAGCATCAAGTCTTTCAACCCTATTTATTCAATATGCAGTGTTAAATATTAATTCGGTAATCCATATCCCTTCCGGTCATTATTTAGTTTTAAGGGTACTAAATATCACATATACACTTAACATATATCGATAATAATTATATTATCCTTTTCCATTCCTTTGATTTCAGCTTCTTCAGAAAACGGACCAACAACCAATGGTAATATCTGATAAATATATTTACTTCTGATTTTTGCATGATTTGTGGACTTTTATTATTCAAGAAATTGCATGTTCCATGAAAGATTTCAAGATAATTTTGGATGATTTTTAAGATATATATTGTAATAAATTTGGAGTATGTATATTTGACAGCTCCTCGTTTTTAAGCAATTCTTCGATTTATTTGTGTGAGTATTTGGTCTTCGGTGCCATGGAAATATTACTAGCCCGAAACAGTTAGCGATTTAGTAGGATCAAACTTCACAGAGCCGCGTGTTAGTGAATTTGAACCATGCTGGGGTCGTTAGTAGTGCATTTAGGTACAAGCCGAATGACTGTTCCTGGTGAAACATAGTCCATATTAAAATTTTGCGGTGTAAAAAAGCGTTGTGGTTGAAATGGCAGTATTTATGGTTGGAAATCAGTAAATTATATAACGGAATCAATACGTTGGAACTTGGTAGGTACCGTTTATGTGTCCATAGTGGAAAATGGGCCTATGTATATGAGCGTGATACGCCGGAAATTGTGTGGATTGACTGTCCTAGTGTCGCGCAGTTAAATATGTCCCAGTTAGTAAGGGAATACTAGTGTAATTTCTATGGCATGACGGGCTGGCGGTACGGAATTCGGATGATAATGAAGAAAAACCATACAATGGTGCGGTTAATGGACTTTTGGGCAAGTTGTCTCATCTGAGTCGCCAATTGATTAGAGCAAAGGTTATTAAATATAGCAGACACGTCTGTCTTTCCATTTTACAACTCAAGTTGCATGGAAGTCTTTGGAAATTTGGGGACAACATATGATTTCCAACGTGAATCGCGCCAGGGTAATGACACCGCTCGGTCAAGTGGATAACCCTGTGCATGTAACAATATATATTGTGTGTGTTTGTGTATATGTGTGTAAGTGTGTGTGTGTGAGAGTGTAGGTGTGTGTGTGTGTGCCTTCCTTGTAGCATCGTATATTTGTCATTGTTCTTTGAACACATTGTTTGTTTAGCACCTATCTTTTTGTCATGAATTTTCGTTTCCCAGAGACGACTAAATCATTTTTACTTACCGCTTGAAGACAGATTAAGACCTCTTGACATAACCTTAGCATACGCGCCATGATTACAGCGAGACAAGAAATGTATGTTTAAATCAGCCAATTATATTCCAATAAATAAGTTAGATGATCCAAATTAAAAGTGTCTAATTTGATGGAGAAGGAATCTCGGTATCTCTGCCCCACATAAGGAACGGAATTACATCTGCTTAGAAAGTGAATAAGACGATAACTATCGGCTCAAATTTGATCCTCGCGAGCAAGATATATAATTTTCTGGAAGATCTTATTGTATTACTCCTAGCAACATAGAACATTTTCATGTTATGATGGTCTCTGATGTCATATGTTTGAACCAATACTGAGAAATGGCGTTTATGAGGAGTTTTTGGTCGAACATTTGGCAAAAATGTAATAAATTCCCGGTTATTTCATGCTGTGGATACCAGGAAAAACACACCTAATTAAGTTTGGGGCGTCTCTGGAAGACATTAACTGCAATAAAACTATACCAAAAAAGAATCTATATAGGAATAATAAAGAAAGTTGTATACTTGATCAATTTCTCAAATGCCAACATCTGGATTAATGTAATTAATCTGTGGCGAACAATGTATGTCCAACAATAATCATTGCTTTATACGCTGACCTAAGGTCACATTTATTTCATATATTTCTTTTAAAGTCTCGGTTGATCAATATGCATTGAACCCCAGAAGGACAAGGGAAAAGCACAGATCCCTTAAAGTTTTAAATTCAGTGGATGGTGGGGTCATCATTCGTAGCTACGTTAAGCGATTTTAAATTGGAACAATACAACGTCAAAAAGCTTCAAAGTTTGATGGTATTAAGTCTTTACTTACGGCTATGTGAATTGAGATTTTCCGACGTGTTCTTGACTTGTGGACAACATTCTCCATATGTAGGAATCTATGTTTTCAGTTTTACAATTGTATCGGTTATATTTCATCATGGTCCAATATTGCATCAATTTAAACATCATTCGTTACTCCGATTATAAGAAGAAGAAGGAAAGGAAATAAACCTAAAAGTATTTCTAACGCCCGACTCTTGAAAACAAGACAAAAACTAATATTGTTCCATCCATCTTATATAAGAACGGCATGAAGCATCAGAAAGACTTCTACAATCTTAGAATATGTGTTTGAGGCAGCAATGCGTTATATAGCTTTCATCACCGCTTAAGAGAAAGATGACATATCTTAATATCTTTAACTGCAGCATAAGACTTGTATGCTTCAATTAAATGAACATCTTTATCTTTTTGTCAGTTTCATTCTTACCATGTTCGAGACTGATTTTATGATCCTTCACAATCACTTTGTTTTCAGCTACTGCAGTAATTAGATCACCAACGGCAGGTAATCTCTTCTAAATGTAGTTAAATCTTAGTTTTCCAAGATTTGTTGATATGTGTTCCTATATGTGTGTTTCAAGCAATTTAAGGTTTCATGAAAAATAGCAAGACATTTTTATGGTTTTCAAGAAGTACTTTTAAATAGTTACTTCGTTTCACCGATTTACATTTTTAAGAGAATTTTATGTGGTCGTTTCTGATTGTTTCACCACTATTCAATGACACACTTACAATATATTCCAATTTGTAACATTGTAGATAGAGATCTATTTTTAGTTCTACTATCTTCTCTGTTATATTTCTGTACGGTGCAATAGTCGAGCAATTTAAATTTAAATTCGTTTTCTTGCATCGATTGTAAAGCGAAGAAACAAATGAAAAACACGTATAATTATTTATATCGCCAGGAGCTGGAAAACGGGTAAAAAAAATACATCGAAACACGAAATCAACTTTTATCACACAGCAATAAAATACCGTCTATAAGTCCTATTTATTCAATACACAACCATTTCAATCTGGATTCAATATCTCATCTCCTTGCCAGTCTTTATTTAGATTTCATGCTATTTAAAAGCACTTTCAAGGTTTTAATATTCGAGAATGATCCTATTATCCTTTACCATCCCTTTGTTTTCTGCTCCTGATCGTGCATCAGCAAAATAAGTAATACATTCCCGGTTAGTTCATGCTGTAGAAACCAGGAATAACACAGCCTTTGAAGTATCGGAGGCCTCTAAAGGACTTCAACTGCATTAAAACCGTGTCAGTCAGAACCGTTATATGCATAACAAAGATAGCTATAAGCTTGATCAATGTTTCAAACGTCAACATCTCAACTCCTATAATTAACCTATGGCGGGCACTGTGCTGTCAAATAACCGATCGATTTTTTCTGTGTTGACGTAAGGTCACATTTATGGCTGATATTTCTTTTATAGTCTCGGTTTATCAGTATATTTATTCAACCCCTGTAGGACAAGGGACTAGCTAAGATCCTCTAAAATTGTGTCTTTATTAGATAATGGCGACATAATTCTTTGCTGAGTTCAATAATTCAAAATTGACACAAACAAAGGTCAAGAAGCAGCAAACCTTGATGTTATTTACTCTGGACTTACACCAACGTGACTAGACTTTTGCAGATGTATTCTTGATTTATGCACTATCTTTACCAGATGTAGCATTGTAGTTATACATATATTTTCAGGGTTTTTTTGGTTTCTGTTATATGTCTTTCAAGGTCCAATAGTACAGCAATTTTAATTTGAACCGTTGTTATACAACGATTGAAAGAATGAAACGTATCGGAAATAAACTTAAAAGTATTTCCATCTCCAGAATCTTGAAAACAAGACAAATACTAATCTTCCTCGATAGTGCACTACAATGGCATGTAGCACCAGCAAAGACTTCAACATTTTTAGAATATGAGGTTTTGGCAGAATCCACGTTATATAGCTTTTAACACCGCATAAGAACAAAGATCACATATCTTAAAATCTGTACCTGCAGTGTAATATTTGTACGGTTCAATGAAATGAACATCATTATCTATCGATCACCGTCAATCGTACCATATTCGAGATTGATTCCATTATTCTTCACAATCCTTTTGTTTTCATCTCCTACATTGAATGGAACAATAACGACAGGTACTATCTTCTAAATGTATTTACCTCTTTACTTTGCAAGATTTGTTGACATGTGTACCTGAATGTTTCCTCCAATGTATTTGTATGTTTTGTGATAAACAAAGAAATTTGTATGATATTTAGGACGTAATTTCAAACGGTTACTTCGTTTAAACGATTTACATATCTTACTTTTATAAATAAATATATATGTATAATTTGAAACATTGTAGCTAGAATTATATTTTTTTAGTTTAACTACCATTTCTATTATATTTCTATAAGGTGCAATAGTTCAACAATTAAAATTTAAATTGTATTTATAAACTGATTGTAAGATGAAGAAATATATATTAAGACATTATTACATCTATTTATATCGATAAAAACTTATAAATGCTTCGAAACAACAAATCAGTTTTAATCATACAGCAAGAGCATCAAGTCTTTCAACCCTATTTATTCAATATGCAGTGTTAAATATTAATTCGGTAATCCATATCCCTTCCGGTCATTATTTAGTTTTAAGGGTACTAAATATCACATATACACTTAACATATATCGATAATAATTATATTATCCTTTTCCATTCCTTTTATTTCAGCTTCTTCAGAAAACGGACCAACAACCAATGGTAATATCTGATAAATATATTTACTTCTGATTTTTGCATGATTTGTGGACTTTTATTATTCAAGAAATTGCATGTTCCATGAAAGATTTCAAGATAATTTTGGATGATATTTAAGATATATATTGTAATAAATTTGGAGTATGTATATTTGACAGCTCCTCGTTTTTAAGCAATTCTTCGATTTATTTGTGTGAGTATTTGGTCTTCGGTGCCATGGAAATATTACTAGCCCGAAACAGTTAGCGATTTAGTAGGATCAAACGTCAGAGAACCGTGTGTTAGTGAATTTGAACCATGCTGGGGTCGTTAGTAATGCATTTGGGTACAAGCCGAATGACTGTTCCTGGTGAAACATAGTCCATATTAAAATTTAGCGGTGTAAAAAAGTGTTGTGGTTGAAAAGGCAGTATTTATGGTTGGAAATCAATAAATTATATAACGGAATCAATAAGTTGGAACTTGGTAGGTACCGTTTATGTGTCCATAGTGGAAAATGGGCCTATGTATATGAGCGTGATACGCCGGAAATTGTGTGGATTGACTGGCCTAGTGTCGCGCAGTTAAATATTTCCCAGTTAGTAAGGGAATACTAGTGTAATTTCTATGGCATGACGGGCTGGCGGTACGGAAATCGGATGATAATGAAGAAAAACCATGCAATGGTGCGGTTAATAGACTTTTGGGCAAGTTATCTCATCTGAGTCGCCAATTGACTAGAGCAAAGGTTATTAAATATAGCAGACACGTCTGTCTTTCCATTTTGCAACTCAAAGTTGCATGGAAGTCTTTGGAAATTTGGGGACAGCATATGCTTTCCAGCGTGAATCGCGCCAGGGTAATGACACCGCTCGGTCAAGTGGATAACCCTGTGCATGTAACAATATATATTGTGTGTGTTTGTGTATATGTGTGTAAGTGTGTGTGTGTGTGTGAGTGTAGGTGTGTGTGTGTGTGCCTTCCTTGTAGCATCGTATATTTGTCATTGTTCTTTGAACACATTGTTTGTTTAGCACCTATCTTTTTGTCATGAATTTTCGTTTCCCAGAGACGACTAAATCATTTTTACTTACCGCTTGAAGACAGATTAAGACCTCTTGACATAACCTTAGCATACGCGAGATAAATACAGCGAGACAAGAAATGTATGTTTGAATCAGCCAATTATATTCCAACAAATAAGTTAGATTTTCCAAATTGAAAGTATCTGCTTTGATTTAGAAGGATTCTCGGTATTTCTGCCCCACATAAGGAACGGAATTACATCTGCTTAGAAAGTGAACAAGACGCTAACTATTGGCTCAAATTCGGCGCCTGCGAGCAAGATACATGTTTTTCTGCAAGATTTCATTGTATTACTCCTGGCAACGTCGAGTATTTTCATGTTATGATGATCACTGATGTCATTTGTTTGAACCAATACTGAGAAAAGGTGTATATGAGGAGTTGTTGGTCGTACATTTGGCAAAAAAGTAATAAATTCCCGGTTATGTCATGCTGTGGATAGCAGGAATAACACATCTATTTAAGTATGGGGCGCCTCTTGAAGACATTAACTGCATTAAAACTATACCAAAAACAGAACCAATATAAGAACAATAACGAAACGTCTATACTTGATCAATTTCTCAAATGCCAACATCTGGATTAGTGTAATTAACCTGTGGCAAACAATGTATGTCCAACAATAATCATTGCTTTATACGCTGACCTAAGGTCAAATTTATTTCATATATTTCTTTTAAAGTCTCGGTTGAACAATATGCATAGAACCCCAGAAGGACAAGGAAAAAGCACAAATCCATTAAAGTTTTAAATTCAGTGGATAGTGGGGTCATCATTCGTAGCTACGTTAAACGATTTTAAATTGGAACAATACAACGTCAAAAAGCTTCAAAGTTTGATGGTATTAAGTCTTTACTTACGGCTATGTGAATTGAGCTTTTCCGACGTGTTCATGACTTCTGGAGAACATTCTCCATATGTAGGAATCTATGTTTTCAGTTTTACAATTGTATCGGTTATATTTCATCATGGTCCAATATTGCATCAATTTAAACATCATTCGTTACTCCGATTATAAGAAGAAGAAGGAAAGGAAATAAACCTAAAAGTATTTCTAACGCCCGACTCTTGAAAACAAGACAAAAACTAATATTGTTCCATCCATCTTATATAAGAACGGCATGAAGCATCAGAAAGACTTCTACAATCTTAGAATATGTGTTTGAGGCAGCAATGAGTTATATAGCTTTCATCACCGCTTAAGAGAAAGATGACATATCTTAATATCTTTAACTGCAGCATAAGACTTGTATGCTTCAATTAAATGAACATCTTTATCTTTTTGTCACTTTCATTCTTACCATGTTCGCGACTGATTTTATGATCCTTCACAATCACTTTGTTTTCAGCTACTGCAGTAATTAGATCACCAACGGCAGGTAATCTCTTCTAAATGTAGTTAAATCTTAGTTTTCCAAGATTTGTTGACATGTGTTCCTATATGTGTGTTCCAAGCTATTTAAGGTTTCATGAAAAATAGCAAGACATTTTTATGGTTTTCAAGAAGTACTTTTAAATGGTTACTTCGTTTCACAGATTTACATTTTTAAGAGAATTTTATGTGGTCGTTTCTCATTGTTTCACCACTATTCAATGACACACTTACAATATATTCCAATTTGTAACATTGTAGATAGAGATCTATTTTTATTTCCACTATCTTCTCTGTTATATTTCTGTACGGTGCAATAGTCGAGCAATTTAAATTTAAATTCGTTTTCTTGCACCGATTGTAAAGCGAAGAAATAAATGAAAAACACGTATAATTATTTATATCGCCAGGAGCTGGAAAACGGGTCAAAACAAATACATAGAAACACCAAATTAACTTTTATCACACAGCAATAAAATACTGTCTATAAGTCCTATTTATTCAATACACAACCATTTCAATCTGGATTCAATATCTCATATCCTTGCCAGTCTTTATTTAGATTTCATGCTATTTAAAAGCACTTTAAAGGTTTTAATATTCGAAAATGATCTTATTATCCTTTACCATCCCTTTGTTTTCTGCTCCTGATCGTGCATCAGCAAAATAAGTAATACATTCCCGGTAAGTTCATGCTGTAGAAACAAGGAATAACATAGCCTTATAAGTATCGGAGTCCTCTAAAGGACTTGAACTGCATTAAAACCGTGCCAGTCACAACCGTTACATGCATAACAAAAATAACTATAAGCTTGATCAATTTCTCAAATGCCAACATCTCAATTTCTATAATTGACCTATGGCGGGCACTGTGCTGTGAATTAACCGATCGATTTTTTTCTACGTTGACCTAAAGTCACATTTATGGCTGATATTTCTTTTCTGTTTATCAATATACATTTAACACCTGGAGGGCATGGTACTAGCTCAGATCCTCTAAAATCGTGTATTTATTAGATAATGGCGACATCATTCTATGCAGCGATGAATGATTCAAAATTGACACAAAGGACAAGAAGCAGAAAACCTTGATGTTATCTACTCTGGACTTACACCCACGTGACATGAGCTTTGAAGATATATTCTTCATTTATGGACAATGTTTACCAGATGCAGCGTTGTATATATATATAGTTTCAGTTTCTTGCATTGAATCTGTTAAATTTTTTTAACGTCCAATAGTACAGCAATTGTAATTTGAACCGTTATTATACAAAGATTGAAAGTATAAAACATATAGGAAATAAACTTAAAAGTATTTCCATCTACAGAATCTTGAAAACAAAACAAATACTAATCTTTGTCGATACGTAGATATGATGGATACAAATGTAGGCAACATCGAACACTTTTATCACCCATTATGCCATGGTATCGACTTATGCTGTTACATGAAACTACTAATTTGATCATAATTTAATCAAACAAGACATTACACCTTCTTATATATTCCTCAAATTAAACTTTAACTACTTGCGGTAAGTAATTTCCGTTGATCTCTCTCAAATTCAACTAAACTAGAACATGTTTAGGACAACCTCTTTAACATCCAGCATACAAACACTCTCATAGCCTCAGAGCAGTTGGCGCACTCCAATGCGGATATGACATGTGCGACAAACATGCCGAGCACTTGCATTTCTATTTTTATTTGTGTCAATTTGGTTCTGTTTTCCGTCACTAAATCAGGTGGTACGATATGAAACTGTACAATCTTCAATTTGCACCTCTACCTCAAGAGACACGGCACCTTAATTATAGCGTAAAATTCATTACTGAAATTGGAGGATACAAGACTTATAATAAATAATGTTCCAGTTGATACGTACCAATGTCAAACCAGCATTCATTATGTGTTTGTTTGCTATCGTAGAATCTAGAGACTTGATTTAACAGCGCTTGATGGATCTTTATTTTTCCAAAAAGATTTTTCATAAAGGAAAAAAAGACCTTTATCAGTCTTGTTTGAATTGCGTTTGTTTCTTACTTCTCCTCTTTCATGTCCTAATGTACAACCTATCAATTCAAAATATCTCCTTTACCTTGCGATGTATTTAAATTATTTCCACACTAATGTCACACTTGAAAATTTCTACCTCTCAAATCTCCAATAGTCAAAACTTCATTAAACGCTTTCGAAAAAATATTGCATTGATGTTACCTTCGTACCATCGTCTCTCCAGTTAATATGAATTAACCTAAGTGACAATTAACCCTTAATATTGAGGCACTTGCCTACTGATCTGGTGGAGTGCTAGTCACAGCTTCATATATCTTCAATAATACTTCCAAATATAGAATTTTATCTTCGCAGCTCCCGCAACGCCCACTGTCATCGCTACAAAGCACACTACCAACAACATTACTCTGCACATTGGTCTCTCCGGGAAGGGAAACGCTAGTTCTTTCTGGATCACCGCCAATTTTTCGGATGGAAAGGAGATATACCTAAATAAGTCTGTAGTGCCAATTACAAACAACAACACGCAGTTCATATTTCATGTGGAGGCCAAACCTGGAACTTGTTTTAACATGCGGATTAGAGCGTTGAGCGTAGACAACACCACCAGTGAAACCGCTTTTCCACTATTTGCTTGTTATGGTAAGATATTCACAGCTACGCTGTACACGATAGAATTACAACGTTTGCTACAAAATTTTTCCTTTCTACATACAATCATGATATGTTCTACATTAATAGTTATGGGTTTAGTGGTTACTTCTTAACTACCGTCTTCCTAACCTAACAATAAATGACTCGTCTTGACAAAACATACCATCATCCTTTTTTGATCAGATGACGTTATAACGCTAGACTACACTGCTTAACATTACTTTGCAATGCCTTTTAAAGCAGTTGTGTGAGTCTCTCGTTGTGTACCATCAACATTGCATTTGTTACTTATAAACCAAAACATAGAAAACACGATACTTTATCGATTACATGCCATCATGTATATTAATAATGATTGAAAAAAACAAAATTCATATCTGGAGAATTCATTTCAGTCTGTATTTCCAAGTAACCATTAGTACTTTAAACACGACATTATTTCAAAGCTAAACGGTGAGATACACAATACATCCATTTGGCATTATTAACTTCACACGAACAATCTTAAGCAATCGGTGCAGCTGCTGACACTTAATATCATAAATTAATTTTTTTCGCCCGTTTCTAAATGTTTACTTAGAAATCAAAATGTAACCTACTCTTCAACTCTTTCGAATCCAGTAGTTCAGTTTATCTTCTGCGAGAACCCACAGTTTGTTCATATTTATATTTCGGTTTCATCCAGTATCAATAACGTTGTCAAGGTATGTTACTCTTTTATGCGTGTCCACAAGTATAAATATAGTTGGGTCTTTCTTCTATGTATGACCATTGATCTGTATTATTGATTTCATTTGCGTAAATCGTGCCATCACCAGCCGTTTTCTGCTTTCTCACTTTAATTCTCGATATTCCACAAAACTGGTTTCACAATTACATTATGTCAGCTGGTCATATCATGGTTGTTCCAGATATGACTTTTATTAAAGCAGGCATTTCGTTTGGGTAAATGACGTAGAGCGCGACAGGCACAATGGAGTCCTTTATTATTATTTTGACTATTGGACATTTGAGAGGTGGAGATTTTCAAGCGTGACATTAGTGTAGAAATAATTTAAATACATCGCAAGGTAAAGGAGATATTTTGAATTGATAAAAACCCATCAAGCTCTGTTAAATCAAGTCACTAGATTCTACGATAGCTAACAAACACATAATGAATACTGGTTGGACACTGGTACGTATCAACTTTAAATGTTTACTTAGAAATCAAAATGTAACCTAGTCTTCAACTCTTTCGAATCCAGTAGTTCAGTTTATCTTCTGCGAGAACCCACAGTTTGTTCATATTTATATTTCGGTTTCATCCAGTATCAATAACGTTGTCAATGCATCTTTTAGGCGTGTCCACAAGTATAAATATAGTTGGGTCTTTCTTCTATGTATGACCATTGATCTGTATTATTGATTTCATTTGCGTAAATCGTGCCATCACCAGCCCTTTTCTGTTTTCTCACTTTAATTCTCAATATTCCACAAAACTGGTTTCACAATTACATTATGTCAGCTGGTCATATCATGGTTGTTCCAGATATGACTTTTATTAAAGCAGGCATTTTGTTTTTGTAAATGACGTAGAGCGCGACAGGCACAATGGAGTCCATTATTATATAGGAAAAGTACAGGATGCTACTCCGCAACATGCAACTTTGTTGCATTTGCTGATTATAGCAAGTTCCAACAATTATCATATTTCCAGAGCAAACGTAAAGAACTAATATTGTTTCCTACCTTCAAGATTTTTAGCCTTTTATACCTTTTCCTATTTCATGGCTTTTGTTTCGCGTTTTTCTGTGGTCATATTTTTGTTGATGTCAAGCGCTGAGAGCTTCTAAAGATTAGATGATTTACATGGTCCTAATTATTATTATTATTATTATTATTATTATTATTATTATTATTTCCATGAAATACATAGGTCCATCCAAAAGCTGATTTGAAGCAATAACCAATGCATTATAGCTAGCTCCCTATATTCTCTGAGGTCTGTCTGATGTGTTTTGAGAAATTCCCAAACTAGGTAATCACATTACACGCACTCGGCAAACATTGACACACAATGTATTCTCAGTTGCGTAGCATAATGTCTATCAATAATGACTGCAATGAATAAATGATCATTAGGCACAATTAATTTCACTAGGTAGTCCAGGAAAACATGTGTTGTTTTTTACATAAGTCCTGAGTGCTAAAAAAGATTAGACGCTTAACAAAGTCATTATTATTATTATTATCATTATTATTATTATTATTATTATTATTATTTTTTTTTTTATCATTATTATTATTGTTATTATTATTATGATTATTATTATTATTATTATTATTATTATTAATATTATTATTATTTCCATGAAATGCCTTCGGTACCCATCAGCTGATTTAAAGTATAAACCAATCAATTATATCAAGCTGCCAATTTTCTCTGTGCTCTGTCTGAGCGTTTTGCAACATAACCAAAGTGGGTAATCACATGCCAGTCACACGTCAAGCAATGACATCCTATATCTTCTGAGCTGCGTAACATAATGGCAGTCAACACTGCCTGCAATGAACTAATGATCATCTGGCACATTTCATCCCACAAGGTAGTCCAAGAAACCATTTCTAGTTTTTTACATATAAACAATACTGCCGAGACAAACGTTGAAACACAAGGAACATCATATCATTTCGACAAGCACTATTCAATTCATATATGAACAATCTGAAACCGTGGTCGCACCTGCTGAAACTTAATATGGTAGAGTGCACATTCTCTAGGTTTTGAGGCTATTGATTGTGTAGTGTGCTGCCGGTTATCAAAGTGTTATTAGTACAATATTTCACAAGGCCTGGTCAGAGGTATTGCGCAACTTGGATAAACAACACTTGAAGACTGCCTCCCTCTAATTATCGTTATCTAGAAGATGAAATCTACGGTGTAATTTGCCCGGTTAATGGATATGGTAATCTGAGATGGTACTTTGAACAAAACAACACACGAGCCCCCGTTAAGATAAAATATGAATTTAATTACAATACAATTAAGAAAAAAATGACACTGTGAATTACAATTTCTTTCTTTTTGAATACACTTAGTTCAGAAATACATAAACTGAAGCTTTAAAATAATGGATACATTCATAAAAATCCAAACTCTAATAAAAATAATTGAAGTTAGCCGTTAATACTGAGAGTAAATTTCATCATGGAATCGAATGTTCATTTAACATTGGACTGTTGGGTGATTCAAAATGACCTCTTTTGTCGACTGGGTATTTTTCCCTTCTGCGTTCGTCTTGACTTGCTTGCCCTTTGGTTGTAAGCGGGATTACACAACTCTGTCTTCCAACTTCTTTTTCCGTCTCTGAATTTCGACTTCCTCGCTATTTCTTCAAACAAACTATTTTCCTTGTAAAAGAAAAGGGTAAAACGCCCTAAGTATCTCGTTACTTTAAGAGTTGAGATTGTAAGTCCGTCTTCAGATTCGAACAATCAGATCTTACTATCAGTGTTATCATTTATACGGCTAACAAATACTATACAAGTCTTCAGATCAATAGAGCTATACTGCTAATTATCGACATCAGAATTCGGGAAAGTCATCTATTCCCGTAAATCATTACGTAAAGTGAGGCAATATATTCTAACACACAATCCATATTCACTAATATGATAAATTCAAATTAATGTAACACTTTCCAATCATAAATGTACACGGCGGATTTTCTACACCACCCATTTACCTACCTAAGTAAATAAGGTAAAAAATGCTAATTCAGAATTCAAAAATACATTATTAAATCACTGTAAAACCGACTATCCATACAAAAATATGAACACATCATGCATCTGTAACAAAGAAACATATCAAAGTACGTTATTAAATCAATGTAATACCGAACTATTTGTATCATAGTATCGATACATTATGCATCTATGATAAAGAAAAACAGCATATACATTACATCATGATAAAGGTGTATTTGAGTTAAATACCTTGTGTTTTTGGAGTGCTTCTGTCGTTTGATTTCCGGCGGACTTTCCTGAGCTTATTGTTACGAAGGCACTGCTGTAAAAATACCCCCGGAGTCTTTATTCCGGAATTAATGATAGTAGTTCAACACTGCTTTCTTGCAAAGCGCCTTCCAGAAGACTAATTTAAACTCATTAGCTCAGAGAATATATTTTCCAATTCTAGGTTTCGACCCAACCCTCTCCTTCTACATTTGACCAATCGGAATAAATGCTATTTCTACGGACCTTCTGAAAACCGTCTATCAAGATGCCAAAAATGCCACTTAGGGTCGAAATATCACCTTATCATTTGTCTCAATTATTTTTGACAGCTCTGCGTGAGGAATCACCTAGTTTAAGCGTGTCAAACACCCAGTCCGTTTTCACTCTAAATATTGTAACAGTCTGACCGAGGTAAACTAACATTCTTTCCGTTCAAATCTCTACTCCAAGACAGCTGATTGTCGGCTAGATTACGAATTAATTACTGGATTTCACTGACGAAAAATTTGGCACTTGACATTACCCCCCTTGCTAAGAGTAAAATTGGTATTTTTACTCTCCCAAATTTTTCGGTGAACTACTCTGCTCCCGTTACATGTCCTTAGATGACCTCTTCACCTCAGACATCCCTAACCGACTTAAATAATCCGCTCCCACATTATCCCTACCTTTGATGTACCGCACAAGCATCTGATACTGTTGTAAGAACAGTGACCATCTCATCAATCGACCGTTAGTTAATTTCGCCTGGGCCAAATACGCCAGTCGTTGATGATCTGTTTCCAAAGTAAACTTTCTACCATACAGATACCGTTGGAACTTAGTTATTCCAAAGATAATCGCCAAACATTCTTTCTCCAACACTGAATAGTTAATTTCCGCATTTGACAGTTTCCTACTTCCATACGCAACTGGGAATAAGCTTCCCTTGTGTTCTTGCAGTAACACTGCCCCTAAACCTCTATCACAAGCATCTGTCCTGAAAACAAAATCCCGTGTCACGTCAGGTAACTTAACTATGGCGTCTGACGTCAGTCTGTCTTTTAACGTCTGAAATGCGCGTTCACATGCGTCTGTCCATACTACTTTGGTCGGCGCTTTTTTCCGAGTCAAGTCAGTCAATGGACTTGCAATAGTACTAAAATTTGCCACATATCTCCTATAGTATCCTGCCAAACCTAGAAAAGATCTAACTTCAGTCTTAGTAGTCGGTCGTAATGCGTCCCTAAGTTGTTCCACCTTTGAGCTCTCGGGTTTTAACGTGTCCTCGCTGAGGGTATGTCCTAGGTAGTCTAATTGTCTGAACCCTATATGGCACTTCGATGGTCGTGCGGTCAGTCCGGTTTGTCGTAGTAGTTCTAAGACGTTTTTCAGCAAAAGGATGTGTTCTTCCCATGTAGCTGTAGCTAATAGAAGATCGTTCATGAAGTTGGAAACTCCCATCCCCCGCAATGGTTCAAGGAATTTCCGCATCATACGGGTGAAAACACTAGGCGCATTCTGCACCCCGAATGGCATGACTACCCACTGGTAAGTCCCATCTGGAGTTGCAAAGGCGAGTTTAGATCTGTCTTCACTACGGACTGGACTTTGCCAGTATACCTTGGACAGATCAATCTTAGAAAATATTTAGCATGGGTTACTCTTGCGAAAATAGACTCAGGGTCTGGTAAAAGTTCTACCTGGAATTCTGTGATTTTAACTTTCGGTAGTCGACACAAAATCTGTGTGCCCCATCCTTCTTCTGGACCAGCACAACAGGGGAGCTATACGCCGACTCGCTTGGTTCGATAATACCCAAGTCTAATATAGTTTCAACTTCCTTACAGACCGCTTCTAACTTCGCGTACGGCAACGGATATGGTCTTAACTTTACTGGGTTCTCGTCCAGCAGCTTCAAAGAGAACTCCTCCAGCTCTGTCCTCCCCGGTCTAACTGTTATGACGCTCGAATATTCTTGATGTACAAACTCCACCTCTTTACGTTGGTCTGACGTTAACGTAACGTCAAGTGTGACGTCGACGTAGGTTTCCTCCCTAGTCAACGGAAAACTAGGGAGTACTTCCGCCTGCCCTGCGTTGACGTCGGATTCTTCCGTCACGACGGTAGCCACCACGAACTCCGTGGGTGGTTCTTGCACACGGTACCGCTTCAAAAGATTTACGTGGAACAACTTATCCTTATCCCCTACTCGGATAAGGTAGTTTTGTCCACCTTTCTTCTCTGTTACAACAAATGACCCCCTCCATGAGACTTGCAGCTTGTTGTGCTCCAATGGCAACAACAACACCTTTTCATCCACCTCAAAGTGACGTTCCTTCGCCCTTTTGTTGTAATTCTTGGCTTGACGTCCCCTTGTGTCGCAGAGATTTTTTTGTGCCAATTTACAAACTTCTTCCAGTTTGTTACGCAAGTCGACAACATATTGGTATGTTGTACGCACTTCTTCGGATGCTTGCTCATCCGTCCATAACTGTTTCAATACAGCCATGGGTCCCCTTACCGTCCGCCCATAAACTAATTCAAAAGGTGAAAAACCCAAACTTGCCTGCGGTATTTCACGATACGCGAACAGTATCGCCGGAAGGTATCGATCCCAATCCCTAGGTCGACCTTCACATAGCTTCTTTAAAGCCTGTTTCAATGTCCCATTGAAACGTTCTACCAACCCATTACACTGCGCGTGGTACGGGGTAGTCGTTAGGTGTCTAATGGAGAGTAATCTATGTACCTCTTCCATCACCTGGCTCACGAACTGCGTCCCTTGGTCAGTCAGCATCTTGTTTGGAACTCCGACTCTCGACCACACCTCTAACAAGGCCTCAGCCACCGTGACTGAGTCAATGTTTTTCAAGGCCACTGCCTCCGGGTACCGGGTAGCGTAATCTACGACCGTTAATATGTACCGATTTCCACTTTCGGCCGCCAGCTTAATCGGACCTACTATATCCATCGCCACTCTCAATTAGTGGGGTGGTTCCCAGTGGCACTGGGCGATGTGAGGTCTTCGGTGCCACTCGCTGACACTTGTCACATGACAAACAAAACCTCCTCACATCCCCATGCACACCTGGCCAATTAAACCCCCTCACCAACCTATCTCTGGTCTTCGCCACGCCCATGTGGCTTCCGAGAAGACCCTCATGTGCTAACCTAAGCACTTCGACACGCTTCCCTACGGGTACCACAACTTGTTTAAACGTATCGACCCCTTTCTTGGCGTACAGATACAAAATACCGCGTTTTGTCGCGAACTTAACCTCGCCGTCTGGCAATTTCCGTACGGACCCGTCCGTCGCGTACCTACGTACCTTGTCGAGAGACACATCTTCCTTTTGAAGCTTCTCTAACTCACCAAGTACCAGAGTGTCTATGGGCGAAGTCACGGATCTTAGCGGCTTCGACCCTGACCTTCGCTTCATTGCCCTCGTCTCCACTGACCCGACATGTATAGGGTTACACGTCATAACACATACCTACACCCTAATATTACGTCATGAGACAGTCCCGACAAACACGCTGCTTGAATTCGCCCTTTTACATATGGCGAATCAAGGTCTCTGCTAACGACCGGAAGTGAATCCTTTGTCCTGTTAGCAAACTGTACTTCCACCGTCTCACCCGTATAATCTCCAGGTTTAACGTATCTACGATCTATCAAGGCCGGGTAGCTACAGCCGGTGTCATACAGCACCGTGGCTTCCTCACCATTTACCGTAGCTCTCGCTACATTCGTAGACTACACTGTTTTTCCATTCTTAACAGAATTCGGAGTTACCGAATTAACCGTTGTCGGACGATACTTTCTACAGTCCTTGACAACATGGCCTGGTTTATTACAGCCATAACATACTGGCTCACCTCTTCTACCCGAGGTATCCCTATCTACCCCTTGAGTCTTTCGCGACCCACGTAAATGTATTTTGCTGGGATTTCCGGCCCCTGGCCTCCCACCATTTTGACCATTTCGTCTCTGGGGTGCCACCTCAGTGGTCTTTCTAAGCTCACCGATTCTAGGTCGGTCCCTACCGTTCCAAGTAGTTGGACGCGCATGCGCGCTCTCATAGCGCTCGGCCATTACGCTTATCTCATCCAAAGTTGACAATTCGCGCTCCGCCAAAAACACAATTAAATCTTTTCTGTAGGTACTTAACACGTGTTCTTTTAAAATCTCTTCGCGAATACCTTCGTACGTTAACGCGGTGCCAGACATTTTTATCCATTTATCAAAAATCACGCGCACTCGACTGTGAAATTGCGCGTGTGTTTCGGTAGCCCTTTTTGACGATTCCCTAAAAAGTTTCCGGAACGTTTCCGCTGACAACTCATAGTGGCGAAGTAAAGCTTTCTTCAGAGTGTCATAATCGTCTATCTCGGCTGGGGTCATGTTGTGGTACACATCTTTCGCCGCCCCCTGCAAAAAGGCTGAAATATTGATGGCCCACTGGTCCTTAGGTATTTGGTGAACCAGGGCCAACTTTTCAAACTGCGTCAAAAAGTTGTCAATTATTTCATCCTTGTCATTAAACATCGGCATGGTTAACTGTATGGGTCGTCTGTCTTCCACGCGACTACTCGGGGTGTCCGGGCGTACGTTCGATTCTTCACCCCTCCTGAACTCGGCTTTGAGCCTTATTCTCTCCATGGCTAACTCATGCTCTCGTTCTCAGCCTGTAGTCGGGCTAGTTCAACTTTTGTCTCCTTCTCTCTAGTTTTATCTTCCGCCTGAAGTCGGGCTAGTTCAATTTCTTTTTTTTCTCCTTCTCTCGTTCCATGGCTAATTGTTCTCGTTCTCTAGCTTTTTCTTCCTTATGTTCTTTCAAACTTCTTTCCATAAATTCAGTTAGCTTGTCTCCGTCGTACCCATGTTCGTCTTTGCCAATGGATTTAAATTCCTTTAGTAACTGTCTGTCTGTCGCTATTATGTATGTTTTGTCTTTCCTTTTTCTCTAGAACTATGTCCTTAACTGACCTACAATCAGGAATTCTTCCTACGAAAATAGTTTGACCTAAAATAAGTTTATCTGCAGCGAGATGGACAGGTCAAATCAGCCGCAATTAATTGACCAGACAGAAATTCCAGTAACCCACGCTCCGCTTAGCAGGACCCTGTTAGCAAAACGTGATTAACTGCTGTCCAAAATACAGTACTGGCCCAAATTGGCTCTTGTCTCAAGAGACTATTTAGGTTTATTTGATTAGGATTTTTAACGTAGCTTTAACAATTTTTCAGTCTTATCGCTACGATGTTAGCAGTGAGGCAGTTTATAGTGATGTCTAGCACTGAGACAACATGCCGCAGACATGTAGCATGATGCCTCACCCAGTCACATTATCCTGACAGCAGGCCGACTAGTCCTAACACTAACCTCTTAATGCTGAGCGTCAAGCGAGGCAGCTGTTAGTACCATTTTTGTAAGTCTTTGGTATGACACGGCCGGGGATCAAACCGACGACCTCCCGCTTCCGGGGCGAACCCTCTAACCACTAGGCCACCGGAGCGGTTGACTTTTTAGGTAGTACCGCTCTAACGCTTTATGATAATTTCACACAGAAGGTATAAATCTCAAATTCTATACTCCACATTTACCCTAAAGAATTTGCATACACTATATTCAAGTATACAAAAATAGCAGACAATGTTTGATTCACTAAACATTGTCTGCTATTATGTTGAGTGAATCAAACATTGTCTGCTATTAGTCTGTTTGATTCACTCGATTTCTACTTAATAATAATAAAAAATTTATGCCTTTGTTCAAAAATACGCTCAGATTACTTCAATCGCAATGAAAATCTCAAAATCCCAGGAAGAGCAACCCACTTTGTAGTGTGCTGCCGGTTATCAAAGTGTTATTAGTACAATATTTCACAAGGCCTGGTAAGAGGTATTGCGCAACTTGGAAAAACAACACTTGAAGACCGCCTCCCTCTAATTATCGTTATCTAGAAGATGATCTCTACGGTGTAATTTGCCCGGTTAATGGATATGGTAATCTGAGATGGTACTTTGAACAAGACAACACACGAGCCCCCGTAAAGATAAAATATGAATTTAATTACAATACAATTAAGAAAAAAATGACACTGTGAATTACAATTTCTTTCTTTCTGAATACACTTAGTTCAGAAATACATAAACTGAAGCTTTAAAATAATGGATACATTCATAAAAATCCAAACACTAATAAAAATAAATGAAGTTAGCCGTTAATACTGAGAGTAAATTTCATCATGGAATCGAATGTTCATTTAACATTGGACTGTTGGGTGATTAAAAATGACCTTGTTTGTCGACTTGGTATTTTTCCTTTCTGCGTTCGTCTTGACTTGCTTGCCCTTTGGTTGTAAGCGGGATTACACAACTCTGTCTTCCAACTTCTTTTTCCGTCTCTGAATTTCGACTTCCTCGCTATTTCTTCAAACAAGCTATTTTCCTTGTAAAAGAAAAGGGTAAAACGCCCTAAGTATCTCGTTACTTTAAGAGTTGAGATTGTAAGTCCGTCTTCAGATTCGAACAATCAGATCTTACTATCAGTGTTATCATTTATACGGCTAACAAATACTATACAAGTCTTCAGATCAATAGAGCTATACTGCTAATTATCGACATCAGAATTCGGGAAAGTCATCTATTCCCATAAATCATTACGTAAAGTGAGGCCTGTATCCTAACACACAATCCATATTCACTAATATGATAAATTCAAATTAATGTAACACTTTCCAATCATAAATGTACACGGCGGGTTTTATACACCACCTATTTACCTACCTAAGTAAATAAGGTAAAAAATGCTAATTCAGAATTCAAAAATACATTGTTAAATCACTGTAAAACCGACTATCCATACAAAAATATGAACACATCATGCATCTGTAACAAAGAAACATATCAAAGTACGTTATTAAATCAATGTAATACCGAACTATTTGTATCATAGTATCGATACATTATGCATCTATGATAAAGAAAAACAGCATATACATTACATCATGATAAAGGTGAATTTGAGTTAAATACCTTGTGTTTTTGGCGTGCTTCTGTCGTTTGATTTCCGGCGGACTTTCCTGAGCTTATTGTTACGAAGGCACTGCTGTAAAACTACCCCCGGAGTCTTTAATCCGGAATTAATGATAGTAGTTCAACACTGCTTTCTTGCAAAGCGCCTTCCAGAAGACTGATTTAAACTCATTAGCTCAGAGAATATATTTTCCAATTCTAGGTTTCGACCCAACCCTCTCATTCTACATTTGACCAATCGGAATAAATGTTATTTCTACGGACCTTCTGAAAACCGTCTATCAAGATGCCAAAAATGCCACTTAGGGTCGAAATATCACCTTATCATTTGTCTCAATCATTTTTGACAGATCTGCGTGAGGAATCACCTAGTTTAAGCGTGTCAAACACCCAGTCCGTTTTCACTCTAAATATTGTAACAGTCTGACCGAGGTAAACTAACATTCTTTCCGTTCAAAACTCTACTCCAAGACAGTTGATTGTCGGCTAGCCTACGATTTAATTACTGGATTTCACTGACGAAAAATTTGGCACTTGACATTACTCCCCTTGCTAAGAGTAAAATTGGTATTTTTACTCTCCCAAATTTTTCGGTGAACTACTCTGCTCCCGTTACATGTCCTTAGGTGACCTCTTCACCTCAGACATCCCTAACCGACTTAAACAATCCGCTCCCACATTATCCCTACCTTTGATGTACCGCACAAGTATCTGATACTGTTGTAGAAACAGTGACCATCTCATCAATCGACCGTTAGTTAATTTCGCCTGGGCCAAATACGCCAGTCGTTGATGATCTGTTTCCAAAGTAAACTTTCTACCATACAGATACCGTTGGAACTTAGTTATTCCAAAGATAATCGCCAAACATTCTTTCTCTAACACTGAATAGTTAATTTCCGCATTTGACAGTTTCCTACTTCCATGCGCAACTGGGAATAAGCTTCCCTCGTGTTCTTGCAGTAACACTGCCCCTAAACCTCTATCACAAGCATCTGTCCTGAAAACAAAATCCCGTGTCACGTCAGGTAACTTAACTATGGCGTCTGACGTCAGTCTGTCTTTTAACGTCTGAAATGCGCGTTCACATGCGTCTGTCCATACTACTTTGGTCGGCGCTTTTTTCCGAGTCAAGTCAGTCAATGGACTTGCAATAGTACTAAAATTTGCCACATATCTCCTATAGGATCCTGCCAAACCTAGAAAAGATCTAACTTCAGTCTTAGTAGTCGGTCGTAATGCGTCCCTAAGTTGTTCCACCTTTGAGCTCTCGGGTTTTAACGTGTCCTCGCTGAGGGTATGTCCTAGGTAGTCTAATTGTCTGAAACTTATATGGCACTTCGATGGTCGTGCGGTCAGTCCGTTTTTTCGTAGTCGTTCTAAGACGTTTTTCAGCAAAAGGATGTGTTCTTCCCATGTAGCTGTAGCTAATAGAAGATCGTCCATGAAGTTGGAAACTCCCATCCCCCGCAATGGTTCAAGGAATTTCCGCATCATACGGGTGAAAACACTGGGCGCATTCTGCACCCCGAATGGCATGACTACCCACTAGTAAATCCCATCTGGAGTTGCAAAGGCGAGTTTAGATCTGCCTTCACTAAGGACTGGAATTTGCCAGTATCCCTTGGACAGATCAATCTTAGAAAATATTTTATGGGTTACTCCTGCGAAAATAGACTCAGGGTCTGGTAAAAGTTCTACCTGGAATTCTGTGATTTTAACTTTCGGTAGTCGACACAAAATCTGTGTGCCCCATTCTTCTTCTGGACCAGCACAACAGGGGAGCTATACGCCGACTCGCTTGGTTCGATAATACCCAAGTCTAATATAGTTTCAACTTCCTTACAGACCGCTTCTAACTTCGCGTACGGCAACGGATATGGTCTTAACTTTACTGGGTTCTCGTCCAGCAGCTTCAAAGAGAACTCCTCCAGCTCTGTCCTCCCCGGTCTAACTGTTAAGATGCTCGAATATTCTTGAAGTACAGACTCCACCTCTTTGCGTTGGTCTGACGTTAACGTAACGTCAAGTGTGACGTCGACGTAGGTTTCCTCCCTAGTCAACGGAAAACTAGGGAGTACTTCCGCCTGCCCTGCGTTGTCGTCGGATTCTTCCGTCACGACGGTAGCCACCACGAACTCCGTGGGTGGTTCTTGCACACGGTACCGCTTCAAAAGATTTACGTGGAACAACTTACCCTTATCCCCTACTCGGATACGGTAGTTTTGTCCACCTTTCTTCTCTGTTACAACAAATGGCCCCCTCCATGAGACTTGCAGCTTGTTGTGCTCCAATGGCAACAGCAACACCTTCTCATCCACCTCAAAGTAACGTTCCTTCGCCCTTTTGTTGAAATACTTGTCTTGACGTCCCCTTGCGTCGCAGAGATTTTTTGAGCCAAATTTACAAACTTCTTCCAGTTTGTTACGCAAGTCAACAACATATTGGTATGTTGTACGCACTTCTTCGGCAGCTTGCTCATCCGTCCATAACTGTTTCAATACAGCCATGGGTACCCTTACCGTCCGCCCATAAACTAATTCAAAAGGTGAAAAACCCAAACTTGCCAGCGGTACTTCACGATACGCGAACAGTATCGCCGGAAGGTATCGATCCCAATCCCTAGGTCGACCTTCACATAACTTCTTTAAAGCCTGTTTCAATGTCCCATTGAAACGTTCTACCAACCCATGACACTGCGCGTGGTACGGGGTAGTCGTCAGGTGTCTAATGGAGAGTAATCTATGTACCTTTTCCATCACCTGGCTCACGAACTGCGTCCCTTGGTCAGTCAGTATCTCGTCTGGAACTCCGACTCTAGACCACACCCCTAACAAGGCCTCAGCCACCGTGACTGAGTCAATGTTTTTCAAGGCCACTGCCTCCGGGTACCGGGTAGCGTAATCTACGACCGGTAATATGTACCGATTTCCACTTTCGGCCGCCGGCTTAATCGGACCTACTAAATCCATCGCAACTCTCAATTAGTGGGGTGGTTCCCAGTGGCACTGGGCGATGTGAGGTCTTCGGTGCCACTCGCTGACACTTGTCACATGACAAACAAAACCTCCTCACATCCCCATGCACACCTGGCCAATAAAACCCCTCACCAACCTATCTCTGGTCTTCGCCACGCCCATGTGGCTTCCGAGAAGACCCTCATGTGCTAACCTAAGCACTTCGACACGCTTCCCTACGGGTACCACAACTTGTTTAAACGTATCGACCCCTTTCTTGGCGTACCGATACAAAATACCGCGTTTTGTCGCAAACTTAACCTCGCCGTCTGGCATTTTCCGTACGGACCCGTCCGTCGCGTACCTACGTACCTTGTCGAGAGACACATCTTCCTTTTGAAGCTTCTCTAACTCACCAAGTACCAGAGTGTCTATGGGCGAAGTCACGGATCTTAGCGGCTTCGACCCTGACCTACGCTTCATTGCCCTCGTCTCCACTGACCCGACATGTATAGGGTTACACGTCATAGGGTTAGGTTGGGGTAACACATACCTACACCCTAATATTACGTCATGAGACAGTCCCGACAAACACGCTGCTTGAATTTGCCCTTTTACATATGGCGAATCAAGGTCTCTGCTAACGACCGGAAGCGAATCCTTCGTCCTGTTAGCAAACTGTACTTCCACCGTCTCACCTGTATAATCTCCAGGTTTAAAGTATCTACGATCTACCAAGGCCGGGTAGCTACAGCCGGTGTCATACAGCACCGTGGCTTCCTCACCATTTACCGTAGCTCTCGCTACATTCGTAGACTACACTGTTTTCCCTTTCTTAACATTATTCGGAGTTACCGAATTAACCGTTGTCGGACGATACTTTCTACAGTCCTTGACAACATGGCCTGGTTTATTACAGTCATAACATACTGGCTCACCTCTTCTACCCGAGGTATCCCTATCTACCCCTTGAGTCTTTCCCGACCCACGGAAATGTACTTGGCTGGGATTTCCGGCCCCTGGCCTCCCACCATTTTGACCATTTCGTCTCTGGGGTGCCACCTCAGTGGTCTTTCTAAGCTCACCGATTCCAGGTCGGTCCCTACCGTTCCAAGTAGTTGGACGCGCATGCGCGCTCTCATAGCGCTCGGCCTTTACGCTTATCTCATCCAAAGTTGACAATTCGCGCTCCGCCAAAAACACAATTAAATCTTTTCTGTAGGTACTTAACACGTGTTCTTTTAAAATCTCTTCGCGAATACCTTCGTACGTTAACGCGGTGCCAGACATTTTTATCCATTTATCAAAAATCACGCGCACTCGACTGTGAAATTGCGCGTGTGTTTCGGTAGCCCTTTTGACGATTCCCTAAAAAGTTTCCGGAACGTTTCCGCTGACAACTCATAGTGGCGAAGTAAAGCTTTCTTCAGAGTGTCATAATCGTCTATCTCGGCTGGGGTCATGTTGTGGTACACATCTTTCGCCGCCCCCTGCAAAAAGGCTGAAATATTGATGGCCCACTGGTCCTTAGGTATTTGGTGAACCAGGGCCAACTTTTCAAACTGCGTCAAAAAGTTGTCAATTATTTCATCCTTGTCATTAAACATCGGCATGGTTAACTGTATGGGTCGTCTGTCTTCCACGCGACTACTCGGGGTGTCCGGACGTACGTTCGATTCTTCACCCCTCCTGAACTCGGCTTTGAGCCTTAGTCTCTCCATGGCTAACTCATGCTCTCGTTCTCAGCCTGTAGTCGGGCTAGTTCAACTTTTCTCTCCTTCTCTCTAGTTTTATCTTCCGCCTGAAGTCGGGCTAGTTCAATTTCTTTCTGTTTCTCCTTTTCTCGTTCCATGGCTAATTGTTCTTGTTCTCTAGCTTTTTCTTCCTTATGTTCTTTCAAACTTCTTTCCATAAATTCAGTTAGCTTGTCTCCGTCGTACCCATGTTCGTCTTTGCCAATGGATTTAAATTCCTTTAGTAACTGTCTGTCTGTCGCTATTATGTATGTTTTGTCTTTCCTTTTTCTCTAGAACTATGTCCTTAACTGACCTACAATCAGGAATTCTTCCTACGACAATAGTTTGACCTAAAATAACCTTATCTGCAGCGAGATAGACAGGTCAAATCAACCGCAATTAATTGACCAGACAAAAATTACAGAAACCCACGCTCCGCTTAGCAGGACTCTGTTAGCAAAACGTGATTAACTGCTGTCCAAAATACAGTACTGGCCCAAATTGGCTCTTGCCTCAAGAGACTATTTAGGTTTGTTTGATTATTATTTTTAACGTAGCTTTAACAATTTTTCAGTCTTAACGCTACGATGTTAGCAGTGAGGCAGTTTATAGTGATGTCTAGCATTGAGACATCATGCCGCAGACATGTAGCATGATGTCTCACCCAGTCACATTATCCTGACAGCAGGCCGACTAGTCCTAACACTAATCTCTTAATGCTGAGCGTCAAGCGAGGCAGCTGTTATTACCATTTTTGTAAGTCTTTGGTATTACTCGGCCGGGGATCGAACCGACGACCTCTCGCTTTCGGGGCGAACCCTCTAACCACTAGGCCACCGGAGCGGTTGACTATTTAGGTAGTACCGCTCTAACGCTTTATGATAATTTCACACAGAAGGTATAAATCTCAAATTCTATACTCCACATTTACCCTAAAGAATTTGCATACACTATATTCAAGTATACAAAAATAGCAGACAATGTTTGATTCACTAAACAGTTAGCCGTTAATACTGAGAGTAAATTTCATCATGGAATCGAATGTTCATTTAACATTGGACTGTTGGGTGATTCAAAATGACCTCTTTTGTCGACTGGGCATTTTTCCCTTCTGCGTTCGTCTTGACTTGCTTGCCCTTTGGTTGTAAGCGGGATTACACAACTCTGTCTTCCAACTTCTTTTTCCGTCTCTGAATTTCGACTTCCTCGCTATTTCTTCAAACAAACTATTTTCCTTGTAAAAGAAAAGGGTAAAACGCCCTAAGTATCTCGTTACTTTAAGAGTTGAGATTGTAAGTCCGTCTTCAGATTCGAACAATCAGATCTTACTATCAGTGTTATCATTTATACGGCTAACAAATACTATACAAGTCTTCAGATCAATAGAGCTATACTGCTAATTATCGACATCAGAATTCGGGAAAATCATCTATTCCCATAAATCATTACGTAAAGTGAGGCAATATATCCTAACACACAATCCATATTCACTAATATGATAAAATCAAATTAATGTAACACTTTCCAATCATAAATGTACACGGCGGGTTTTCCACACCACCCATTTACTTACCTAAGTAAATAAGGTAAAAAATGCTAATTCAGAATTCAAAAATACATTATTAAATCACTGTAAAACCTACTATCCATACAAAAATATGAACACATCATGCATCTGTAACAAAGAAACATATCAAAGTACGTTATTAAATCAATGTAATACCGAACTATTTGTATTATAGTATCGATACATTATGCATCTATGATAAAGAAAAACAGCATATACATTACATCATGATAAAGATGAATTTGAGTTAAATACCTTGTGTTTTTGGCGTGCTTCTGCCGTTTGATTTCCGGCGGACTTTCCTGAGCTTATTGTTACGAAGGCACTGCTGTAAAAATACCCCCGGAGTCTTTATTCGGAATTAATGATAGTATTTCAACACTGCTTTCTTGCAAAGCGCCTTCTAGAAGACTGATTTAAACTCATTAGCTCAGAGAAAATATTTCCCAATTCTAGGTTTCGACCCAACCCTCTCATTCTACATTTGACCAATTGGAATAAATGCTATTCCTACGGACCTTCTGAAAACCGTCTATCAAGATACCAAAAATGCCACTTAGGGTCGAAATATCACCTTATCATTTGTCTCAATCATTTTTGACAGCTCTGCGTGAGGAATCACCTAGTTTAAGCGTGTCAAACACCCAGTCCGTTTTCACTCTAAATATTGTAACAGTCTGATCGAGGTAAACTAACATTTTTTCCGTTCAAAACTCTACTCCAAGACAGTCGATTGTCGGCTAGCCTACGAATTAATTACTGGATTTCACTGACGAAAAATTTGGCACTATCGTATCAATTATTCCAATTTTATCATCTATGAAATACAACAGATCGAACACTTTTAGATTTAGGAGTCATCCAATGGCATTAACGTTGCTATGGCAATTGCATTTTGAGTCGTCTACACAAGTAAAAGCAATATTTGACATTTTTGAAGCAGTTAGACCCTTTGTGCTCGATTATTGAATTCCGGGGCGTTTCCTTGCTATCGTCATTGGTTGTTCTGGTTTATCAATTTGATCATCGATATTAACAGAAAACTCGTTTTACAACTATTTTCTGTCAGATAATGTTGTAAACGATGTTCCACATATTGATTTGATGGGTGCGCACATTACGTCTGTGTTACATGAGTACAACACAACAAACACAATACAATTGAATATTCTATCTGCGAAGACTGTAAGATAATCCACTATATAAAAATGTATTAGCTTTCATGATCATAACAGGGTCCAACAGATCCGCGAGTTTATAATCCTATACTTCGGACCATCGATCAGCTGACCGAACGACCATAACCATGAATTCTATGTGCACCTCCATGTTCCCTGATCTCTGTCGGGTTCGTTTTCCAAACCATCAGCATATGAGTCCTCCGTTCATATCGTGCATGATAAAATTATACGTAATGGGTTTGCTTTGAGCCTAAGGAGAATACAAACAGATCGATCAATTTTACCTTGACCTACACTTCCTATTTCGATTTAAATCTTCCTTGTCCATTTTTAAAATATACATATGCTAATGCTCTGAACTTTGTTTTGATACCTGTTTTTCTAAAAGATGATAAGATCCATTCTTGAACGCTACATCTGCTGAAATCATTTTTGTGGTACCTTAATAAGCATTGTATATGCAAGAAGGATCATCTTCTTAAAACTTTGATTTCATAGTTACACTAACTTAATACACCTATCCCTGAATGAACGTTTCGTGATATAAACGTTTGATTTCAAACTTAATTTTTATTTAACAGTATAACTACCCTCCCTTCTTATTTGCATCTATCCTATAAAAAAATAAACATTGCGAATGATGTATAATAATTCTCTTTCTATCATCGGGTGCAATGCAATTGACAGCAGTTAGAAAGATATCACTCTTCTGTCAATGTGTCGTATTAAACTTCTTACTTTTCTTCTAATAGTTCCTTTTTCCAGATAAACACACTTAAATGATAGATAGATAGATAGATAGATAGATAGATAGATAGATATATAGATAGATAGATAGATAGATAGATAGATAGATAGATAGATAGATAGATAGATAGATAGATAGATAGATCTGATGGATACAAATGTAGGCAATATCAAACAATTTTATCACCCATTATGCCATGGTATCGACTTATGCTGTTACATGAAACTAACAATTTAATCATAATTTAATCAAACATGACATTCAACATTTTGTATATATTCCTCAAAATAAACTTTATCTACAGGTGGTAATTATGTTCCGTTCATGTTTCTCAAATTCAACTAAATTAGGGCATGTTTAGGACAACCTCTTTAACATGCAGTATGCAAACATGTTCACAGCCTCGGAGCAGTTGGCGCGCTCCAATGCGGATATGACATGTGCGACAAACATGCCGAGCACCTGCATTTCTATTTTTATTTGAGTCAATTTGGTTCTGTTTTCTGTCACTAAATCAGGTGGTACAATATGAAACTGTACAATCTTCAATTTGAACCTCTACCTCAAGAGACACATCACCTTAATTATAACTTAAATTTCATTACTGAAATTGGAGGATACAAGACTTATAATAAATAATGTTCCAGTTGATACGTACTAGTGTCAAACCAGTATACATTATGTGTTTGTTTGCTATCGTAGAATCTAGTGACTTGATTTAACAGAGCTTGATGGGTCATTTTTTTTCCAAATAGATTTTTGACAAAGGAAAATAAGACCTTTAACATTCTTGTTTGAATTGCTCTTGTTTCCTACTTCTCCTCTTTCATGCCCTAATGTACAACCTATCAATTCAAAATATCTCCTTTACCTTGCGATGTATTTAAATTATTTCTACACTAATTTCACACTTGAAAATCTCCACCTCTCAAATGTCCAATAGTCAAAACATCATTGAACGCATTCGAAAAAATATTGCATTGATGTTCCCTTCGTAACATTGTCTCTCCAGTTAACATTTATTAACTTAAGTGACAACGAACCCTTAATATTGAGGCACTTTGCCTACTGATCTGGTTGAGTGCTAGTCACAGTCTCATATATTTGCAATAATACTTTCAAATATAGAACTTTATCTTCGTTTCGCTCGCAGCACCCCCAACGCCCACTGTCATAGCTACAAAGCACACTACCAACAACATTACTCTGCACATTGGTCTCTCCGGGGAGGGAAACGCTAGTTCAATCTGGATCACCGCCAATGCTTTGGATGGAAAGGAGATATACCTGAATAAGTCTGTAGTGCCAATTACAAACAACAACACGCAGTTCATATTTCACGTGGAGGCCAAACCTGGATCTTGTTTTAACATGCGGATTAGAGCGTTGAGCGAAGACAACACCACCAGTGAAACCGCTTTTCCACTATTTGCTTGTTATGGTAAGATATTCACAGCTACGCCGTACACGATAGAATTACAACGTTTGCTACAAAATGTTTCCTTTCTACATACAATCATGATATGTTCTACATTAACAGTTATGCGTTTAGTGGTTACTTCTTAACTACTGTCTTAGTAAACTAACAATAAATGACTCGTCTAGACACAAAATACCATCATACTTTTTTGATCAGATGACGCTATAACGCTAGACTACGCTGCTTAACATTTCTTTGCAATGTATTCTCTACAGCAGTTGTGTGAGTCGCTCGTTGTGTACCATCAACATTGCAGATGTTACTTATAAACCAAAACATAGAAAACACGATACTTTATCGATTCGATGCCATAATGTATATTAGTAATGAAAGAAATAAACAAAATTCATATCTGGAGAATTCATTTCATTCTGTATTTACAAGTAACCATCAGTACTTTAAGCACGACATTATTTCAAAGCTAATAGGTGAGATACACAATACATCCATTTGGCATTATTAACTTCACATGAACAATCTGAAGCAATCGGTGCAGCTGCTGACACTTAATATCATAAATTAATTTTTTTTTCGCCCGTTTCTAAGTATTTACTTAGAAATCAAAATGTAACCTAGTCTTCAACTCTTTCGAATCCAGTAGTTCAGTTTATCTTCTACGAGAACCCACAGTTTGTTCATATTTATATTTCGGTTTCATCCAGTATCAATAACGTTGTCAAGGCATGTTACTCTTTTAGGCGTGTCCACAAGTATAAATATAGTTGGGTCTTTCTTCTATGTATGACCATTGATCTGTATTATTGATTTCATTTGCGTAAATTGTGCCATCACCAGCCCTTTTCTGTTTTCTCACTTTAATTCTCAATATTCCACAAAGCTGGTTTCACAATTACATTATGTCAGCTGGTCATGTCATGGTTGTTCCAGATATGACATTTATTACAGCAGGCATTTCGTTTGGGTAAATGACGTATGCCATGGTATCGACTTATGCTGTTACATGAAACTACTAATTCGATCATAATTGAATCAAACATGACATTCAACTTTTTGTATATATTCCTCAAAATGAACTTTGTCTACTGGTGGTAATTATGTTCCGTTCATGTTTCTCAAATTCAACTAAATTAGGGCATGTTTAGGACAACCTCTTTAACATGCAGTATGCAAACATATTCACAGCCTCGGAGCAGTTGGCGCGCTCCAATGCGGATATGACATGTGCGACAAACATGCCGAGCACCTGCATTTCTATTTTTATTTGAGTCGATTTGGTTCTGTTTTTTGTCACTAAATCAGGTGGTACAATATGAATCTGTACAATCTTCAATTTGCACCTCTACCTCAAGAGACACAGCACCTTAATTATAACGTAAATTTCATTACTGAAATTGGAGGATACAAGACTTATAATAAATAATGTTCCAGTTGATACGTACCAGTGTCAAACCAGTATACATTATGTGTTTGTTTGCTATCGTAGAATCTAGTGACTTGATTTAACAGAGCTTGATGGGTCTTTATTTTTCCAAATAGATTTTTGACAAAGGAAAATAAGACCTTTAACATTCTTGTTTGAATTGCTCTTGTTTCCTACTTCTCCTCTTTCATGTCCTAATGTACAACCTATCAATTCAAAATATCTCTTTTACCTTGCGATGTATTTAAATTATTTCTACACTAATTTCACACTTGAATATCTCCACCTTTCAAATGTCCAATAGTCAAAACATCATTGAACGCATTCGAAAAAATATTGCATTGATGTTCCCTTCGTAACATTGTCTCTCCAGTTAACATTTATTAACTTAAGTGACAACGAACCCTTAATATTGAGGCACTTTGCCTACTGATCTGGTTGAGTGCTAGTCACAGTCTCATATATTTGCAATAATACTTTCAAATATAGAACTTTATCTTCGTTTCGCTCGCAGCACCCCCAACGCCCACTGTCATAGCTACAAAGCACACTACCAACAACATTACTCTGCACATTGGTCTCTCCGGGGAGGGAAACGCTAGTTCTATCTGGATCACCGCCAATTCTTTGGATGGAAAGGAGATATACCTGAATAAGTCTGTAGTGCCAATTACAAACAACAACACGCAGTTCATATTTCACGTGGAGGCCAAACCTGGATCTTGTTTTAACATGCGGATTAGAGCGTTGAGCGAAGACAACACCACCAGTGAAACCGCTTTTCCACTATTTGCTTGTTATGGTAAGATATTCACAGCTACGCTGTACACGATAGAATTACAACGTTTGCTACAAAATTTTTCTTTCTACATACAATCATGATATGTTCTACATTAACAGTTATGCGTTTAGTGGTTACTTCTTCACTACTGTCTTAGTAAACTAACAATAAATGACTCGTCTAGACACAAAATACCATCATACTTTTTTGATCAGATGACGCTATAACGCTAGACTACGCTGCTTAACATTTCTTTGCAATGTATTCTACAGCCGTTGTGTGAGTCGCTCGTTGTGTACCATCAACATTGCAGATGTTACTTATAAACCAAAACATAGAAAACACGATACTTTATCGATTCGATGCCATAATGTATATTAATAATGACTGAAATAAACAAAATTCATATCTGGAGAATTCATTTCATTCTGTATTTCCAAGTAACCATCAGTACTTTAAGCACGACATTATTTCAAAGCTAAAAGGTGAGATACACAATACATCCATTTGGCATTATTAACTTCACATGAACAATCTGAAGCAATCGGTGCAGCTGCTGACACTTAATATCATAAATTAATTTTTTTTCGCCCGTTTCTGAGTATTTACTTAGAAATCAAAATGTAACCTAGTCTTCAACTCTTTCGAATCCAGTAGTTCAGTTTATCTTCTGCGAGAACCCACAGTTTGTTCATATTTATATTTCGGTTTCATCCAGTATCAATAACGTTGTCAAGGCATGTTACTCTTTTAGGCGTGTCCACAAGTATAAATATAGTTGGGTCTTTCTTTTATGTATGACCATTGATCTGTATTATTGATTTCATTTGCGTAAACCGTGCCATCACCAGCCCTTTTCTGTTTTCTCACTTTAATTCTCAATATTCCACAAAGCTGGTTTCACAATTACATTATGTCAGCTGGTCATGTCATGGTTGTTCCAGATATGACATTTATTACAGCAGGCATTTCGTTTGGGTAAATGACGTATGCCATGGTATCGACTTATGCTGTTACATGAAACTACTAATTCGATCATAATTGAATCAAACATGACATTCAACTTTTTGTATATATTCCTCAAAATGAACTTTGTCTACTGGTGGTAATTATGTTCCGTTCATGTTTCTCAAATTCAACTAAATTAGGGCATGTTTAGGACAACCTCTTTAACATGCAGTATGCAAACATATTCACAGCCTCGGAGCAGTTGGCGCGCTCCAATGCGGATATGACATGTGCGACAAACATGCCGAGCACCTGCATTTCTATTTTTATTTGAGTCGATTTGGTTCTGTTTTTTGTCACTAAATCAGGTGGTACAATATGAATCTGTACAATCTTCAATTTGCACCTCTACCTCAAGAGACACAGCACCTTAATTATAACGTAAATTTCATTACTGAAATTGGAGGATACAAGACTTATAATAAATAATGTTCCAGTTGATACGTACCAGTGTCAAACCAGTATACATTATGTGTTTGTTTGCTATCGTAGAATCTAGTGACTTGATTTAACAGAGCTTGATGGGTCTTTATTTTTCCAAATAGATTTTTGACAAAGGAAAATAAGACCTTTAACATTCTTGTTTGAATTGCTCTTGTTTCCTACTTCTCCTCTTTCATGTCCTAATGTACAACCTATCAATTCAAAATATCTCTTTTACCTTGCGATGTATTTAAATTATTTCTACACTAATTTCACACTTGAATATCTCCACCTTTCAAATGTCCAATAGTCAAAACATCATTGAACGCATTCGAAAAAATATTGCATTGATGTTCCCTTCGTAACATTGTCTCTCCAGTTAACATTTATTAACTTAAGTGACAACGAACCCTTAATATTGAGGCACTTTGCCTACTGATCTGGTTGAGTGCTAGTCACAGTCTCATATATTTGCAATAATACTTTCAAATATAGAACTTTATCTTCGTTTCGCTCGCAGCACCCCCAACGCCCACTGTCATAGCTACAAAGCACACTACCAACAACATTACTCTGCACATTGGTCTCTCCGGGGAGGGAAACGCTAGTTCTATCTGGATCACCGCCAATTCTTTGGATGGAAAGGAGATATACCTGAATAAGTCTGTAGTGCCAATTACAAACAACAACACGCAGTTCATATTTCACGTGGAGGCCAAACCTGGATCTTGTTTTAACATGCGGATTAGAGCGTTGTGCGAAGACAACACCACCAGTGAAACCGCTTTTCCACTATTTGCTTGTTATGGTAAGATATTCACAGCTACGCTGTACACGATAGAATTACAACGTTTGCTACAAAATTTTTCTTTCTACATACAATCATGATATGTTCTACATTAACAGTTATGCGTTTAGTGGTTACTTCTTAACTACTGTCTTAGTAAACTAACAATAAATGACTCGTCTAGACACAAAATACCATCATACTTTTTTGATCAGATGACGCTATAACGCTAGACTACGCTGCTTAACATTTCTTTGCAATGTATTCTACAGCCGTTGTGTGAGTCGCTCGTTGTGTACCATCAACATTGCAGATGTTACTTATAAACCAAAACATAGAAAACACGATACTTTATCGATTCGATGCCATAATGTATATTAATAATGACTGAAATAAACAAAATTCATATCTGGAGAATTCATTTCATTCTGTATTTCCAAGTAACCATCAGTACTTTAAGCACGACATTATTTCAAAGCTAAAAGGTGAGATACACAATACATCCATTTGGCATTATTAACTTCACATGAACAATCTGAAGCAATCGGTGCAGCTGCTGACACTTAATATCATAAATTAATTTTTTTTCGCCCGTTTCTGAGTATTTACTTAGAAATCAAAATGTAACCTAGTCTTCAACTCTTTCGAATCCAGTAGTTCAGTTTATCTTCTGCGAGAACCCACAGTTTGTTCATATTTATATTTCGGTTTCATCCAGTATCAATAACGTTGTCAAGGCATGTTACTCTTTTAGGCGTGTCCACAAGTATAAATATAGTTGGGTCTTTCTTTTATGTATGACCATTGATCTGTATTATTGATTTCATTTGCGTAAACCGTGCCATCACCAGCCCTTTTCTGTTTTCTCACTTTAATTCTCAATATTCCACAAAGCTGGTTTCACAATTACATTATGTCAGCTGGTCATGTCATGGTTGTTCCAGATATGACATTTATTACAGCAGGCATTTCGTTTGGGTAAATGACGTATGCCATGGTATCGACTTATGCTGTTACATGAAACTTCTAATTTGATCATAATTTAATCAAACATGACATTCAACTTTTTGTATATATTCCTCAAAATGAACTTTGTCTACTGGTGGTAATTATGTTCCCGTTCATGTTTCTCAAATTCAACTAAATTATGGCATGTTTAAGACAACCTCTTTAACATGCAGTATGCAAACATATTCACAGCCTCGGAGAAGTTGGTGCGCTCCAATGCGGATATGACATGTGCGACAAACATGCCGAGCACCTGCATTTCTATTTTTATTTGAGTCAATTTGGTTCTGTTTTTTGTCACTAAATCAGGTGGTACAATATGAAACTGTACAATCTTCAATTGGCACCTCTACCTCAAGAGACACAGCACCTTAATTATAACGTAAATTTCATTACTGAAATTGGAGGATACAAGACTTATAATAAATAATGTTCCAGTTGATACGTACCAGTGTCAACCAGTATACATTATGTGTTTGTTTGCTATCGTAGAATCTAGTGACTTGATTTAACAGAGCTTGATGGGTCTTTATTTTTCCAAATAGATTTTTGACAAAGGAAAATAAGACCTTTAACATTCTTGTTTGAATTGCTCTTGTTTCCTACTTCTCCTCTTTCATGTCCTAATGTACAACCTACCAATTCAAAATATCTCTTTTACCTTGCGATGTATTTAAATTATTTCTACACTAATTTCACACTTGAATATCTCCACCTCTCAAATGTCCAATAGTCAAAACATCATTGAACGCATTCGAAAAAATATTGCATTTATGTTCCCTTAATAACATCGTCTCTCCAGTTAACATTTATTAACTTAAGTGACAACGAACCCTTAATATTGAGGCACATTGCCTACTGGTCTGGTTGAGTGCTAGTCACAGTCTCATATATTTGCAATAATACTTTTAAATATAGAACTTTATCTTCGTTTCGCTCGCAGCACCCCCAACGCCCACTGTCATAGCTACAAAGCAAACTACCAACAACATTACTCTGCACATTGGTCTCTCCGGGGAGGGAAACGCTAGTTCTATCTGGATCACCGCCAATTCTTTGGATGGAAAGGAGATATACCTGAATAAGTCTGTAGTGCCAATTACAAACAACAACACGCAGTTCATATTTCACGTGGAGGCCAAACCTGGATCTTGTTTTAACATGCGGATTAGAGCGTTGAGCGAAGACAACACCACCAGTGAAACCGCTTTTCCACTATTTGCTTGTTATGGTAAGATATTCACAGCTACGCTGTACACGATAGAATTACAACGTTTGCTACAAAATGTTTCCTTTCTACATACAATCATGATATGTTCTACATTAACAGTTATGCGTTTAGTGGTTACTTCTTAACTACTGTCTTAGTAAACTAACAATAAATGACTCGTCTAGACACAAAATACCATCATACGTTTTTGATCAGATGACGCTATAACGCTAGACTACGCTGCTTAACATTTCTTTGCAATGTATTCTACAGCAGTTGTGTGAGTCTCTCGTTGTGTACCATCAACATTCCCGATGTTACTTATAAACCAAAACATAGAAAACACGATACTTTATCGATTCGATGCCATAATGTATATTAATAATGACTGAAATAAACAAAATTCATATCTGGAGAATTCATTTCATTCTGTATTTCCAAGTAACCATCAGTACTTTAAGCACGACATTATTTCAAAGCTAAAAGGTGAGATACACAATACATCCATTTGGCATTATTAACTTCACATGAACAATCTGAAGCAATCGGTGCAGCTGCTGACACTTAATATCATAAATAAATTTTTTTCGCCCGTTTCTAAGTATTTACTTAGAAATCAAAATGTAACCTAGTCTTCAACTCTTTCGAATCCAGTAGTTCAGTTTATCTTCTGCGAGAACCCACAGTTTGTTCATATTTATATTTCGGTTTCATCCAGTATCAATAACGTTGTCAAGGCATGCTACTCTTTTAGGCGTGTCCACAAGTATAAATATAGTTGGGTCTTTCTTCTATGTATGACCATTGATCTGTATTATTGATTTCATTTGCATAAATCGTGCCATCACCAGCCTTTTCTGTTTTCTCACTTTAATTCTCAATATTCCACAAAACTGGTTTCACAATTACATTATGTCAGCTGGTCATGTCATGGTTGTTCCAGATATGACATTTATTACAGCAGGCATTTCGTTTGGGTAAATGACGTATGCCATGGTATCGACTTATGCTGTTACATGAAACTACTAATTTGATCATAATTGAATCAAAAATGACATTCAACTTTTTGTATATATTCCTCAAAATGAACTTTGTCTACTGGTGATAATTATGTTCCGTTCATGTTTCTCAAATTCAAATAAATTATGGCATGTTTAGGACAACCTCTTTAACATGCAGTATGCAAACATATTCACAGCCTCGGAGCAGTTGGCGCGCTCCAATGCGGATATGACATGTGCGACAAACATGCCGAGCACCTGCATTTTTATTTTTATTTGAGTCAATTTGGTTCTGTTTTCTGTCACTAAATCAGGTGGTACAATATGAAACTGTACAATCTTCAATTGGCACCTCTACCTGAAAAGACACAGAACCTTAATTATAACGTAAATTTCATTACTGAAATTGGAGGATACAAGACTTATAATAAATAATGTTCCAGTTGATACGTACCAGTGTCAAACCAGTATACATTATGTGTTTGTTTGCTATCGTAGAATCTAGTGACTTGATTTAACAGAGCTTGATGGGTCTTTATTTTTCCAAATAGATTTTTGACAAAGGAAAATAAGACCTTTAACATTCTTGTTTGAATTACTCTTGTTTCCTACTTCTCCTCTTTCATGTCCTAATGTACAACCTATCAATTCTAAATATCTCCTTTACCTTGCGATGTATTTAAATTATTTCTACACTAATTTCACACTTGAAAATCTCCACTTCTCAAATGTCCAATAGTCAAAACATCATTGAACGCATTCGAAAAAACATTGCATTGATGTTCCCTTCGTAACATTGTCTCTCCAGTTAACATTTATTAACTTAAGTGACAACGAACCCTTAATATTGAGGCACTTTGCCTACTGATCTGGTTGAGTGCTAGTCACAGTCTCATATATTTGCAATAATACTTTCAAATATAGAACTTTATCTTCGTTTCGCTCGCAGCACCCCCAACGCCCACTGTCATAGCTACAAAACAAACTACCAACAACATTACTCTGCACATTAGTCTCTCCGGGGAGGGAAACGCTAGTTCTATCTGGATCACCGCCAATTCTTTGGATGGAAAGGAGATATACCTGAATAAGTCTGTAGTGCCAATTACAAACAACAACACGCAGTTCATATTTCACGTGGAGGCCAAACCTGGGTCTTGTTTTAACATGCGGATTAGAGCGTTGAGCGAAGACAACACCACCAGTGAAACCGCTTTTCCACTATTTGCTTGTTATGGTAAGATATTCACAGCTACGCTGTACACGATAGAATTACAACGTTTGCTACAAAATTTTTCTTTCTACATACAATCATGATATGTTCTACATTAACAGTTATGCGTTTAGTGGTTACTTCTTAACTACTGTCTTAGTAAACTAACAATAAATGACTCGTCTAGACACAAAATACCATCATACTTTTTTGATCAGATGACGCTATAACGCTAGATTACGCTGCTTAACATTTCTTTGCAATGTATTCTACAGCAGTTGTGTGAGTCGCTCGTTGTGTACCATCAACATTGCAGATGTTACTTATAAACCAAAACATAGAAAACACGATACTTTATCGATTCGATGCCATAATGTATATTAATAATGACTGAAATAAACAAAATTCATATCTGGAGAATTCATTTCATTCTGTATTTCCAAGTAACCATCAGTACTTTAAGCACGACATTATTTCAAAGCTAAAAGGTGAGATACACAATACATCCATTTGGCATTATTAACTTCACATGAACAATCTGAAGCAATCGGTGCAGCTGCTGACACTTAATATCATAAATTAATTTTCTTCGCCCGTTTCTAAGTATTTACTTAGAAATCAAAATGTAACCTAGTCTTCAACTCTTTCGAATCCAGTAGTTTAGTTTATCTTCTGCGAGAACCCACAGTTTGTTCATATTTATATTTCGGTTTCATCCAGTATCAATAACGTTGTCAAGGCATGCTACTCTTTTAGACGTGTCCACAAGTATAAATATAGTTGGGTCTTTCTTCTATGTATGACCATTGATCTGTATTATTGATTTCATTTGCATAAATCGTGCCATCACCAGCCTTTTCTGTTTTCTCACTTTAATTCTCAATATTCCACAAAACTGGTTTCACAATTACATTATGTCAGCTGGTCATATCATGGTTATTCCAAATATGACTTTTAGTAAAGCAGGCATTTTGTTTGGGTAAATGACGTATGCCATGGTATCGACTTATGCTGTTACATGAAACTACTAATTTGATCATAATTTAATCAAACATGACATTCAACTTTTTGTATATATTCCTCAAAATGAACTTTGTCTACTGGTGATAATTATGTTCCGTTCATGTTTCTCAAATTCAACTAAATTATGGCATGTTTGGGACAACCTCTTTAACATGCAGTATGCAAACATATTCACAGCCTCGGAGCAGTTGGCGCGCTCCAATGCGGATATGACATGTGCGACAAACATGCCGAGCACCTGCATTTTTATTTTTATTTGAGTCAATTTGGTTCTGTTTTCTGTCACTAAATCAGGTGGTACAATATGAAACTGTACAATCTTCAATTTGCACCTCTACCTGAAAAGACACAGAACCTTAATTATAACGTAAATTTCATTACTGAAATTGGAGGATACAAGACTTATAATAAATAATGTTCCAGTTGATACGTACCAGTGTCAAACCAGTATACATTATGTGTTTGTTTGCTATCGTAGAATCTAGTGACTTGATTTAACAGAGCTTGATGGGTCTTTATTTTTCCAAATAGATTTTTGACAAAGGAAAATAAGACCTTTAACATTCTTGTTTGAATTGCTCTTGTTTCCTACTTCTCCTCTTTCATGTCCTAATGTACAACCTATCAATTCTAAATATCTCCTTTACCTTGCGATGTATTTAAATTATTTCTACACTAATTTCACACTTGAAAATCTCCACTTCTCAAATGTCCAATAGTCAAAACATCATTGAACGCATTCGAAAAAATATTGCATTGATGTTCCCTTCGTAACATTGTCTCTCCAGTTAACATTTATTAACTTAAGTGACAACGAACCCTTAATATTGAGGCACTTTGCCTACTGATCTGGTTGAGTGCTAGTCACAGTCTCATATATTTGCAATAATACTTTCAAATATAGAACTTTATCTTCGTTTCGCTCGCAGCACCCCCAACGCCCACTGTCATAGCTACAAAGCAAACTACCAACAACATTACTCTGCACATTAGTCTCTCCGGGGAGGGAAACGCTAGTTCTATCTGGATCACCGCCAATTCTTTGGATGGAAAGGAGATATACCTGAATAAGTCTGTAGTGCCAATTACAAACAACAACACGCAGTTCATATTTCACGTGGAGGCCAAACCTGGATCTTGTTTTAACATGCGGATTAGAGCGTTGAGCGAAGACAACACCACCAGTAAAACCGCTTTTCCACTATTTGCTTGTTATGGTAAGATATTCACAGCTACGCTGTACACGATAGAATTACAACGTTTGCTACAAAATGTTTCCTTTCTACATACAATCATGATATGTTCTACATTAACAGTTATGCGTTTAGTGGTTACTTCTTAACTACTGTCTTAGTAAACTAACAATAAATGACTCGTCTAGACACAAAATACCATCATACGTTTTTGATCAGATGACGCTATAACGCTAGACTACGCTGCTTAACATTTCTTTGCAATGTATTCTACAGCAGTTGTGTGAGTCTCTCGTTGTGTACCATCAACATTGCAGGTGTTACTTATAAACCAAAACATAGAAAACACGATACTTTATCGATTCGATGCCATAATGTATATTAATAATGACTGAAATAAACAAAATTCATATCTGGAGAATTCATTTCATTCTGTATTTCCAAGTAACCATCAGTACTTTAAGCACGACATTATTTCAAAGCTAAAAGGTGAGATACACAATACATCCATTTGGCATTATTAACTTCACATGAACAATCTGAAGCAATCGGTGCAGCTGCTGACACTTAATATCATAAATTAATTTTTTTCGCCCGTTTCTAAGTATTTACTTAGAAATCAAAATGTAACCTAGTCTTCAACTCTTTCGAATCCAGTAGTTCAGTTTATCTTCTGCGAGAACCCACAGTTTGTTCATTTTTATATTTCGGTTTCATCCAGTATCAATAACGTTGTCAAGGCATATTACTCTTTTAGGCGTGTCCACAAGTATAAATATAGTTGGGTCTTTCTTCTATGTATGACCATTAATCTGTATTATTGATTTCATTTGCGTAAATCGTGCCATCACCAGCCCTTTTCTGTTTTCTCACTTTAATTCTCAATATTCCACAAAGCTGGTTTCACAATTACATTATGTCAGTTGGTCATATCATGGTTGTTCCAGATATGACATTTATTACAGCAGGCATTTCGTTTGGGTAAATGACGTATGCCATGGTATCGACTTATGCTGTTACATGAAACTACTAATTTGATCATAATTGAATCAAACATGACATTCAACTTTTTGTATATATTCCTCAAAATGAACTTTGTCTACTGGTGGTAATTATGTTCCGTTCATGTTTCTTAAATTCAACTAAATTAGGGCATGTTTAGGACAACCTCTTTAACATGCAGTATGCAAACATATTCACAGCCTCGGAGCAGTTGGCGCGCTCCAATACGGATATGACATGTGCGACAAACATGCCGAGCACCTGCATTTCTATTTTTATTTGAGTCGATTTGGTTCTGTTTTTTGTCACTAAATCAGGTGGTACAATATGAATCTGTACAATCTTCAATTTGCACCTCTACCTCAAGAGACACAGCACCTTAATTATAACGTAAATTTCATTACTGAAATTGGAGGATACAAGACTTATAATAAATAATGTTCCAGTTGATACGTACCAGTGTCAAACCAGTATACATTATGTGTTTGTTTGCTATCGTAGAATCTAGTGACTTGATTTAACAGAGCTTGATGGGTCCTTATTTTTCCAAATAGATTTTTGACAAAGAAAAATAAGACCTTTAACATTCTTGTTTGAATTGCTCTTGTTTCCTACTTCTCCTCTTTCATGTCCTAATGTACAACCTATCAATTCAAAATATCTATTTTACCTTGCGATGTATTTAAATTATTTCTGCACTAATTTCACACTTGAAAATCTCCACCTCTCAAATGTCCAATAGTCAAAACATCATTGAACGCATTCGAAAAAATATTGCATTGATGTTCCCTTCGTAACATTGTCTCTCCAGTTAACATTTATTAACTTAAGTGACAACGAACCCTTAATATTGAGGCACTTTGCCTACTGATCTGGTTGAGTGCTAGTCACAGTCTCATATATTTGCAATAATACTATCAAATATAGAACTTTATCTTCGTTTCGCTCGCAGCACCCCAAACGCCCACTGTCATAGCTACAAAGCACACTACCAACAACATTACTCTGCACATTGGTCTCTCCGGGGAGGGAAACGCTAGTTCTATCTGGATCACCGCCAATTCTTTGGATGGAAAGGAGATATACCTGAATAAGTCTGTAGTGCCAATTACAAACAACAACACGCAGTTCATATTTCACGTGGAGGCCAAACCTGGATCTTGTTTTAACATGCGGATTAGAGCGTTGAGCGAAGACAACACCACCAGTGAAACCGCTTTTCCACTATTTGCTTGTTATGGTAAGATATTCACAGCTACGCTGTACACGATAGAATTACAACGTTTGCTACAAAATTTTTCTTTCTACATACAATCATGATATGTTCTACATTAACAGTTATGCGTTTAGTGGTTACTTCTTAACTACTGTCTTAGTAAACTAACAATAAATGACTCGTCTAGACACAAAATACCATCATACTTTTTTGATCAGATGACGCTATAACGCTAGACTACGCTGCTTAACATTTCTTTGCAATGTATTGTACAGCAGTTGTGTGAGTCGCTCGTTGTGTACCATCAACATTGCAGATGTTACTTATAAACCAAAACATAGAAAACACGATACTTTATCGATTCGATGCCATAATGTATATTAATAATGACTGAAATAAACAAAATTCATATCTGGAGAATTCATTTCATTCTGTATTTCCAAGTAACCATCAGTACTTAAAGCACGACATTATTTCAAAGCTAAAAGGTGAGATACACAATACATCCATTTGGCATTATTAACTTCACATGAACAATCTGAAGCAATCGGTGCAGCTGCTGACACTTAATATCATAAATTATTTTTTTTTCGCCCGTTTCTGAGTATTTACTTAGAAATCAAAATGTAACCTAGTCTTCAACTCTTTCGAATCCAGTAGTTCAGTTTATCTTCTGCGAGAACCCACAGTTTGTTCATATTTATATTTCGGTTTCATCCATTATCAATAACTTTGTCAAGGCATGTTACTCTTTTAGGCGTGTCCACAAGTATAAATATAGTTGGGTCTTTCTTCTATGTATGACCATTGATCTGTATTATTGATTTCATTTGCGTAAACCGTGCCATCACCAGCCCTTTTCTGTTTTCTCACTTTAATTCTCAATATTCCACAAAGCTGGTTTCACAATTACATTATGTCAGCTGGTCATGTCATGGTTGTTCCAGATATGACATTTATTACAGCAGGCATTTCGTTTGGGTAAATGACGTATGCCATGGTATCGACTTATGCTGTTACATGAAACTTCTAATTTGATCATAATTTAATCAAACATGACATTCAACTTTTTGTATATATTCCTCAAAATGAACTTTGTCTACTGGTGGTAATTATGTTCCGTTCATGTTTCTCAAATTCAACTAAATTAGGGCATGTTTGGGACAACCTCTTTAACATGCAGTATGCAAACATATTCACAGCCTCGGAGCAGTTGGCGCGCTCCAATGCGGATATGACATGTGCGAGAAACATGCCGTGCACCTGCATTTCTATTTTTATTTGAGTCAATTTGGTTCTGTTTTTTGTCACTAAATCAGGTGGTACAATATGAAACTGTACAATCTTCAATTGGCACCCCTACCTCAAGAGACACAGCACCTTAATTATAACGTAAATTTCATTACTGAAATTGGAGGATACAAGACTTATAATAAATAATGTTCCAGTTGATACGTACCAGTGTCAAACCAGTATACATTATGTGTTTGTTTGCTATCGTAGAATCTAGTGACTTGATTTAACAGAGCTTGATGGGTCTTTATTTTTCCAAATAGATTTTTGACAAAGGAAAATAAGACCTTTAACATTCTTGTTTGAATTGCTCTTGTTTCCTACTTCTCCTCTTTCATGTCCTAATGTACAACCTATCAATTCAAAATATCTCCTTTACCTTGCGATGTATTTAAATTATTTCTACACTAATTTCACACTTGAAAATCTCCACTTCTCAAATGTCCAATAGTCAAAACATCATTGAACGCATTCGAAAAAATATTGCATTGATGTTCCCTTCGTAACATTGTCTCTCCAGTTAACATTTATTAACTTAAGTGACAACGAACCCTTAATATTGAGGAACTTTGTCTCCTGATCTGGTTGAGTGCTAGTCACAGTCTCATATATTTGCAATAATACTTTCAAATATAGAACTTTATCTTCGTTTCGCTCGCAGCACCCCCAACGCCCACTGTCATAGCTACAAAGCAAACTACCAACAACATTACTCTGCACATTAGTCTCTCCGGGGAGGGAAACGCTAGTTCTATCTGGATCACCGCCAATTCTTTGGATGGAAAGGAGATATACCTGAATAAGTCTGTAGTGCCAATTACAAACAACAACACGCAGTTCATATTTCACGTGGAGGCCAAACCTGGATCTTGTTTTAACATGCGGATTAGAGCGTTGAGCGAAGACAACACCACCAGTAAAACCGCTTTTCCACTATTTGCTTGTTATGGTAAGATATTCACAGCTACGCTGTACACGATAGAATTACAACGTTTGCTACAAAATGTTTCCTTTCTACATACAATCATGATATGTTCTACATTAACAGTTATGCGTTTAGTGGTTACTTCTTAACTACTGTCTTAGTAAACTAACAATAAATGACTCGTCTAGACACAAAATACCATCATACGTTTTTGATCAGATGACGCTATAACGCTAGACTACGCTGCTTAACATTTCTTTGCAATGTATTCTACAGCAGTTGTGTGAGTCTCTCGTTGTGTACCATCAACATTGCAGGTGTTACTTATAAACCAAAACATAGAAAACACGATACTTTATCGATTCGATGCCATAATGTATATTAATAATGACTGAAATAAACAAAATTCATATCTGGAGAATTCATTTCATTCTGTATTTCCAAGTAACCATCAGTACTTTAAGCACGACATTATTTCAAAGCTAAAAGGTGAGATACACAATACATCCATTTGGCATTATTAACTTCACATGAACAATCTGAAGCAATCGGTGCAGCTGCTGACACTTAATATCATAAATTAATTTTTTTTCGCCCGTTTCTAAGTATTTACTTAGAAATCAAAATGTAACCTAGTCTTCAACTCTTTCGAATCCAGTAGTTCAGTTTATCTTCTGCGAGCACCCACAGTTTGTTCATATTTATATTTCGGTTTCATCCAGTATCAATAACGTTGTCAAGGCATGTTACTCTTTTAGGCGTGTCCACAAGTATAAGTATAGTTGGGTCTTTCTTCTATGTATGACCATTGATCTGTATTATTGATTTCATTTGCGTAAATCGTGCCATCACCAGCCCTTTTCTGTTTTCTCACTTTAATTCTCAATATTCCACAAAGCTGGTTTCACAATTACATTATGTCAGCTGGTCATGTCATGGTTGTTCCAGATATGACATTTATTACAGCAGGCATTTCGTTTGGGTAAATGACGTATGCCATGGTATCGACTTATGCTGTTACATGAAACTACTAATTTGATCATAATTTAATCAAACATGACATTCAACTTTTTGTATATATTCCTCAAAATGAACTTTGTCTACTGGTGGTAATTATGTTCCGTTCATGTTTCTTAAATTCAACTAAATTAGGGCATGTTTAGGACAACCTCTTTAACATGCAGTATGCAAACATATTCACAGCCTCGGAGCAGTTGGCGCGCTCCAATGCGGATATGACATGTGCGACAAACATGCCGAGCACCTGCATTTCTATTTTTATTTGAGTCAATTTGGTTCTGTTTTTTGTCACTAAATCAGGTGGTACAATATGAAACTGTACAATCTTCAATTGGCACCTTTACCTCAAGAGACACAGCACCTTAATTATAACGTAAATTTCATTACTGAAATTGGAGGATACAAGACTTATAATAAATAATGTTCCAGTTGATACGTACCAGTGTCAACCAGTATACATTATGTGTTTGTTTGCTATCGTAGAATCTAGTGACTTGATTTAACAGAGCTTGATGGGTCTTTATTTTTCCAAATAGATTTTTGACAAAGGAAAATAAGACCTTTAACATTCTTGTTTGAATTGCTCTTGTTTCCTACTTCTCCTCTTTCATGTCCTAATGTACAACCTATCAATTCAAAATATCTCCTTTACCTTGCGATGTATTTAAATTATTTCTACACTAATTTCAAACTTGAAAATCTCCACCTCTCAAATGTCCAATAGTCAAAACATCATTGAACGCATTCGAAAAAATATTGCATTTATGTTCCCTTCATAACATCGTCTCTCCAGTTAACATTTATTAACTTAAATGACAACGAACCCTTAATATTGAGGCACTTTGCCTACTGGTCTGGTTGAGTGCTAGTCACAGTCTCATATATTTGCAATAATACTTTCAAATATAGAACTTTATCTTCGTTTCGCTCGCAGCACCCCCAACGCCCACTGTCATAGCTACAAAGCAAACTACCAACAACATTACTCTGCACATTAGTCTCTCCGGGGAGGGAAACGCTAGTTCTATCTGGATCACCGCCAATTCTTTGGATGGAAAGGAGATATACCTGAATAAGTCTGTAGTGCCAATTACAAACAACAACACGCAGTTCATATTTCACGTGGAGGCCAAACCTGGATCTTGTTTTAACATGCGGATTAGAGCGTTGAGCGAAGACAACACCACCAGTAAAACCGCTTTTCCACTATTTGCTTGTTATGGTAAGATATTCACAGCTACGCTGTACACGATAGAATTACAACGTTTGCTACAAAATGTTTCCTTTCTACATACAATCATGATATGTTCTACATTAACAGTTATGCGTTTAGTGGTTACTTCTTAACTACTGTCTTAGTAAACTAACAATAAATGACTCGTCTAGACACATAATACCATCATACGTTTTTGATCAGATGACGCTATAACGCTAGACTACGCTGCTTAACATTTCTTTGCAATGTATTCTACAGTAGTTGTGTGAGTCTCTCGTTGTGTACCATCAACATTGCAGGTGTTACTTATAAACCAAAACATAGAAAACACGATACTTTATCGATTCGATGCCATAATGTATATTAATAATGACTGAAATAAACAAAATTCATATCTGGAGAATTCATTTCATTCTGTATTTCCAAGTAACCATCAGTACTTTAAGCACGACATTATTTCAAAGCTAAAAGGTGAGATACACAATACATCCATTTGGCATTATTAACTTCACATGAACAATCTGAAGCAATCGGTGCAGCTGCTGACACTTAATATCATAAATAAATTTTTTTCGCCCGTTTCTAAGTATTTACTTAGAAATCAAAATGTAACCTAGTCTTCAACTCTTTCGAATCCAGTAGTTCAGTTTATCTTCTGCGAGAACCCACAGTTTGTTCATATTTATATTTCGGTTTCATCCAGTATCAATAACGTTGTCAAGGCATGCTACTCTTTTAGGCGTGTCCACAAGTATAAATATAGTTGGGTCTTTCTTCTATGTATGACCATTGATCTGTATTATTGATTTCATTTGCATAAATCGTGCCATCACCAGCCTTTTCTGTTTTCTCACTTTAATTCTCAATATTCCACAAAACTGGTTTCACAATTACATTATGTCAGCTGGTCATATCATGGTTATTCCAAATATGACTTTTAGTAAAGCAGGCATTTTGTTTGGGTAAATGACGTATGCCATGGTATCGACTTATGCTGTTACATGAAGTTACTAATTTGATCATAATTTAATCAAACATGACATTCAACTTTTTGTATATATTCCTCAAAATGAACTTTGTCTACTGGTGATAATTATGTTCCGTTCATGTTTCTCAAATTCAACTAAATTAGGGCATGTTTAGGACAACCTCTTTAACATGCAGTATGCAAACATATTCACAGCCTCGGAGCAGTTGGCGCGCTCCAATGCGGATATGACATGTGCGACAAACATGCCGAGCACCTGCATTTTTATTTTTATTTGAGTCAATTTGGTTCTGTTTTCTGTCACTAAATCAGGTGGTACAATATGAAACTGTACAATCTTCAATTTGCACCTCTACCTGAAAAGACACAGAACCTTAATTATAACGTAAATTTCATTACTGAAATTGGAGGATACAAGACTTATAATAAATAATGTTCCAGTTGATACGTACCAGTGTCAAACCAGTATACATTATGTGTTTGTTTGCTATCGTAGAATCTAGTGACTTGATTTAACAGAGCTTGATGGGTCTTTATTTTTCCAAATAGATTTTTGACAAAGGAAAATAAGACCTTTAACATTCTTGTTTGAATTGCTCTTGTTTCCTACTTCTCCTCTTTCATGTCCTAATGTACAACCTATCAATTCTAAATATCTCCTTTACCTTGCGATGTATTTAAATTATTTCTACACTAATTTCACACTTGAAAATCTCCACTTCTCAAATGTCCAATAGTCAAAACATCATTGAACGCATTCGAAAAAATATTGCATTGATGTTCCCTTCGTAACATCGTCTCTCCAGTTAACATTTATTAACTTAAGTGACAACGAACCCTTAATATTGAGGCACTTTGCCTACTGATCTGGTTGAGTGCTAGTCACAGTCTCATATATTTGCAATAATACTTTCAAATATAGAACTTTATCTTCGTTTCGCTCGCAGCACCCCCAACGCCCACTGTCATAGCTACAAAGCAAACTACCAACAACATTACTCTGCACATTAGTCTCTCCGGGGAGGGAAACGCTAGTTCTATCTGGATCACCGCCAATTCTTTGGATGGAAAGGAGATATACCTGAATAAGTCTGTAGTGCCAATTACAAACAACAACACGCAGTTCATATTTCACGTGGAGGCCAAACCTGGATCTTGTTTTAACATGCGGATTAGAGCGTTGAGCGAAGACAACACCACCAGTGAAACCGCTTTTCCACTATTTGCTTGTTATGGTAAGATATTCACAGCTACGCTGTACACGATAGAATTACAACGTTTGCTACAAAATTTTTCTTTCTACATACAATCATGATATGTTCTACATTAACAGTTATGCGTTTAGTGGTTACTTCTTAACTACTGTCTTAGTAAACTAACAATAAATGACTCGTCTAGACACAAAATACCATCATACTTTTTTGATCAGATGACGCTATAACGCTAGACTACGCTGCTTAACATTTCTTTGCAATGTATTCTACAGCAGTTGTGTGAGTCGCTCGTTGTGTACCATCAACATTGCAGATGTTACTTATAAACCAAAACATAGAAAATACGATACTTTATCGATTCGATGCCATAATGTATATTAATAATGACTGAAATAAACAGAATTCATATCTGGAGAATTCATTTCATTCTGTATTTCCAAGTAACCATCAGTACTTTAAGCACGACATTATTTCAAAGCTAAAAGGTGAGATACACAATACATCCATTTGGCATTATTAACTTCACATGAACAATCTGAAGCAATCGGTGCAGCTGCTGACACTTAATATCATAAATTAATTTTTTTTCGCCCGTTTCTGAGTATTTACTTAGAAATCAAAATGTAACCTAGTCTTCAACTCTTTCGAATCCAGTAGTTCAGTTTATCTTCTGCGAGAACCCACAGTTTGTTCATATTTATATTTCGGTTTCATCCAGTATCAATAACGTTGTCAAGGCATGTTACTCTTTTAGGCGTGTCCACAAGTATAAATATAGTTGGGTCTTTCTTCTATGTATGACCATTGATCTGTATTATTGATTTCATTTGCGTAAATCGTGCCATCACCAGCCCTTTTCTGTTTTCTCACTTTAATTCTCAATATTCCACAAAGCTGGTTTCACAATTACATTATGTCAGCTGGTCATGTCATGGTTGTTCCAAATATGACATTTATTACAGCAGGCATTTCGTTTGGGTAAATGACGTATGCCATGGTATCGACTTATGCTGTTACATGAAACTTCTAATTTGATCATAATTTAATCAAACATGACATTCAACTTTTTGTATATATTCCTCAAAATGAACTTTGTCTACTGGTGGTAATTATGTTCCGTTCATGTTTCTCAAATTCAACTAAATTAGGGCATGTTTAGGACAACCTCTTTAACATGCAGTATGCAAACATATTCACAGCCTCGGAGCAGTTGGCGCGCTCCAATGCGGATATGACATGTGCGACAAACATGCCGAGCACCTGCATTTCTATTTTTATTTGAGTCAATTTGGTTCTGTTCTTTGTCACTAAATCAGGTGGGACAATATGAAACTGTACAATCTTCAATTGGCACCTCTACCTCAAGAGACACAGCACCTTAATTATAACGTAAATTTCATTACTGAAATTGGAGGATACAAGACTTATAATAAATAATGTTCCAGTTGATACGTACCAGTGTCAACCAGTATACATTATGTGTTTGTTTGCTATCGTAGAATCTAGTGACTTGATTTAACAGAGCTTGATGGGTCTTTATTTTTCCAAATAGATTTTTGACAAAGGAAAATAAGACCTTTAACATTCTTGTTTGAATTGCTCTTGTTTCCTACTTCTCCTCTTTCATGTCCTAATGTACAACCTATCAATTCAAAATATCACCTTTACCTTGCGATGTATTTAAATTATTTCTACACTAATTTCACACTTGAAAATCTCCACTTCTCAAATGTCCAATAGTCAAAACATCATTGAACGCATTCGAAAAAATATTGCATTGATGTTCCCTTCGTAACATTGTCTCTCCAGTTAACATTTATTAACTTAAGTGTCAACGAACCCTTAATATTGAGGCACTTTGCCTACTGATCTGGTTGAGTGCTAGTCACAGTCTCATATATTTGCAATAATACTTTCAAATATAGAACTTTATCTTCGTTTCGCTTGCAGCACCCCCAACGCCCACTGTCATAGCTACAAAGCAAACTACCAACAACATTACTCTGCACATTAGTCTCTCCGGGGAGGGAAACGCTAGTTCTATCTGGATCACCGCCAATTCTTTGGATGGAAAGGAGATATACCTGAATAAGTCTGTAGTGCCAATTACAAACAACAACACGCAGTTCATATTTCACGTGGAGGCCAAACCTGGATCTTGTTTTAACATGCGGATTAGAGCGTTGAGCGAAGACAACACCACCAGTAAAACCGCTTTTCCACTATTTGCTTGTTATGGTAAGATATTCACAGCTACGCTGTACACGATAGAATTACAACGTTTGCTACAAAATGTTTCCTTTCTACATACAATCATGATATGTTCTACATTAACAGTTATGCGTTTAGTGGTTACTTCTTAACTACTGTCTTAGTAAACTAACAATAAATGACTCGTCTAGACACAAAATACCATCATACGTTTTTGATCAGATGACGCTATAACGCTAGACTACGCTGCTTAACATTTCTTTGCAATGTATTCTACAGCAGTTGTGTGAGTCTCTCGTTGTGTACCATCAACATTGCAGGTGTTACTTATAAACCAAAACATAGAAAACACGATACTTTATCGATTCGATGCCATAATGTATATTAATAATGACTGAAATAAACAAAATTCATATCTGGAGAATTCATTTCATTCTGTATTTCCAAGTAACCATCAGTACTTTAAGCACGACATTATTTCAAAGCTAAAAGGTGAGATACACAATACATCCATTTGGCATTATTAACTTCACATGAACAATCTGAAGCAATCGGTGCAGCTGCTGACACTTAATATCATAAATAAATTTTTTTCGCCCGTTTCTAAGTATTTACTTAGAAATCAAAATGTAACCTAGTCTTCAACTCTTTCGAATCCAGTAGTTCAGTTTATCTTCTGCGAGAACCCACAGTTTGTTCATATTTATATTTCGGTTTCATCCAGTATCAATAACGTTGTCAAGGCATGCTACTCTTTTAGGCGTGTCCACAAGTATAAATATAGTTGGGTCTTTCTTCTATGTATGACCATTGATCTGTATTATTGATTTCATTTGCATAAATCGTGCCATCACCAGCCTTTTCTGTTTTCTCACTTTAATTCTCAATATTCCACAAAACTGGTTTCACAATTACATTATGTCAGCTGGTCATATCATGGTTATTCCAAATATGACTTTTAGTAAAGCAAGCATTTTGTTAGGGTAAATGACGTATGCCATGGTATCGACTTATGCTGTTACATGAAACTACTAATTTGATCATAATTTAATCAAACATGACATTCAACTTTTTGTATATATTCCTCAAAATAAACTTTATCTACTGGTGATAATTATGTTCCGATCATGTTTCTCAAATTCAACTAAATTAGGGCATGTTTAGGACAACCTCTTTAACATGCAGTATGCAAACATATTCACAGCTTAGGAGCAGTTGGCGCGCTCCAATGCGGATATGACATGTGCGACAAACATGCCGAGCACCTGCATTTCTATTTTTATTTGAGTCAATTTGGTTCGGTTTTCTGTCACTAAATCAGGTGGTACAATATGAAACTGTACAATCTTCAATTTGCACCTCTACCTCAAGAGACACAGCACCTTAATTATAGCGTAAATTTCATTACTGAAATTGGAGGATACAAGACTTATAATAAATAATGTTCCAGTTGATACGTACCAGTGTCCAACCAGTATTCATTATGTGTTTGTTTGCTATCGTAGAATCTAGTGACTTGATTTAACAGAGCTTGATGGGTTTTTATCAATTCAAAATATCTCCTTTACCTTGCGATGTATTTAAATTATTTATACACTAATTTCACACTTGAAAATCTCCACCTCTCAAATGTCCAATAGTCAAAACATCATTGAACGCATTCGAAAAAATATTGCATTTATGTCCCCTTCATAACATCGTCTCTCCAGTTAACATTTATTAACTTACGTGACAACGAACCCTTAATATTGAGGCACTTGCCCACTGATCTGGTTGAGTGCTAGTCACAGTCTCATATATTTGCAAATAATACTTTCAAATATAGAGCTTTATCTTCGTTTCGCTCGCAGCACCCCCAACGCCCACTGTCATCGCTACAAAGCACACTACCAACAACATTACTCTGCACATTGGTCTCTCCCGGGAGGGAAACGCTAGTTCTATCTGGATCACCGCCAATTCTTTGGATGGAAAGGAGATATACCTGAATAAGTCTGTAGTGCCAATTACAAACAACAACACGCAGTTCATATTTCACGTGGTGGCCAAACCTGGATCTTGTTTTAACATGCAGATTAGAGCGTTGAGCGAAGACAACACCACCAGTGAAACCGCTTTTCCACTATTTGCTTGTTATGGTAAGATATTCACAGCTACGTTGTACACGATAAGATTACAACGTTTGCTACAAAATGTTTCCTTTCTACATACAATCATGATATGTTCTACATTAACAGTTATGCGTTTAGTGGTTACTTCTTAACTACTGTCTTAGTAAACTAACAATAAATGACTCATCTAGACACAAAATACCATCATACTTTTTTGATCAGATGACGCTATAACGCTAGACTACGCTGCTTAACATTTCTTTGCATTGTATTCTACAGCAGTTGTGGTAGTCTCTCGTTGTGTACCATCAACATTGCAGATGTTACTTATAAACCAAAACATAGAAAACACGATACTTTATCGATTCGATGCCATAATGTATATTAATAATGACTGAAATAAACAAAATTCATATCTGGAGAATTCATTTCATTCTGTATTTCCAAGTAACCATCAGTACTTTAAACACGACATTATTTCAAAGCTAAACGGTGAGATACACAATACATCCATTTGGCATTATTAAATTCACATGAACAATCTGAAGCAATCGGTGCAGCTGCTGACACTTAATATCATAAATTATTTTTTTTTCGCCCGTTTCTAAATGTTTACTTAGAAATCAAAATGTAACCTAGTCTTCAACTCTTTCGAATCCAGTAGTTCAGTTTATCTTCTGCGAGAACCCACAGTTTGTTCATATTTATATTTCGGTTTCATCCAGTATCAATATTGTTGTCAAGGCATGTTACTCTTTTAGGCGTTTCCACAAGTATTAATATAGTTGGGTCTTTCTTCTATGTATGACCATTGATCTGTATTATTGATTTCATTTGCGTAAATCGTGCCATCACCAGCCGTTTTCTGTTTTCTCACTTTAATTCTCAATATTCCACAAAACTGGTTTCACAATTACATTATGTCAGCTGGTCATATCATGGTTGTTCCAGATATGACTTTTATTAAAGCAGGCATTTCGTTTGGGTAAATGATGTAGAGCGCGACAGGCACAATGGAGTCCATTATTATATAGGAAAAGTACTGGATGCTACTCCGCTACATGAAACTTTGTTGGTCTTGCTGATTATAACAAGTTCCAACAATTATCATATTTCAAGAGCAAACGTAAAGAACTAATAATGTTTCCTACTTTCAATATTTTTAGCCTTTTATAACTTTTCCTATTTCATGGCTTTTGTTTCGTGTTTTTCTGTGGGCATATTTTTGTTGATGTCAAGCGCTGATAGCTTCTAAAGATTAGATGATTTACATGGTCCTCATTTTTATTATTATTATTATTATTATTATTATTATTATTATTATTTCCATGAAATACATTGGTCCATCCAAAAGCTGATTTGAAGCAATAACCAAAGCATTTCAGCTAGCTCCCTATTTTCTCTGAGCTCTGTCTGATGTGTTTTGAGAAATTCCAAAAGTATGTAATCACATTACACTCACTCGGCAAGCATTGACACAGAATATATTCTCAGTTGCGTAGCATAATGTCTATCAATAATGACTGCAATGAATAAATGATCATAAGGCACAATTAATTTCACTAGGTAGTCCAGGAAAACATTTGTTGTTTTTTACATAAAAACAATACTGCCGAGACAAACGTAGAAACCCAAGAAGCATCATTTCTGCAAGAAATATTCAACTGACACATTAACAATCTTGAACCACGAACGCATCTGCTGAAACTTAATATGGTATAGTTCACAGTCACTAGGTTTTGTAGCTGTTGTGTGCAAGATCAAAAATTAGCCTGGTATATAATTATTTCGTATCAAGTATTCCAATTCTATCTTCTATGAAAAACTACAAATCGAACAATTTTAGATTTCGGATTCATCCAATATCATTAACGTTGCTATGGCCGTTGCACTTTGAGTCGTCTAAACAAGTAACAGCAATATTTGAAATGTTCTTCATTTAGGCCCTTTGTGCTCGATTATTGGATTCCGGGGCGTTTCTCTTTTTCTGTTGTCATTTCACTTTTAATGTAAAGTGCTGAGTGCTACAAAAGATTAGACGCTTAACAAAGTCATTATTATTATTATTATTATTATTATTATTATTATTATTATTATTATTATTATTATTATTTCCGTGAAATGCCTTCGGTACTCATTAGCTGATTTATAGTATAAACCAATCAATTATATCAAGCTGCCAATTTTCTCTGTGCTCTGTCTGAGCGTTTTGCAACATAACCAAAGTGGGTAATCACATGCCAGTCACACGTCAAGCATTGACATCCTATATCTTCTCAGCTGCGTAACATAATGACAATCAATACTGCCTGCAATGAACTAATGATCATCTGGCACATTTCATCCCACTAGGTAGTCCAAGAAACCATTTCTAGTTTTTGACATATAAACAATACTGCCGAGACAAACGTTGAAACACAAGGAACATCATATCATTTCGACAAACACTATTCAATTCATATATAAACAATCTGAAACCGTGGACGCATCTGCTGAAACCTTATATGGTATATTGCACAGTCTCTAGGTTTTGTGGCTATTGTGTGCAAGATCCAAAATTAACCTTGTATATTATTATATCGTATCAATTATTCCAATTTTATCATCTATGAAATACAACAGATCGAACATTTTTAGATTTCGGAGTTATCCAATAGCATTAACGTTGCTATGGCAATTGCATTTTGCGTCGTCTACACAAGTAAAAGCAATATTTGACATTTTTGAAGCAGTTAGACACTTTGTGCTCGATTATTGGATTCCGGGGCGTTTCCTTGCTATCGTCATTGGTTGTTCTGGTTTATCAATTTGATCATCGATATTAACAGAAAACTCGTTTTGCAACTATTTTCTGTCAGATGATGTTGTAAACGATGTTCCACATATTGATTTGATGGGTGCGCACATTACGTCTGCTTTACATAAGTACAACACAACAAACACAATAAAAATGAATATAATATGTCCGATGATTGTAAGATAATCCACTATATAAAAATGTACAAGTTTTCATGATCATAACAGGATCCAACAGATCCACGAGTTTATAATCCTATACTTCGGACCATCGATCAGCTGACCGAACGACCATAACCATGAATTCTACCTGCACCTCCATGTTCCCTGATCTCTGTCGGGTTCGTTTTCCAAACCATCAGCATATGAGTCCTCCGTTCATATCGTGCATGATAAAATTATACGTAATGGGTTTGCTTTGAGCCTAAGGAGAATACAAACAGATCGATCAATTTTACCTTGACCTACATTCCCTATTTTGATTTAAATCTTCCTTGTCCATTCTTAAAATATAAATATGCTAATGCTCTGAACTTTGTTTTGATACCTGTTTTTCTCAAAGATGATAAGATCCATTCTTGAACGCTACATCTGCTGAAATCATTTTGTAGTACCTTAATAAGCATTGTAGATGCAAGAAGGATCATCTTCTGAAAACTTTGATTTCATAGTTACACTAACTTAATACACCTATCCCTGAATGAACGTTTCGTGATATAAACGTTTTATTTCAAACTTAATTTTTATTTAACATTATAACTACCATCCCTTTTTATTCGCTTGTATCCTATAATAAAATAAACATTGCAAATGATGTATAATAATTTTCTTCCTATCATCGGGTGCAATGCAATTGACAGCAGTTAGAAAGATATCACTTTTCTGTCAATGTGTCGTATTAAACTTCTTACGTTTCTTCTAATAGTTCCTTTTTTCAGATAAACACACTTAAAAGATAGATAGATAGATAGATAGATAGATAGATAGATAGATAGATAGATAGATAGATAGATAAATAGATAGATAGATAGAGAGTAAGATAGATAGATAGATAGATAGATAAATAGATAGATAGATAGATAGATAGATAGATAGATAGATAGATAGATAGATCTGATGGATATAAATGTAGGCAACATCAAACAATTTTATCACCCATTATGCCATGGTATCGACTTATGCTGTTACATAAAACTACTAATTTGATCATAATTTAATCAAACATGACATTCAACGTTTTGTATATATTCTTCAAAATAAACTTTATCTACTGGTGGTAATTATGTTCCGTTCATCTTTCTCAAATTCAACTAAATTAGGGCATGTTTAGGACAACCTCTTTAACATGCAGTATGCAAACATATTCACAGCCTCGGAGCAGATGGCGCGCTCCAATGCGGATATGACATGTGCAACAAACATGCCGAGCAGCTGCATTTCTATTTTTATTTGAGTCAATTTGGTTCTGTTTTCTGTCACTAAATCAGGTGGTACAATATGAAACTGTACAATCTTCAATTTGCACCTCTACCTCAAGAGACACAGCACCTTAATTATAGCGTAAATTTCATTACTGAAATTGGAAGATACAAGACTTATAATAAATAATGTTCCAGTTGATACGTACCAGTGTCCAACCAGTATTCATTATGTGTTTGTTTGCTATCGTAGAATCTAGTGACTTTATTTAACAGAGCTTGATGGGTTTTTATCAATTCAAAATATCTCCTTTACCTTGCGATGTATTTAAATTATTTCTACACTAATGTCACACTTGAAAATCTCCACCTCTCAAATGTCCAATAGTCAAAACATCATTGAACGCATTCGAGAAAATATTGCATTGATGTTCCCTTCGTAACATCGTCTCTCCAGTTAACATTTATTAACTTAAGTGACAACGACCCCTTAATATTGGGGCACTTGCCTACTGATCTGGTTGAGTGCTAGTCACAGTCTCATATATTTGCAATAAAACTTTCAAATATAGAACTTTATCTTCGTTTCGCTCGCAGCACCCCCAACGCCCACTGTCATCGCTACAAAGCACACTACCAACAACATTACTCTGCACATTGTTCTCTCCGGGGAGGGAAACGCTAGTTCTATCTGGATCACCGCCAATTCTTTGGATGGAAAGGAGATATACCTGAATAAGTCTGTAGTGCCAATTACAAACAACAACACTCAGTTCATATTTCACGTGGAGGCCAAACCTGGATCTTGTTTTAACATGCGGATTAGAGCGTTGAGCGAAGACAACACCACCAGTGAAACCGCTTTTCCACTATTTGCTTGTTATGGTAAGATATTCACAGCTACGCTGTACACGATAAAATTACAACGTTTGCTACAAAATGTTTCCTTTCTACATACAATCATGATATGTTCTACATTAACAGTTATGCGTTTAGTAGTTACTTCTTAACTACTGTCTTAGTAAACTAACAATAAATGACTCGTCTAGACACAAAATACCATCATACTTTTTTGATCAGATGACGCTATAACGCTAGACTACGCTGCTTAACATTTCTTTGCAATGTATTCTACAGCAGTTGTGTGAGTCCCTCGATGTGTACCATCAACATTGCAGATGTTACTTATAAACCAAAACATAGAAAACACAATACTTTATCGATTCGATGCCATAATGTATATTAATAATGACTGAAATAAACAAAATTCATATCTGGAGAATTCATTTCATTCTGTATTTCCAAGTAACCATCAGTACTTTAAACACGACATTATTTCAAAGCTAAACGGTGAGATACACAATACATCCATTTGGCATTATTAACTTCACATGAACAATCTGAAGCAATCGGTGCAGCTGCTGACACTTAATATCATAAATTAATTTTTTTTCGCCCGTTTCTAAATGTTTACTTAGAAATCAAAATGTAACCTAGTCTTCAACTCTTTCGAATCCAGTAGTTTAGTTTATATTCTGCGAGAACCCACAGTTTGTTCATATTTATATTTCGGTTTCATCCAGTATCAATAATGTTGTCAAGGCATATTACTCTTTTAGTCGTGTCCACAAGTATAAATATAGTTGGGTCTTTCTTCTATTTATGACCATTGATCTATATTATTGATTTCATTTGCGTAAATCGTGCCATCACCAGCCGTTTTCTGTTTTAACACTTTAATTCTCGATATTCCACAAAACTGGTTTCACAATTACATTATGTCAGCTGGTCTTATCAAAGAAGTTCCAGATATCGCTTTAATTAAAGCAATCATTTCGTTTGGGTAAATGACGTCGAGCACGACAGGCACAATGGAGACCTTTATTATATAGGAAAAGTTCTGGATCCTGCTCCACAACATGAAACGTTGTTGGTGTTGCTGATTATACCAAGGTCCAACAATTATAATATTTCAAGAGCAAAGATAAAGAACTAATAATATTTCGTACCTTCAAGATTTGTAGCCTTTTATGCGTTTTCCTATTTCATTGTTTTTTTTATTTTTTTCTGTGGTCATATCATTACTGATGTCAAACGCTGAGAGTTTGTTTAGATTACAATCATTACAATTTCCTCGTTATTATTATTATTCGTTTAAGTATTATTATTATTATTATTATTATTATTATTATTATTATTATTTCAATAAAATGCCTTCGTCCATCCGAAAGTTGATTTAAAGCAATAACTTACGAATTATAGCTAGCTCCCTGTCTGATTTGTTTTGCGAAATACCCAAAGTAGGTAATGACAGTCGTACGGCAAGCATTGACACGCTATATATTCTCAGTTGCGTAGCATAATGGCAATCAATACTGCCTGCAATGAACAAATGATAATCTGGCTCATTTCATTTAATTCGGTAGTCCAGGAAAAAATTTGTAGTTTTTGGCATATAAGAATATTGCCGAGACAAACGTTGAAACTCAAGAAACATCATCACGGCAAACAATATTCAACTCACACATGAACAATCTAAAACCACGGACGTATCTGATGAAACTTAGCATGGTTTATTAAACATTCACCAGGTTTTGTGGCTGTTGTACGCAAGATCAAAACTTGGCCTGGTCTATATCTATTTCTTATCAAGTATTTCAATTTTATCTTCTATGAAAAACCACAGATAGAACTTTTTTAGATTTCGGAGTCATCGAATAGCATTAACGCTGCTATGGCAGTTGCACTTTGATTCGTCCACACAAGTAAAAGCAATATTTGAAATTTTCCAGCATTTAGGCCCTTTGTGCTAGATTATTGGATTCATAATTAACTTATAAGAGTAGAAAATATATTATGTTTATCTCAAACATACTTGAACTAGAGAATGCAAGAATTATATCTCTTCAAAGTGAATAGCCGCTCTGTAACTTCATATACGACGTTCAATTAATAATTAAACTATGTATTTAACAGGTTTGAATTCATCGTGCAATACTATTAGTGGATGCAGCGACCAATATGCTGAATGTAACGCAACTACACCGGGCGCTAATAACACATGTAAATGTAAATGCAATTACACAGTTGTTGGAGGAATTTGCAAAGCAGGTAAATCACGTTTGAAAGAAATATATTTTAGGTTTAAAACTAGATCATAGGTAGATGATGTAAACACGCGTTTTAATTTCCATATCTTTATCATAGTATCATGGAACACATAATTCCTGTCTAGGCAACGTTATATACTCACACCTAAGGATAAACGTTTCATCATTTTCAAATTCTAATCGAAATGTTCATTGTTCCTGCTTGCCATCATTGACGTCTTACCTGAGCATTGTGAGATATCTTAGCATTTTCATCCTAGTCGTCGACAATGACAATTCAGTGATTTCTTGACATAAATCTAGGTTGATTAAATGTTCTGAAAAATTTAAGTTATTAGTCCTTGATATCGAGATGAAACTCACGCGACACTAATTTGTACAATAATATAATGAATTGTCAGATCTTAAGTACTTTAGGTATATGTGGGTGTTTGTAAATGAAATTGATTGCTATACATAGGTATTAATGTTAGCAATAAGATCATGCAGATTTAAAATCATTACGAATTCAAAATGAGTGTTCTCTTTTATATATTAACTTTTTCAAATATTTTTCAATTTTCAAGTTTTATGAATATATCAATCTAGTCAAACACGAAGTTTCCCTCTCCTTTCTAATGAGGTATCACTCATACTTTATATTTGTATGCTCGAATAAGTTGTAGAATTCATCGGACAAAATAATTTTGCACACGTCCTTTGAGATGGACAATATTACATATTGTTATAATTTGCTCACGTTATTGAGTGTGAATCAGATATTCAGCACTATATATTGTTATCCGCAGATGTTGTTTTTCTCTAAGTCCAACATAATATTTATAACTGCAATGAACTCTCCAGAAATGTGTTGTTTGTGGCGGTTAACTATTTTGAAATGTCGTTACTACGATGTACATACACAAATTCCTGCGCTATTACCATGAAATACGATAACATTTCGAAAGTAATTGTATCTCCATTCTACTACTGTCACGGTTCTTTTCATCTTACCAGAACTTTTAAACAATGCACTGTCGATTTGAACCCACACGACTCTGTGAATTGCTTTTCACGGTGTTCATTTTTCTGATATGGTCAATGTATTCATGATGCAAAAATCGAAATTAATTTCAAACTGTAACATTTCAAACAGAATCGAACATAATTGACGACGGTAAGAACTTATATCAATGTTATCAATATGCTGATGTATAAAATAGCTAATAACTAAAGCCTGCCTTCTCAATACAAATCGAATCATCTTCAAGATCGGATTTGCTATCCCTATTACACCGTAAAATGAATGACGTCAGAATAATGAAATGTGTCTTTACACTGATTGTCATATGCGCTATAACTATTATTATTGTTCCTATAGCCATAATATCTGACATGTTACATTCCTTCACCATTCGAATATTTATTGCGTCTTTTCTCAATGTCTCTTTGTGAAACACACTAGGCTTAAAGATGAACGTGTGCAGCCATTTCTGAGGCAACTCCCAAAATCAAATGAAAGAGACAGTCGATAAATTGGTTTCAATGCCATCGTTCTAAACATGTGTTTGACCTTTAGTTGATATGGAACTGAGGTCTCTATGAGATTCAATGTTATTATATTTCTAGTTCGGATCTTATACTTTGTTTATCAAACATCACTTTACTTCAGTTGTAGTGGCACCTAATTCTAAACTTATGTCGAAGTGCCGGAGACCAACAAAGCAAAACCGATATGGAGTTATAACGTATGATATTACTTATGAAAAAAATCAAATTAAAAGCATTAAGACTTAAAGTTCATGTTTATGCTGGATAATATTTCGCCATTTTGTGTCATGTTTATTTGGGAAGATATTTCCCCACTACGCGAAGTATACAGGTGATATCACACTAAGTGTGATGAAATGGTATATCAATTTAGTAATGTTTTCGTCCATTGCTTACTCACAAGAACTCGAATAAAAGGCCGGCATCATTAATAAAGAATACTTCATTTAGATCAGAAGGTTCTAGATTTCGTATTATTACCTTAATGTTTAAATTCATATTTGACTTTATCCATAACTCTGGTGTCGCTACAAATGGCAAATCAGACACTAACTGCTTGCTGAAGAAGACGATGCCTTAATCGATTCGTTCCTGTCCTACGATCAGTTAATAATTAAAACCTTTGATTGACAGATTTGAATTCATTCTGTACCACCGGTATTGAATGCAGTGACCAATTTGCTGAATGCAAAACACCTACGTCTGGCACTAATGGCACCTGTCAGTGTAAGGACACTTATTCGACTGTTGGAGGAATTTGCAAAGCAGGTAACACATGTTTGAAATATATTATGTATCAATATACTAATTATACATTGTCGACAAGACTCTAAGTTCATTTTTTCTGTATTCATTGAAGTAATGTTTATTCTATAGAAAACGCTAAATTAACACTTGAATCAAATACATTTATTGTTTTCGTTTTGCAAATTGCAATGGTAATATTCATTGTTGTTTCGTGTATGCCTTACCTGAGCATTGCAAACTATAGTAGCATCTTTATTAAAGTCTTCAAAAATGTCATATGTATATATAGCTTCCTCGTACCATCGATTTATGCTGGGATATTTAAGATATTAATTCTAAAAATCGAAAGGACCTGTGCGTACATGTATTTTGATAATAACTGGAAAGAATATTTAAAGTATATGTAGTTGTTAGTTTCGAATATTTCAAAGTTGGATGGCTAAAAACAGAATAATTCCACTTATCTCACTCTTGCCCTTTCCATCTAAACAATTTACAATTTTTTTCCGTTAATTTAGATAACCTTGTGTCAATCGTCAACCGTTTTGTCATCTATCCCAGATATAGCACTGCTTATTGCATTATTGAACTCCCAATCAGTAGGACCACCATAACAGCGCACAAAGATAGTTAATTTTATCAACGAGCAGAATATCGACGTCTTTCTGACAGAAACAAGTCTAAAAACATCAGGCATGAGCCCAAGTGCGCGGATCTAACACCCACCGGTTACTACATCATGTAATGCGCCCACCACTATTGCGGAGTTGGAATTGCTGTCATCACAAAATGTCCATGATAAAATGTGTTAAATACAACATAACCTTCAAATACTGCCACACACCGTTTGAATTAGTAGAAACAACACTCACACTGGAAAAAAATGATGTCATTCCATTTATCTGGCTCTACCGCCATCCTCCTAGTATAACAAACCAAGTTGACTGAATCTCTCATTTCTGAGCAGTTTCCGAATCTTCTGGAGTATGGAAATTCGATGGGTCGCAACATGATTATTCTTGGAGATTTCAATTTTCTCTTTGACTGTCCTGGAAATTCATACGCGACAAAATTCCTAGATTCTATTCATGTTTTCAACCTTAAACAGTCAATTAACTAACCAACCCATAAACATGGTCACATTTTAAACTGCATTCTTCAAAGACCTGATGCTAATATGTTACAATCAACCCTTGTATCATAAAAAATTGCATCAGATCACCTGTGCATTATATGTCAACTGGACGTATCAGTCCCTAACCCTCCACCTTTATTTGCTACTAATAGAAAACTACGTATGATAAATAGAGCCCAACTAACGCAAGACATCCAAGAAAACCTAACAACATACTTACCTACTACAGCAGAACGACTCGACAACTGCCTATATTTATAGATTGATAAACATGTCCCAGCCATCAAGTGCAAATTATCAATTAAAAAGAGTTCTCCGTGGTATTGCAGTGTTAGGGACCAACGTCGAACGTCTAAAAAGCCCGGCCGTAAAGCGGAGAATACTGGGCTTTCCAGCAGACTCACTACTCATAAACAAACGTATGATGCCGCTAAGATGAACATCACAAACAAAGTCTATTTATCCACATTATCCCACTACAGTACTATGATCAGGGTAGGATTCAGCTGCAAAGAGCTCCTAGTGATAACTAACAAACAAATGTCAATGAACAAATTTTCACCACCTCCAACTACCTTTTCTCCCGTAGACCCTCCTGACCTGTTTCCAAATTTCTTAACTGACAAGGTACAAATCTTTAGAGATAAGCCTGACAACCCAATTTTAATTGACTCGTCGACACCATATAGGTATGATACAAAATTTCAGCGACATGAGTTAGCAGTATTTCAACCTGTCTATATGACTTTAGTACGGACAATCAGGATGAAGCCTGCACCACAGTCATTTGAATTTGATCACATTCAGACATGCTTGCTGCAGGAGTGCTTAGATCCATTATTGCCTTCATTAACTGACATTATTAATAGCTCTCTCTTATACGTGTAATTCCCATCATATTTCAAAACAGCGAGTGTAAAGACTCTGATGAAGAAACCAACACTCAATCATAACGATTTAAAAGACTACTGCCCAGTTTCTAATATCCAGTTTATATACAAATCTTAGAGAAAGGTGTTCTAATTCAATTTGTATCTCATCTAAATTCAATGTCGTTTTTGTAATGTACAGTCTGCATATCGCCTTTGACACAGCACTGAAACTAATCTTCTGCAAGAAGTTAATGACATTTTCTATGCGTTTGATATGGGAACGATTAGAGTCCTGGCACTCCTTAATTTGTTTGTAGCATATGACACAAGAGACCATGAACTATTACTTCACCGTCTCCATCATGTATTTATCATGCATAATACAGCCTTAATGTGTTTTAGGTCCTACTTCGTCAACGGGTCAGAAATTGTATCTGTAAATGAAATACACTCTGTCCCAGTTGATCTATGTTGTCGTTTTCCAAAGGGGATGTTCTTGGACCAATCCCATACATTATATACACTCATTTTCTCTCAAGTGTCATATATCATCACCCATTGTCTCACAAACTGTATGATGATAACACCAAATATACACGTCTAGCCACCCAACTGAAGTTAATACTACCATCCAAGGAGTAGGGAGGTGCATTTCTTATTGCCAAATCATTGATGACATGTAACAAGCTGCAGATGAATGAGGATAAATCTGAGGCCATTCTGATCACAACACAAAGACTTTCTCATTCACATCCTTTACCTCACACAACAAATATCAGAAACACGAACATTATTTTGACACAGTCAGTATAAAACCTAGATGTTACTCTGGACAGTACTACCACATTGCACCAACATGTCATGAACATATACAAGTCTGCTTATCGTGAGCTGAGACGCATCAGCTCCATTCGCAAATATGTGTCAGCTGATGCAACTAAAACACTTTTGTTCATTACTACCTTCAAGACTGGACTATTATAATTGAAAGATGTATGGCTAATCTCAATATCAAGTAAAGAAACATGCAAAGATCAAACCACAGCTGTTCGGATACTCCTTGGAGTACCACGATCAGAGAACACCTCCAAACTTCTCTGTACCCTACACTAGCTATGCATTCGAGCCAGAATCAAACACAAATTGTGTTCTCAGTGCTACGTTTTCATGACAAACTCCAGTCCAACATACCAATCTGCCCTCACCCATGTGTAGACACAAGCAAGATACATAAGCTTCTCTTCTGACAATAGTATACTGATTATTTCCACTATCAAAAAGAAGTCATATAGACCACGTTCTATTGCATGACAGGGCCCATCAATGTGGAATGAATAGCCAATTCAAATTAGACGACATAAAGACAATGTGATACCGTCCAAGAGTTATCTGAAAACACGACACTGCGATTGCAAAAACACATTTAAAACCCTAATAATGTTTCCTACCTTAAATATTTTTAGGATTTTATTTTGTATTTAATTTCATGGTGTTTTTTTTTAAATTATTTTATTCATATCATTGTAGATGTTGTAAAGCGAGTAGAGGTGCTAAAGATTAAAGCTACTATACAAAGTCATCATGATCAATAAAATTATTATTAATTCTACTGATTATTACTAACAACCTGTATAAACAAAGAAAAAGCAATCTCTTGTCTGACATTAGGAGCGAGCCTGTGCAGTTTGCATTCAGAGTCAAGTTACAAGAAGCAACATATATATATATATACAGATGGTTTTCGCCTTTCATTTGCTCTTTTAATAGTGCTTGATCTACTGATGTAATTGCATTATTTAAATTTTAAATTCAGGTATTAATATGGTGTAAGAGATATTGCTTTCCGTTTATCGATGTGGACTTAATGTAACTCTGAAAAAGTAAAGACATTTGTTTATTTAGTTCAGAATTAATCTTCCATGTAGTTAAACAATGTCTGTGTAATCATATAATAATCACTTTAGAGTACACCTTTATATGCTTTTAACATGTTGCTCTAACCGTGTATTTGTGCTTTGCTAACTCAGATTCAATCACATTTTCCATGTTGTCAGCATCGTGACTAATCCTATACACATCAACCGTCTTTTCCTGTTTTCGGCTTGTTGCTATAAGACACAGTAACACAATCAGATTTGATAGTGACAAGACAAATAGAGTAAAGTAACATGATCATGGACACACCACAGGTGCAGGAAGAGTTGGACTTTCAAACTTGGACCATTTTAGTCATTTCTCTGGCATGCTAACAACCTATCAACTGCCACTAGTTATGTATACATAGTCGATGAGGACATGTCTAGTCATCCGTGGGGTGGAGGTAATGGTTCTACTCTGTGCGTGAATAGGTAGCTGACGAGACAAAGCCTTGCACAGACTGTTCGATTGTATAAGGGACAGAGAATAAGTAGGACATCTCCAAGAAGGTGTATTGCACGTTCTATTCTGGCCTGCCTCTTCATCTCTGCAATGATCTGTACAGAGAGGTGTTGCTTGTGGCGGTTAGTTAGTTTGAGATGTCGTTTCTATGATGTACATAGACAATTTATTGCGCTATTACCATGAAATTCGATAACATTTCGAAATTAATTGTATCTCGATTCTAAAAATGTCGCGGTCCTTTTAATTTAACCAGATCCTTTAAACAATGCACTGGCGATTGTCACCAATGAGACTTTGTGAATTGTTGTTTTAAGTTGTTGATTTTGCTGATATGGCCAAGGAATGTCAATGCAAACAGCTAAACTTACTTCAAACTGGAACATTTCAAAGAGAAAAGAACTTTACTGACAACATTAATGCATTTGTGTTTGTTGATTGTCTGCTATGAAGCTGAGCCTCTTTGGGTCACCATGCTAGCTTTGATTTAGCCTGGTTCAGTCATCATAGTATATTCCTAAAGAAAGCAGTTCAACCCAATTGCCTAGACACTAGTTAACCTATTTCTTGCCTCGGTGAGGGCAAGCGAGAAAAGAAACATTTATGGAGCTACACAGTATCATATTAATCGGTTCAGAAGACAGCAAAAAGGTTAAGATCATATTATTTGTTTATTCCGGATTATGCGTCTTCCCAATAAGAATATAACTAGGTTTAGTTTATTATTCTCATCATCAAGACACTATCGCCATTAATGTGTTTCTTATATTGTGCCTTGCTTACTCACAATAACGAGCATTTAAATATGATAAGTTGAATACAAACCGTAGTTTGGAAGAATACCTCTGAATCCATTATTAACTTAAAAGAGTAGAAAATATATTGTGTTTATCTCAATAGTGTACTTGAACTAGCGCATGCAAGAATTATATCTCTTTAAAGTGAATAGGCGATCTGTGATTGCTATACGACGTTCAGTTAATAATTAAACTGTTTATTTAACAGATTTGAATTCATCGTGCAATACTATTAGGGGATGCAGCGACCAATATGCTGAATGTAAAGCAACTACACAGGGCGCTAAAAACACATGTCAGTGTAAGAGCAATTACACAGTTGTTGAAGGAATTTGCAAAGCAGGTAAATTACGTTTGAAATAAATATATTTTAGGTTTTAAACTAGATCATAGGTAGACGATGCAAACACACGTTTTAATTCCATATCTTTATCATAGTATCATGGAATCCATAATTCCGGTCTAGGCAACCTTATATACACATACCTAAGGGTAGACGTTTCATCACTTTCAAATTCAAATCGAAATGTTCATTGTTCCTGCCTGCCGTCATTGACGTCTTACCTGAGCATTGTGAGATATCTTAGCATTTTCATTCCTGTCGACGACAATAACCATTCAGCGATGTCTTGACATAAATCTAGATTGATTAAATGTGCAGTAAAATTGAATATATTAGTCCTTGATATCAAAATGGAACTCACGCGACACTAATTTGTAAAATAATATAATGAAATGTCAGATTATTAATTACTTTATGTATATGTGGGTGTTCGTAAGTTAAATTGATTGCTATACATAGTTATTAATGTAAGCAAACATATGTCAGTCGCAATAAGATCATGCAGATTTAAAATCATTATGAATTTAGAATGAGTGTTCTCTTTTATATATTAACGTTTTCCAATACTTTTTTAATTTTCAAGTTTTATGAATATATTAATCTAGTCATAAACGAAGTTTTCTTCTCCTTTCCTAATGACGTATCACTCATACTTTATATTTATATGCTCAAATAAGTTGTTTAATTGACCGGACAAAATAGTTTTGGACACGTCCTTTGTGATGGACAATATTACAGATTGTTATAATTTGCTCACGTTATTGAGTGTGAATCACATATTCAGCACTATATTTTGTTATCTCTCAGTTCAACAGAATAGTTATAACTGCAATGAACTGTCCAGAGACGTGTTGGTTATGGCGGTTAACTATTTTGAAATGTCGTTATTACGATGTACATACACAAATTCCTGCGATATTACCATGAAATACGATACCATTTCGAAAGTAATTGAATCTCCATTATACTACTGTCGTGGTTCTTTTCATTTTACCAGAACTTTTAAACAATGCACTGTCGATTTACACCCACGCGACTTTGCGAATTGCTTTTCACGGTGTTCATTTTTCTGATATGGCCAATTTATTTATGATGCAAAAAGCGAAACTAATTTCAAACTGGAACATTTCAAACAGAATGGAACATTATTAACGACGGTAAGAACGTATATTAATGTTATCAATATGCTGATGAATAAAATAGCTAATAACTAAAGCCTACCTTTCTAATACAAATCGAATCATCTTCACGATCGGATTTGCTATCCCTATTACACTGTAAAGTGAATGACGTCAGAATAATGAAATGTGTTTTTCAACTGATTGTCATATGCGCTAGTCTCTTTGATATAACTCGGTCTATTTTTTATTGATCTTATAGCCATAATATCTGACATGTTACATTCCTTCACCGTTCGAATATTTGTTGCGACTTTCCTCAATGTCTCTTTGTGAAACACACTAGGCTTAACGATGAACGTCTGCACACATTTCTGAGGCAAATCCCAAAATCAAATGAAACAGACAGTCGATAAATCGGTTTCAATGCCACGGTTCAAAACATGTGTTTGACCTCTCGTTGATATAGAACTGAGGTCTCTTTGAGATTCAATGTTATTATATTTCTTTATTTGTAAAAACAACACTCACAATGGAGAAAATGATGTCATTCAATTTATCTGCCTCTACCACCATCCTACTAGTATAACAAACCATGTTGACTGAATCTCTAATTTCTGAGCAGTTTCCGAATCTTCTGGAGTATGGAAATTCGATAGGTCGCAACATGATTATTCTTGGAGATTTCAAATTTCTCTTTGACTGTCCTGGAAACTCATACGCGACAAAAGTCCTAGATTCTATTCATGTTTTCAACCTTAAACAGTCAGTTAACTAACCAACCCATAAATATGGTCTCATTTTAAACTGCATTCTTCAAAGACCTGATGCTAATATGTTACGGTCAACAATTGTATCACACAAACGTGCATCGGATCACCTCTGCATTATATGCCATCTGCACGTATCAGTCCCTATTCCTCCACCTTTATTTGCTACTAAGAGAAACATCCATATGATAAATAGAGCCCAACTAACGCAAGACATCCAAGAATACCTAACAACATGTTTAACTACTACAGCAGAACAACTCGACAACTGGCTGTACTTAGAGCTTGATAAATATGCCCCAACCATCAAGTGCAAATTATCAATTAAAAATAGTTCTCCGTGGTATAGCAGTGTTAGTGAACAACGTCGCACTGCTAAAAGAACCTGCCTCAATGCGGAGAATATTGGGCTTTCCAGCAGACTCACTACTCATAAACAAATATATGATGCCGCTAAGATGAACATCACAAACATAGTCTATTCATCCACATTATCCCACTATAGTACTAAGATCAAGGAAGGTTTCAACTGCAAAGAGCCCCTAGTTATAACTAACAAACAAATGTCAATGAACAAATGTACACCATCTCCAACTACCTTTTCTTCAGTAGACCTTCCTGACCTGTTTGCCAATTTCTTCACTGACAAGGTACAAATCATTATAAATAAGCCTGACAACACAATTGTAATTGAGTCGTCGACACCATATAGTTCTGATACAACATTTCAGAGACATGCGTTTGCAGTGTTTCAACCTGTGTATATGGCTTTAGTACGGATAATCGGGATGAAGCCTGCAACACAGTCATGTGAATTTGATCACATTCAGACATCCTTGCTGCTGGAGTGCTTAGATTTATTATTGCCTTCATTAACTGAATGTATTAATAGCTCTCTTTTATACGAGGAATTCTCATCATATTTCAAAACAGCGATGTAAAGCCTCCGATAAAGAAACCAACACTCAATCATAACGATTTAAAGGACTACTGCCCAGTTTCTAATCTCCAGTTCATTCACAAATCTTAGAGAAAGGTGTTCTAATCCAACTTGTATCTCATCTAAATTCAATGTCGTTTTTTGTAATGTACAGTCTGCATATTGCCCTTGCCACAGCACTGAAACTAATCTTCTTCAAGAAGTTAATGACATTTTCTCTGCTTTTGATATCGGAAAGATTACAGTTCTCGCCCTCCTTCATTTGTTTGTAGCATATGACACAAGAGACCATGAACTATTAATTCACCGTCTCCATCATGTATTTACCATGCATAATACAGCCTTAATGTGTTTTAGGTCCTACTTCTTCAACGGGCCACAATTTGTATCTGTAAATTGAATACACGCTGGCACAGTTGATCCATGTTGTCGTTTAACAACGGAGATGTTCTTGGACCTGCACCATACATTCTAAACACTCTTTTTCTCCCAAGTGTCATATATCATCACCCATTGTCTCACACATTGTATGATGTTGACACCCAAATATACAAGTCTAGCTACCCAACTGAAGTTAATATTACCATGCAAGGAGTATAGATGTGCATTTCTTATTGCCATATCATTGATGACATGTAACAAGCTGCAGATGAATGAGGATACAACTGAGGCCATTCTGATCACAACACAAAGACTTTCTCATTCAATTCAGTTACCTCAAACAACAAATATCAGCAACACCAACATTAATTTGACACAGTCGGTACAAAATCTAGACAATAATACTACATTGCACCAACATGTCATGCACATATGCAAGTCTTCATATCGTAAGCTGCGACGCATCAGTTCCATTCGCAAATATGTGTCAGTTGATGCAACTAAACATTTTTTTGTGTTCATTACTACCTTCAAGACTGGACTATCGTAATTCAATTATGTATGGCTAATCTCAATATCTACTCCAGAAACATACAAAGATCAAACCACACCTTCTCTGATACTCCATTGAGTACCACGATCAGAGAACACCTCCACACTTCTCTGTACACTACACAAGCTATGCATTTGAGCCAGAATCAAACACACATTGTGTTCTAAGTGTTACGTTTTCATGACAAACTCCAGTCCAACATACCTATCTGCCCTCACCCATGTGTAGACACAAGCAAGATACATAAGCTTCTCTTCTGACAATCGTATACTCATTATTCCCGCTATGAAAAGGAAGTCATATAGACAAAGTTATATTGCATGTCAGGGCCCATCAACGTGGAATGAATAGCCAATTCAAATTAGACGACATAAAGATAATGTGACACCGTTCAAGGGTTACCTAAAAACACGCCATATCAATTGAAAAAATACATTCAAAACCCTAATAATGTTTTTCCAACCTTAAATATTTTCAGGATTTTGTTTTTAATTTCATGGTTTTTTTTTTTTTCAAAACATTATTTTATTCAAATCATTGTAGATGTTGTAAAGCGCTTAAAGCTGCTAAAGATTAAAGCTACTATACAAAGTCATCATGATCAATATTATTATTAATTCTACTGATAACCACTAACAAACTGTATAAACCCAGAAAAATCAATCTCATATCGGACATTAGGTCCGAGCCTGTGCAGTTTGCAATCAGAGCCAAGTTACAAGGAACAATTTTAAAAGTGCTTGCTCTACTGATGTAATTGCATTATTTAAATTTTAAAATCAGGTATTAATATGATGTAAGAGATATTGCTTTCCGTTTATTGAAGTGGACTTAATGTAACTCTGAAAAAGTAAAGACATTTGTTTATTTAGTTCAGAATTAATCTTCCATGTAGTTAAACAATGTCTGTGTAATTATAGAATAATCACTTTAGAGTACACCTTTATATGCTTTTTATATGTTGCTCTAACCGTGTCTTAGTCATCCGTGGGGTGGAGGTAATGGTTCTACTCTGTGCGTGAATAGGTAGCTGACGAGACAAAGCCTTGCACGGACTGTTCGATTGTATAAGGGACAGAGAATAAGTAGGACATCTCCTAGAAGGTTTATGGCACGTTCTATTCTGGCCTGCCTCTTCATCTCTGCAATGATCTGTACAGAGAGGTGTTGCTTGTGGCGGTTAGCTGAAGTTCTATTTAGAGGTTGTTAATGGTGTGGTATACATCGCTCACCAGATACGAACATTTCCTTAACATAAACGTATATCAAGACTTTTCAAGGCTATTAGTAACTGATATTGTTTTATGAAATACCCAATAATTTTGGATATAAACAAGTACAAGCTTAAGAATCACAGATTTAATCTAGCCATTTTTTTCGAGGGTCGTCAATAATATTGAAAAGCTTATTACAACATATATATCTATAGTTCGAACTTTATGATTTCATTGTTAAGACTAGATATATATTTGGAATAATTTCAAAGACAACAAGCCTCAAACAAATACATTCATATACTGCACTAATGCCAAAATTAATAACGAAAGTATGTGGGATATTCAGAACGTTCTTCATTATCCATGCTAAACGTTCTTGTAATTGATCCGTTGTTATATCATATCATGTGAAAAATGCCGTTTATCTCATGTTTCTAACCATTCTTGGATGCGGGTCATTGATATTTTATATTTAAATTTTCCAGGAGTTGTCTTAATATGTCTGAATTATTTCATAAAGTCAATCGTATCGTAGCATATGGGACCACTTTCACTTTATTTTTGGCGGAACTATCTCTAATCTATCTTGTGTTATCTTAATAGTAGATATCAATCTTGCTGCTCGTTTTATACTCGTATTATACAATCTATAGGATATTTAAATATTGCAAGATGTTTGCAGAATGCCTTTGGTCAAAATATAATATTCTTCCTTCATTAGGAAATACAAGAGATGCTAGGCTATTTTTGTTTACCAAGTTTCGTTTCAGCCTTATCAAAGGCAATAAATTTTCCTTCAGGTAATTATAACATAGATTTGTCTTATTCATTTGATATTCGAAGGATTGCTCGTCTTCAATTCAAGTGGAGTTCTATATAAACATCTATATGATTGCATGAAACAAATATCTTTATCATAGACGTCACTGTAGTTGTTATTTATATACTCGTATCATACACTCTATTTGATATTGAAATATTCCAAGATTTTTGCAGAATGCGTTTGGTCAAAGATTAGTTGCATACCGTCATTTGGAAATAAAATAACTTTAAAGTTTCCTCTTCACTCGTTGAAAGGTGTCGAAAACATCGACACATATCATATAACAGTCCTTTCCGACTTTATAACTTTAATAGGGTCTTCCGTTCTAAGCTTGCACGATATTAGTAATGATAATAATTATCGTTAGAACTCCACGCACTTTACATCATCTATAATGATATGATTACACAAAACAATCAACAAAACACCATTTAATTAAAACTATAAAAACATTTAAGGTAGGAACACTGGTAGGTCTTTTAAGTTTGCACTGCATTTGACAAAGGTGATATTTAAACCACTGTTGAAAGGGATCATTTTGTATTTGTTTCTAATTCAAATTTTCAATTCATTCCATGTTGCAGGGCTCTGGTATGCAGAATAACCTTGTCCATATGAGTTCGTTTTCATTGTGGGAATAACGAGTATACGAGTATCAGAAGACGAGCCTAAGTATCTTGCATATATGTACACATGGGAGGGCAATATAGTTATGTATGAATGTATTTTGTCAGTGAAACGTAGCACAGATATTAAAAACTGAGTGTTTGATTCTGAATTGAATGTATAGTCAATGTAGGGTACAGAGCAGCGTGAAGGTCTGCTCTGATCGTGGTACTTTAATGATGATCTGAGCAGCTGTGTTTTGAACTTTTTAATGTTTTTGGAGTAGATATTAAGACTGAAGCGAGTTATACTAGTCATGTCTTGAAAATACGAATGAACACAAGTGTTTTAGTGTCAACTGAAAGATATTTGCAACTGGATTTGATTCATCGCAGCTCAAGATAGGCAGCCTTGCATTTGTACATGACATGTTGGTGCGGTGTGAGTCTACTGTTGAGAGTAACACCTAGGTTTCTTACTGACTGTGTGAATTTAATGCTGGTGTTGCTCATATTTATTGTTTGTGGTAAATGTTGTCAAGGAAAACGTCTTTGTGTTGTGATCAGAATGGCTTCAGTTTAATCATGATTCGTCTGCAGCATGTTACATGTCATCCATCGCGACTCTCTCTAGCAGTGTATACGGCACCTTTCCAAATGTGTACAAAAATTCAGTTATTCAAAACATCTTATCTTTATGAATATCCTCAATTAAGATACCAATTAGCTTGACATCCTGCACATCAAATCCATGTCTCCTTGTTTAAGGCTTTAGCATTATGGGTCCTAACCTGAGTTGAATTTTGCAGTACAAGGCTTCATTTACATTGTATTTCACATACAATTGCATTATTTAATGTCATCACAGAAAAGATAATTCGCATTTCATTGACAGCAGCACGCAAGACACTTTGATATGTTTTCAAACTCAGTGCATTAATCATTTGTCCTTGATCAAGATCAGGAAGACCTCAGCTACTACTGAATATGATTTTACGATGGTTCATTTGTAATAGGTTGTTCGTGATAATTTTGATGACCGGAAAATATTGTATGAAAGCGATGAATGACAATACATCATGGCCGTTGAAAAGCTACATCTCGTTTGATTTCATTTTCGTCACTGATGAAGCATCTTCTCAGCTGATACTTAGAATGCAAACAAATCCAGCAATAATTCGTTGAAGGAGCCGACATCAAGACTCCGATGTGATCTATGTAACTCAATTTTACGCATAAATGCTTACAATGATCTGTCATAACTGTAGCATCTTGAGGATAATGAGTGTCACTGACGGGCTTGCATTTGCAATTGTTCACTGGATTTGGTCTGCTGAAAAGCGCTCGTGGAATGAGTGTCGTTATAAGTGTCCAAATATCACTAACAATATATATATTTTTCTCACTATTGATTTGACAATTGAACCAGAGTGCAAATGTCTTGCCGGTATTGACAGATCATAATTAATATAATAAGATGTCTCTTTCCGCCAGTGATGCCTTAGAAAAGAGGCACCATACAACGCCAGTGATCATTAGGAACTGACTAATGACATCAAAGGCCAAGGTCTGTCAAAACTATGTCGTAGCCACAGTTGGCAACCATTTGTTCAATCTTCATCTCTTTATTATATACTTTTAAATAATTGTTATCAAATATAACGAAAAATTAATCCATAAATGGAATTACTTGCTTTTTGCAACACGTTATACGCATAACAAGGCGATTTCATAATGATTCTTGGGTACATTGGTGAAGCGAACCGTTTTGGACTTAATAGCTACGTTTCAATCAATCAATCCTCTCTGCGCCGTCTTGTGCTTAAGGCAACAGCAAGGGAGCACCATTTCCGTCTGTCGGAAGCTATTGATGGGGCGGTCTGAAAGGTGAGGCCTCTGGTCTTAAGGTCTGTCTCCACTGTTCGTCGCCAGGTCTCTTACCCTAAAGTGATTATAAGCTTTATTTTGATATAATAAGACCATATATATGTTGTCTAGTTCAAATACATCAGGTAGAATATATTTGCTGTTTCTCGTTAAATTTGTTTGTACAAACATCGTTCCATATTTAGTTATAAAACATAACTAAACGAGCTGTGATGATAACATCAACGGTAAATGTAAGATACGATATAATTTTCCAAGACCTTTAGCATATAATAAATACAATGATTTTATTATTTTCTATCTAAAGACACCTCACCGTGTGCAATATTTGCACCCGTTTGGCCACAAAGTGGCTATGCATCCGATGATGTGATGAACGTGACATTTTTCCAACTTTTGAATAAGAAATATGTGCTTGTAATAGATTGAGAACAAAGGTTATCCCAATAAGCCTGATCATTGTTATTCTTTCTGAAATTCACCAGTGTTTCCTTAATCGTCATTCGATCTCATTGCTTCACTCACATTTCCTACAGCATGTGATTATTATTTTCTATAACTGTTGCAAAGACACATATCATTAATACATTTTAATATCTTGCTATGTCAGCCCAATGCCTCCTGCACTAGGTAACTTGTTTATTGCACTAGCATGCACTTAAAGTTTGGTGTATTCTCTCAAGCATTGTTATATTCGAGTTTACGCTTCTCTCTAATTAATAACGTTATTATCATTATCCAAAACTGAATGGCCCTTTGTTCTATGAACACCTACATTTATAACTCAACACAGATTAAAATCAACTATACACACTTAATTTCAAAGATATAAAAGCTGAATGCTTTCTATAATTAATAATCTTTAGCGAGAGCATCATTCATATTGCTCGAGTACCGAGTTATTAATACCAGTTCTCGCAACCTTTCGTACAAATAATCACATATCTAAGATCCTTTCTCTGAACCCCAGTTGCATTTTCTTTTGACATTATAAGTTGTTTACATTGGTAACGTGCCCACTAGAATCAAGTAAGCTAAACCTACTGTTGCTTCTTTGATCAAAACACAATATATATTTCGAGCAAGATGAATCAGGTTAGGGACAGATTTTTATGAAGGCTTTAATGAGGTTAACGTGCATGACATGTTTTTTATATTCGATTGAAGATAATCTCACTCCAAACTCATGCGCATAAATACCTTATACGTACACAAATTGACATTAATAAAATAGCGGAATGTTTAAAATAAACATACTGAAAACTTCGATTTCAAATACAATGATTTCATAATAACATTGATCTGCTAATCACATGATACTTAAAATATCGGACCCCACATGTAACTACCTTCAAATTCCATGGATTCGGAAACGAGTTGCCTGTAACGTCTATGCGTAGATCATCAATCTTGCTTTGGTGACTTTTCCTTTATTCAAAAACATGAGCGGATGACCATCCATTTGAACTACAAATTCCCTCCCAAAAAGATACTTGTCAAATTTATATTTTCTCCAGATTCGACTTCGCACCTGTTTCGATGTCGGAGAAGCTTTGTTCACGAGGCAGCGATTTCATATTTCATAAGCAATGGGTAACTGTGCCAACTCATGCTCATGTAGCAATTCCGCTAGAAATATCGTTTAAACGATTTGTAAAGTTCTCGCTACTTTAGATTTGGTGCACGTATCAATTCTCTTCTCAGAGTTGTTACCCTTTCCTAGATAATTAACTCACTGGTCTAGGTATTGCCGCGATATATTTAACAACTCTCCTATAGTCCACAATCAAGCTGAGAAACAAGCAAATTTGTTATTAGTCACTAATCAAGAGTCATATTTGATCGCTTCAGTTTATTTCAGGATTGTGTTTCAACTGCACCAATCGACTTAGCTGACGGCATAAGTTAGAATATGCTGTACCACACTCTAACTGTGAGATTGGCTTTGCGGAGACTGTGGAACAAACTGATTAAAAATTTACATGCCTTTCACAAGGAACACGTATGTACGAAACTGTCGTATACAAAAATGTCATTGGTTTCCAGAATTTACGCATTAGACGGACGCACGACCCAACGAAGTTGACCACAGCGAATTTCACGACTTCAAACTGGCAGTATTTCATTATCTACTTCAGAACCTTCAAAAGGTTTAGAACATAGCTGCTCAGATCACCTGTAGAATACCACGATTGAAGCACACCTCCCCGCCTGTCTGTACCCAACACTGACTATCCATTCGATCCAGAATCAAACACACAATGTGTTCTCTGTGCTACGTTTAACTGCCGGAATTTCAACATAACTCTCCGGCATCACCCTTATGTATCACCTGCAAGATACTTACTCTCGTCTTCTGACAATCGTATACTCATCAGTCCCACTATGAAAACAGAGTCATATGAACAAAGTTATATTGCATACCAGGGCCCATCAATGTGGAACGAATTGCCCATTGACATTAAACACAAAGACACAGTGATCTCTTTCAAGTGTGCTCTTAAAACTCACCAACAACAATTTAAAGACCTAAAATGATTCTACCTTAAGAATTGTAAGCATTTGTTTGTTTACCAATTTCATGGTGATTATTTCGTTGGGGCTTTTTTTGTTTATGTCTTGGTATTCATATCATTATAAATGTTGTAAAGCGCTTAGAGCTTCTAGAGATTAGGCGTTATACAAAACCCTCATTATTATTATTTTTATTATATTATCAGCGATTAGCTGTCACGTTTTCGTTGATCGTCTCCTTTCATTGGTGATATTGGATATTCTTCACTTCTAATCGATTATGATGTTCCCAAAAATACCTCAGGTTTTATTACCCCAGTGTGCCCGAGCAGGTCCGCAAACACGTCGGGATTGTCACGAACTCCCCTAAATTTAGATAGTTGAGATAAGAGAGGGAGAATGTTTATGACAGGCGATACTGACATACAGTATTGTCATCCCAAAATAAATATTTAAATAAATTCCATTAAAACACTTAAACTAAGATGTTAAGTAGTGAGTTGATAATTGACACAGACGTAGCCACTACCTATTTGTTTATTTTCTTATTGGTAGCTCGATAATATAAGAGTTCTGATTGAATATCCTCCTTTATTCCGGATCTATAACCGCAAAATTGTCATACCTTCGTAGTTGTTGAAACTCTTTTCGTTCATTGTACTTTTTGAGCATGTTGGTATTAATTATTTTCCTTTAGGTTCCTATCTGTAATTGCAAGGACTAACGGTTTCTGGAACTAAATGCGGTCCCTTCCAACATAGTAGGTGACAATTATCGTAGACCTGAACACTAATACCTTATCATATGCTATAGGTACCTGTAAATAGCTAGTTTATCGTGATATGTCTTATACTTACCAGCAGCTTCCGTAACGAACCCTGAGCAAGCTTGCATGTTTCTGCTAAATGATTACGTAGATCAATTAGGTACTGGACTGTAATTTTAAATTCCTGCCCTTAATTGTGACCAATCCAAAGAGCCTTACGAATTCGCATGTGACATCGCGAAATTTCTTCCATAGAGTAACTGGAATTTGTAACTCTTCGATAAGGAAAAAGAAGTTCCTGGATATATGTGTCACAACCAGTTTGTCGCTCATGTGTCATAACAATTAATATAGCCATTACCGTGCCATCGAACGAATTTAGCAACTCATTTGTCCGAGAATGATACTTCTCTGCAACTGTAGTATCGTCATGAGGTCTTTCTTGCAATCTGAGGTAAACTGGCCTCCTCTCTCAAAAATTAATTCCTTGGGGAAACTTTATCTAGCAAACAACAATGCATCAATGGGGAAGGATTACTGCTTCCGAATATCAAGTTGAAAAATCCATCAGTTTCAGTATGTAGCGGTGGATGTTCTCAGCAACATTGTGAATTTAACCAATTTGGTCATTGCCCACTGTCTTGAAAGGATTGTCCGTAGCGATCATTTATTATATTATAGCTACTTAAATGTACCCTTTGTCGACTGGTCTTTGGCAAATATCCCAAGATTATCTAGACAATATCGATTTGTATACGTTGGCCTTCAGTTTAATCCGGGCACACATGGATCTTGTATTCTGCGTCCTTCCCGATCTCTTTGGGGTATTCAGTAGGGGTTACAGTCATGGGGTCAAGTTCCCACTAGTTATAAATGTATCTTCAACGACCGCATTACATATACTGTGCCACGATATGTGCTAACCGCCTCAGGCACCACTAACTTACTGAATAGGTCCACAAGCTCTTTGCCACTACCACTAGTTCATGTTCTACTGAGAGCAAATGTATCGGATTTTATTTACAATTTTACAGTTGGAATTATAGTTTTCACAATATCGCCAGCCGTTCTTTTAATCTGCAAATATGTTATGGGTACCTGACCTAATGCCACCCTGTTTTTCCTTCCCTCAGAGACATGTTCTGTCAAACATCACACGATCGACCAAATCGTGCAATTTCGATATATGGCCGGGTCGATGTATGTCTGATAACACTCTATCATAGTCTTCTTCACGCCCATTTGACCGACCATGCGACCTTAATTTATGTGGAATAACGAGCTGTAAAACCTTCTTACAATACGACATAGTATAATCCATATACTCTAATCCTGTCCTGCATATATATTTTGATGCCACGAAACACTTGCTCTTGCTCATTCAAAATTCGTATCCCGACGTTGATCTGGTTTTAACTCCTTATATAACAGAAAATCAGACAAGTCTGGAAATCTAGAGTTTTCAACATTGCCAATGGCTCATTGATTTCGTGTCCATGGATCAGGCTTAGACGATTCTAGTCAAGAATGCTGTTTCAATTTATATCTTTCCGATAGTAAGGCGGTCGATTGTTTCATCCAACAAGGAATTGGAAATCCTAAGTGAGACCTTGCTTTATCACTACTAGTAAACACATAGTATTTCGTAAAGCCAGAACGTCTAACTCATTGGTCTGGTTCTCTCACATTAAAAATAGTATTTCCACCCGTGTTGAATGAATGCGTCTTTATATCACGGGTGGTTTATAAACGATCAGCAATATATGTATTGATTTCAATCCTCATCATGGCATCATTGCTGTCCACATATTGTTACGTTGCTACACCATCGTCTGATTGCGGTTTTCTTACGCTGTAATTGTATTTTTACCCATATTGAGATCTCTGTATATTAAGAATCCAATTCTTCTGATGCGTCTTGCAATCTCCCCATGAGCATCAGAATCGATTGTTCTGAGTTTTTAATTTTCTCGTTTTTAGCAAACGTTATGTTCATTTGCACCTGAAACTTTAGGACTAGTATATGTCATGGGGATATTGATTATCTTTAACCAGCCTTGCTGATTCTGTAAAACAACAAATTCAATTTGGTCCAAATCTGAGAAACGCAAAATATCAACAAACCCATACTTGACCTCGCCAAGTGTTTCATGTTTAGATAAGTCACCTTGAGGCTTGTCTGAAAAATATTGTTTTGTAAATATCTGCCGTTAATACAACACTTAGACCCGTTCAAAACCTTGGACGACTTGGTATACTCATTCACTACTTTATAAGTCGGCAACCTGGACACAGCGTTGATTACAGCCACATATGGTGGATCAGTTATTCTCTGTGTTGGTAAGTTTGAATACCATATCGGCGAACGTTTTGTAACCTGTCGCTGATATAATTTAGTATTCTTTTGATGGCGCCAACAAATACGAATGAAAGTGAAAAAACAATAAGTATATTAACCGCATAACCCAATGAGAATCTGGACCAGAACTTACATTTATATTAATGATATCGAGCTCAACACGGTTTTGTTTTTTCCGCCAATTGATCACGCTTCAAAACACCTCTGATGTATTTTATGTTTCATTGGCAGTATCAAGTAGATCAACATTTACCATGGGAAGCATGTTTAGCGAAGTGTCCCAGGTAGTCGTAGACCTGAGTCGGTCGTGGAAGAAATATCGTACCATGAATGAGGAGTTCCTGGCAGTTTTAGACGTTCCACTGTGGATCGACGTTTTTAAGAAATCTTTACTCAATGACCAGTTGATTTATGTAATTACATCTGAGCGGCACTTCCAACAGCGCCAGGTCAGATGCTTTTGCAACAGATGCTGATATAGCTGCAAGAAGGTAATATACCACCCTTCATGGCAATGTATTTAAAGGCGCCAGCAAAAAGATCAAGTCTAATACCAGTCTAATACCAGTCTTGAGTTGACGTTTTGTAAATAACAGTTTATTTGGACCCTTCGGATTGCTTGCGATCTCTTCTAATATCAACATTTTAATAGGACCAGTTACAAGAGTAATATTAACGTGATGATATGACATTATAATATCATTGGCAATTTAATTACTGATTTGATTAGCTAGATAATCCAATTACACGTTTTCCACTGTCTCATTCTTACATTAAGTCCTTCAAGCAGCATTTTTGTGGCTGAGAGTATAGTAGTGATTAGTTTAAAATTCGCAATATTTCATCTTACCACACGTGCTTGATGATAGTGTATACCAATGACCGATTGTCTAAATATCGCCATATGTTCCATTAGATGTCATATTTCAACATTGTGATCATGCCCCATGAATGTCAGAAACGATAATATGAATCTGCAACATAATACTTCTCGCAGTTCAGTAGTGTGCTCTCAGACGGTTCTGGATGTCCATTTATTCTCAGTGAAACTTCAGTAACAGCAAGTTTGACATCATATATAATTGTGAATTTACAGTACAGTAGTTTTGAAAGACACATTTATATCATGCTATCTGCCATATGAATAAACCATTAATTTCCGTGGTTATCGTTGACCATGATAATGTTGATTTACTACTTGAGTCCTTACAAGAGAACAGCCGTTTATCTTCTGTCAGTGATGGTATCATTTGTGGCATCCACTATGAATGTTTTGTCTGTATCACCAGTATGGCGCTATATTGAGTCATCGTCGGTAGCCTTCCTTACAAGTAAAACTGTGTGCTTGGCTCCACAAATAACGTTTCTGAAAGTTATGCAAGATCCAAAGATATCTGCCAGCGTGATTGCACTTGAAAACCTTCAACTTCCATCCTTCAGCAATGATCGACGCGCTGCTAATCCTAAGTTAACGCTGGACACATATCGGCGTCAATGGAGTGTCTCGGTAGGAAAATATTCGTTGTTAATGTGGTTAGAAACACAAACATCATTCAGATGATGATGAATAAAAATATTGCTAGACGACTTTTTGAAAACATGATCCAATATTTCTTCCATGCTATATTTGGCACTATTGAAAAGTACATTGATGTCATTATTAACAAAACCAGTCTCTTTTTCTGAAACACTGATGTTTGGATCTAATATTGTATCATGATCTGAATATCATGTTGCGGAACCTGATATAGTTTTCTCTCGAAGCAGCTAACGACCCTCTTCGGTGTATCAGGCTGGTGGTTTTTAGGTTTTAAATTTGTTCGTGTCGTAACAGTATCATAATAGTATCATTCACATCGACGACCTCTTAATGAACTTTGTTAATACCATCACGTACTTGTTTTAATTACTCTTGTAATTGTATTGGAAGTACAGCTATTGCAGTTGGAAGTTCTCGTAGAATCTTTTCATAGTTTGTTCTGCTATTTTCCTGTTTGCTTTAGCGGTTTTCTCTAACCTGTGAAGCGGTCCTCTAGTAGTCGATGTGACTGGTTTAAATCATGATGATGTAACCTCTGCACAATTCCACTCGAGATTCTTGAAGCTGTTGTAGTTGATGCTTGAGTGAATCACGGACAGGGATATATTTCTTAATTTTCTCAAGTCGATGTCGAATGAGGTTAGCTGAATGAGATTCCATGGCTAATGTTATTGTTATATACTAATGATTTAATTATGCTACAAAAGCAATTGGCGCATACAAATCGAAAAATACATTCGTCAATAGGAAACATAACGAAATGCGCTAACCCGATTAGAGATCTCGGTTTAGCGCAGGATTTATAAATAATTTAAGTTTGTGTTTTCAATTTTGCAGGACGTTTGTTTCCCAAAAATTAAAAGTGTCTTTTCACCCTATTTGCTTCTCGTGGGAATCTGCACACAACGCAAGAGAGCCCAAACCATGAGGAGTCTTTTGCTTAGCAAATAAGAGGAAACTATTTCTTTTATAGTTTGCAAACATAAACTTAATATTTTATCTCATGAGGAAACGTCGTGGTCAGCATCACCATTACCAGCAACGATATAATCAACTGATATATGGAAACCTTCTGAAATTGCAATGTTTTACTCTCCAAAAGTGTTTAGAAAAGACGGCCTGGAATGCCTTTTTTCTTTCTAAATGCTCTCTCTCTCTCTCTCTCTCTCTCTCTCTCTCTCTCTCTCTCTCTCTCTCTCTCTCTCTCTGCCGTCATCAGAATATACGGGGCAATTAGTCATTAACACCAAGCGTACAGGATTTTCGCCTGTAACATGCGACGGTGACCCTGTACCTATAACGTTAAAACTAACAGACAAACATACCAATAGTGAGGTAATATAATCATTGAATGTTAGCATTTGCACACTTCTTGAGACTCACGTTCTGGTTAAATCATAAGCGTGTATGTCATTCATTTCATCAATAGGACTTGAATCGAAATACATTTCCCAAGACTGTATATTCTTCATAAGCTGAATATACACATTTTATTGCGCACAAATGGAGCAGTGATGTTAACACTTCACTCCTTTGATAACTACACAATTTACAATAGAAAATGCACAACAATGGAAAGGATAGTATGTGAATTTGTATATAGTTTAAATTAAATGAAGTGTATAGTGTTACGCAAAGTGTTTTATTATATAAAACCAGAGGGTAGTATTTCGTTTTAACTGTAATGTACACATCGTATGATATATCAATTATACAGTGTACATGACATACATATAACCTCTCTGTCTCTCTCTCCCTATATATATATATATATATATATATATATATATATATATATATATATATATATATATATATATATATATATATATATATATATATATATATATATATATACATATATACATTTTTCAGACAATATTGGGGGAAGAAAAGCAACAGGTATACACTTATTTTTATTTTATTTTTCACAAGTTAAATGTGCAAGTTTCGTTTATAATTATTACAAATGAATCCACTATTTAATGCATCCTTAGTAACAGTCTGGTAATTTTTTATCAATTAATGAGGAGCATATGATATTAGCAGGCAAATGTTGGTAAAATGAATTCAGACTAACCCAGTAACCTGCTTGGTTAAGATATAAACTATTATTATCATTTTTGTAGATTAATGTTATAGATAATGTCCCCTACCCAAGAAACGAATTTAGCTCGAAAATAGTCGGTTTATACTGTAGACATCTCATCCTCAGAAGATAGTGAAAACTATTGTATAGTCTTCATATACAAATTATGCTTTACAGACATAGGGAGAGTAAACCAGAAAACAAGGTATAACATATCTCATCCTTTAGTGAATCGTACTGACTTGTATGTTTTAAATGTTTCGGAAAGGACACATATTTGCTGTTGAATGTAATCATCCTGTGATTATCTTATATCTTCCCAAATTACGTATACACTTCAGCATTGCAAAACTGCATGCTAAGGATGTATTCTGATTGGTATTATTGATAATTTGCCTTTGTATGTTTAATGTTTTATTTGCTTTTGATTCTGTCACATCATGTATGTATTATTAAGTTAAAACAACACACACTTTACAATATCATAATCTGATATTTAAAATCGAGTTTATATAAATCATAACAAAGTGCTTTTGCTTTGTTTTAAACTTTTTAATAATTAACTCCTTAATTTACACATTATGAAATACAGGAATATTACCCTTATTTTCTCGTTTTCAGAACCGCAGACATATTTACAATCAAATCGTACTTTTCGATATAAACAAATGTATTACCATATTAGTGATTACAGTAATAAGTTTTTGCACATGCAAGAGTCTACACAAATCACAACTTGCTGCAATATTTTCAATTATAGTTAACACCAAATCCAACGCCTCTATGGCAACTTGTATAACAGTCGATTTGAAAAATGAAATACACATATGCAATTTCGCACCTGCCACCAAACGATCCTTTGCATTGTTACATTTCTAGCAGTGTACATACTTCAGGGTTGTATGTAAGCGGAAAGTAAGTAGGTTACTTGCTGTCATAATTAGTTGTATTCTTATAATTTTTAAAATCATGAATATCCCGATTTGAATACGTTCACTACGAAGACATAGTAGCCGAGAACAAGATTATCATGGTGAACTCAGTAAAACATAACTTATTAGAACGTTTTGCTGCTTTTACCTCGATAATCTTGTCCTCGATTACTCAATATGTTGGATGGGATGTGATATAATGTATATATTCGTCATAAATCCACCATTCATCATATTGTATTTTGCAACAATACAATCTTTCTGGTGGAATTTTGTGTATATTTTCAACTCTTGTATTCCCGTGCGCAAACGGTTACTTCAAGAACAAGGTAACATGCCACTTAATTTAAAAAATGTATTACTCAATGATATTAAATATAATTCACAGCTTATGGCATCAAAATAAGACAAAATTGCTACAATTATGTATCTCTATGCATCGCATTTACTTTACGTCTGTAGCACAAATGTTTACGATTATATAGGTTCATTAAATGAATTTATTTATTGTATGTTTAACTAACAAAGTGACATGTCAGTTCTGAAACTTTTGAAATAAAGACTGATATGCAGATCATTCTAAATAATGCCGAGGTTTCAGAGCATTTGCTCTATATATAGATTCCTGATTGAATTGCACTTTGTAATTGCAGAACCTCCAACGACTCCGATAACATCAATATCTTATACTAGACCCATCAAGCTAGGTAAGTGTTTTATCACATGACTTTTTCATTTTTCAGTTATTGATTATCAAGTGAGCAAATGCCCATGTTTTTGTACCTGTGAACGTGGGTCCTCTGAAAAACACTGATTGTGTCCAATTCATAATATGTTTCAAATGTACTCCAGTCACAAAAGCTCATGTACCTAGTATCCGGAGTTTACATAGATGTACCTTTGTTGGATTTACATAGGTGAAATATTATATGGGGAACACTATTTTAATGTTCTCTGTTACGTATATTCATCAGTTACACTTTCATGAATTCATATCCACTTCACCTTATGTCTCTAATAAAATATCTTACATTTAATAACAGAGTAATCTGCCACTGTTAGTTACAATTTTATTAACATTACGCCATTTTAAAACGGCCATCAATATTTACTCAGACGTGTCTACCCTTCGAATCATAATTGTGAATGAGACTCGAGGCTATCTTACCATATACGAACAATTTGTTAATAATTTCTACCTTACTTTTTATCAGTGACACCTCTGTTTTTCCGTATTGAAGTCAAGAAGGACAATAATGATATCAGTTTTAGCCTGATTTATTATGCAATAAATATATTTATATCACACCTCAAAACGTTTACGTAATACAGCCTCGTAAATAGTCCTTCTTAGGTTATTGATGTATATCTTTCGTTTGGTCCCTGAGTGGCGCCATTATACAACACTAGTTGGCATATTGTTTGCATAACTTTCACTTTTAACCATCTATCAAATTGTTGTATAATCCCTCATGCAGTCTACTCTTATTTGAATAATGATATTATATGATCTCATTTTTATCTATCTTCCTTTTTCACCATTTCCGCCTTAGATTACTTACATGCATAGGACCATCCGAGCGTGAAAGAAGGCATTAACAAATTTTCTTCTACCAAATACCTCATTTCAAGAAACGCTTCTTAATTTGTGTTACATATTGTAGTTTACTTGTTAGTTCTAATTAATAACTGCTCCCCTTAGTAGTTGCAACATTAGATAGGGACTGCTCCCTGAATAAGAGGCGCCGCGATACAATATAGAAAGTTATTGACGTGTACTGTGAAGGTGTGTGAATAAAGTCTGTTCGAGCAACAACCTGAGACTCCCTCATTTTCCATGACATGGTGTCAGAAGGGATCCCAAATAATACATAACCTTTTGTAGTGAGTGAAAATGGCGAAATTCCAGGCACCAGAGAGCTTTAACTTTGGGAAGATAGTGGAGTGGCCGGATTGGAAACAGCGTTTCGCGCGCTTTAGGATCGCCACCAAGTTAAACAAGGAAGATGAGGCAGTTCAAGTAAGTTCACTAATATATGCAATGGGGAAAGAAGAAGAACAAATTTTTAAATCGTTTGAGTTTGCTAAAGATGATGATGCCGACAAATACGCCCCAGTTTTGCAGAAATTTGATGATTACTTTGTCCCCAAGAGCAATGTAATCCATCAAAGAGCGCGTTTTCACCAACATAATCAAATACCAGGAGAGTCTGTGGAGGAATTTGTAAGAAAGCTGTATGAAATTGCTGACCATTGTGACTTTGGCGCACAATTGGAATTCGGGATAAAGAGGGTTCGGAAAAACTACAAATGGAGGCCAACCTCACCTTAGTGAAGGCCATACAAATAGCGAGACAGTCAGAACTGGTAAAAAGTCAGATACGCGACCAAAGTCAGACGGTCGAAAATTTGGATGAAATCTCTAAACAGAACAAGGCATCAATCACTAAACCAGGGTCGACCAACCGAAATGGACAACGTCAGTGGCGCAAACTAAATCAGATTGGTCAAACAACAGCACAACAACCCTGTCACAAATGCAACAGGCGGCATGGTAGAGGTGAGAGAAGTCCCGCTAAAGGAAAACGGTGCAGAAGTTGTAACAAACTTGACCATTTTGCCATTATCTGTCGCTCTAAGAAGGTAAATGAGGTCACATTTAATGAAACACCAGCTACAGATTATGCAGAATACTAAGAAACATTCTTCCTTGGCTCAGTAACTATGTGTGACGATGATAAGGAGGCATGGCGTGTAATTTTGAACATTTGTGGAGCCCCAGTCCACTTCAAAATTGACACGGGAGCAGACGCAACAGTTATGTCTGAAGCAACATACAACTCTCTTCCAACAAAACCAAAGTTTAGACAATCGGAATCCAAGTTGTGTAGCCCTGGAGGGATTCTGGATTCAAAAGGCGAGTTTATGGCACATACTACATTTAAGAAAGTATCATACCAGTTTCGGGTATTTGTCATCCAGGGACCACGTGCCAATAATCTCCTTGGTCTCGCAGTTGCACAGGCGATGGGTCTTGTGAAAAGAGTTGAAGAGATCAACAAAACAGCCTTTGGGCACTTTGGCCTGTTGAAGTGTGAGCCAGTGAAGATCACTCTCCAGGATGATGCCATGCCATACAGTATAGCTGCACCCAGGCGTGTACCATTTCCTTTGTTGTCGAAGGTAAAAGAAGAATTGCTCTATATGCAGCAGGAGGGCATGATTGAAGAAGTAACAGAGCCCACAGAATGGTGTGCGCCTATGGTATCAGTACCTAAGAAAATGGCAAAGTCAGAATGGAGAGATATATGCTCCCTACTCTAGATGATATATCACCGAAGCTGATAGGCTCCAATGTCTTCTCCAAACTTGATGCAGAAAGCGGATTTTATCAAATAGCCTTACATCCAAAAAGTGCAAAACTGACCACCTTTATTACTCCGCTGGGTATCTTCTGCTTTAAACGAGTTCCATTTGGTATTACGTCGGCTCCAGAGATTTTTCAGAGAAAAATGACAGAGCTGCTGACTGGCTATGAAGGGGCTGAGGCCATTATGGATGATATACTCATAGGCAGAACCTTAGAGGAGTATGACAGATGACTAAATTTGGTAATAGAAAATCTCAACGGGAGTGGACTGAAGCTCAACAAAGAAAAATTTGAATTTAGAAAGAATAAATTGGAATTCTTTGGTCACGCAATTAGCCAGGATGGCATACGCCCCAGTCCAGCAAAGGTTGCTGCAGTGAAAGATCTTCCTGCTCCATTAAATATCATTGAGTTTCGTCTCACCATGGGCATGATCAACTACCTTGGTAGATTTCTCCCAGACTTATCTACAATAATGCGACCAGTTATAGACCTGCTGAAATCAGACACAGCCTGGTATTGGGGTCCAGACCAGGATTATGCCTTCACGAAAGTCAAGAAGATGCTGACATCCACGCCAGTCTTAGCGTTTTATGACCCTAACAAGTTAACTGTTGTCAGCGCTGATGCCAGCAGTTATGGAATTGGTGGGGCAATATTCCAACAACATGGAGAGAAACTCAAGCCAGTTGCCTTTTGTTCAAGAACACTCACCCCTGCAGAGGTTAAATATGCACAAATAGAGAAGGAGTGCATTGCATGTGTGTGGCCCTGCGAAAAGTTTTCACGATATCTTGTTGGACTGGACTCATTCATATTGCATACAGACCACAAACCTTTAGTGCCATTGATCAACACACGTGATTTAGATAAAGCCCCTTTAAGGTGTCAACGACTGTTGATGCGGTTAAAACGCTTCAACGCAAAGGCAGAGTATGTTGCTGGGAAGCTTTTAGTAGTTCCAGACACCCTTTCTCGGAGCCCTCTCCTGGACCAGGACGCCACGTACGAAGAGGAAGTGGAAGTTTTTATAGAGTCAATGGAGGCATGCAGGCCAATTTCCGATACGAAATTAGAACAAATAAAAGAAGGTTACAGGAGTGACCTCCATCCGCAGACTGCAATGACCTTCACCAGAAATGTATGGCCGGATAAGAAAAATAGTTGTCCCCTAGATGTACAACCATACTTTGGTGTACGCAGTGAACACTCAGTTCAGAACGACCTATTTCTCTTCAGGGACAGGGTTATCATACCTACAGTCTTAAGGCCCGGAATTCTTGATAACATTCACGAGGGTCATCAGGGATTAGACAAATGTCGTGAAAGAGCCCAAAGTTGTGTATGGTGGCCAGGAATCGCGAAACAGATCCAAGACAAAATAGAGACATGTGAATTTTGTCAGATTAGAAAGCCAGCACAGAAGAGGGAACCATTGAAGACAACCTCTCTACCAGACAGACCATGGCAGAAAATTGCAATTGATAGTTGTGAAGTCAAACAAGAAAGATACCTGGTAGCTATTGACTACTTTTCACGCTATCTGGAAATTATGCATCTAACAAAAATAACCTCCCAGCAAGTAATTGGAAAGCTAAAGAGCACATGTGTACGATGGGGAATCCCAGAAATTGTAGTTTCAGACAATGGGACCCAGATCACTTCATCATAATTCAAGGAGATTGCAGATGAATACAACTTCAAACAAGTTTTTACCAGTCCTAACTACCCATAAGCGAATGGTGAGGCAGAAAGTGGTGTCAAAATAGCAAAATCTGTACTTATGCAGGATGATGTATTCCTTGCCTTGATGGCTTAGAGAGCCACACCGACGGCTGCGACAGGTGCCAGCCCAGCCAAATCGATCATGGGACGCCAGATGAGGACCACCTTGCCCATTATTGAAAAGAAGTTAAACCCCAAGTGGCCAAACCTCAAAATCATCAGGCAGAGAGACCGTAAGACAAAACAATGATATGAATTATTTTACAACCGGCGCTACAATACACGCACTTTGCCAGATAATAATGAGGGAGACAGCGTCATAATCAAATGGCATGGAAATGATAACAAGTGGTCAACACCAGGCATAGTTATTCAAGCCGACAAAGATCGAAGAAGCTACTTGGTAAAAACTCCCCAAGGGATATACAGGCGCAATCGAATCCATGTTATGCGGATAAAAAGCGCTGAGAATATACTTCCAGTTGAGACAAATACGTCTACAGACATTGTAACAGAGTCCCCACAGTGTCCTGTCAGGAGTCATTTGGAGTCCAGCACAAAGTCTCTAAATAACATGGAGCCCGTACCACCATCGGATGAATGTACCACCCAGTGTGACCCAGTCCAGTCAACCCCCAGCAAGCCAGCGGTACCAAATGGGCCAAATAGCCCAAATACTCCAGTGCCGACGTCAATCCCCCGCAAGCCAGCGGTAACAAATGGGCCCAATAGCCCAAAACCTCCAGTGCAGACGTTAAGTGGTAGAGTCGTCCGAAAACCAGCCAGATTCAATGATTTTGTCTAAGAAAGTGACTATTATAAATGTGCCAACGCGTAGTTTAGTATTCGATTTCTGAATTGGACTTTTAGGTTTCTATAGTATTATATTCAGGACTATCTTGTGCAAGTTTACAGTAACCTTTTATATAAATCAATTCCGTTAATTTCTGTCAGTGGACATTTCAGATACAAAGACAGTAAATTCATTGTTTACTTATTTAATGTTTTCATATTAATGGAATTGATTCATTGTGTTTCCTATCTACTAATAAGCAAAATCTTATGTTATGATAATCTTAAAAGGAGATGTGACATATTTTAGTTTACTTGTTAGTTCTAATTAATAACTGTTCCCCTTAGTAGTTGCAACATTAGATAGGGACAGCTCACTGAATAGGGGGCGCCGCGATACAATATAGAAAGTTATTGACGTGTACTGTGAAGGTGTGTGAATAAAGACTGTTCGAGTAGCAACCTGAGACTCCCTCATTTTCCATGACAATTCGCTACATATTTGGATTATAATGACATGATGATTTCGTGTTCTAGTTTTGATACGGTCATTGGGTCTTCACGTTGGATAGTTTGTGTTATAGATTCTGCATTTATTAAAACTAATATTTAAACAGTTATCATCCATTTTGTAACAATTGAAGTAAACTCGCATACTTTCCATTCTTCCTGCAGTATTCTTATAACAACACCATGTTCCAGGCTTGGTATTTCAGTTTTCTACTTATATACTTACGTGTCTTCGAGACATTCCAATCGTCATCTAATGAACATTTTTCTTTCTGCTATGACGCAAAAGAAAAAACATAACTACGTCAGTAACGTTTGGAACTACAACATATATCCCTATAATATAAGCAATTACAATTATATCATGTGTTTGAATTTATTAAATATTTGACCTAACCACACAGACTTTACAAGATTACATGATAAACAAACTGCGCCTTAGAATCAGGATAACCAGTTATTATTCTCTGCCCAAAGTCTCTGTGGACGTTTTATCATGATATAACCTGAATATGCATACTTTTAATTTGAACCCAGCTACATTGGTTATGTATTTCCATAGCTTACTTCAAAATATATTAAGCTAGTGAGGTTTATTGTATGGAGGTAAACAACAAATTAATTTCCGGACGAAGGATATTTTCACTTCTTCGGTGTGTTGATGCTTTACCAGACACATATGTAAAGCACGATATGAAGGTAGTGCTACTCTTTATTGACATCGTACCTTCGCTTGCTTTATATTCAGTCAGTAGCATATATACGGTTCCTGCAGAGCAAAAATAATAAATTTACAGCATAACAGAGACCGATCAAACAAAGCCAACAGTTTCTTAATTATATTTACAACTTCAAAAGTTATAGAGAAAAACATTTTTAGAGGACGATAATTACCCTGTTTGGGATTAAGATAGTTAGGAGACATTACTCTACGACAACTATGCTTTGCAAATAGACACTAGAACGATTGAATCTTTTTGCAATGACTGCTTGTGCTCGAGAACTTATCCTCTGATACTGATACGTATAATAAGTATGAACACCCTACTTCGCAAATATTTTTATCAAGTCAAGAGAACGTAAATACTCAGACCCCGCGTTAATCAAGTGCCCGCTTAGACTCCAATTCACAGTTCCTTAGTTAACTTTAAATTATATTTCTAAGCAAAGAACAATTCGCGAAATATTATTTATAGTGGCATGTAGTATTCATCGTATCATCAAAACATGTTTAGATTTCTGAGTCTGTTTCATTAAATCAGTATGTGCTATATATGTATGGTATCTAGTTGATTATTACATTCTTCAAGACAGCAATAATAGCTCTGAATGAAATTCTATTTAAAATAGCAAAAACCTGAAAAAGCAAATGTTTTAAAGATGAAAAACATTTGTACGTAATATTTTCAGCACATTTAGACAGGAACATATAGTTATATAAATTTATATTCATTTTAAATTCAGGAAAGGCAATAATTCAAGAATGTTCTGATGAAACATACTAAACGTTAGCTAATTGTATAGCTGTTTTGTGCTTTCAGAATCTGGGCTAAACTGACTGTTGAATAATCCAATAACACGATCATCATCAGTTGCATAGTACCAACCTTCGGGATTGCAATAGAGGAAAACAGTCTAGTTTTGCGACATACATTAAAAAAACAAATACCCGTGATGAAGGTAACGCTTATAAATGCTGGCCAAACATTTAATACCACGACGATGTTCTAATATTAACCAGAAAAATGTATTCTAGAACACACTATATAAATTGATTGTCTCACTAATATCCAGTTAATGTACATTTTTCACTGTCATATTGTTTCTTACAGAGTCCATGCAAGCAAAACTTCCATTTTCTTTAAGTGCGAATCTAAGTTTCCCCGCAGAACTGAAAAATATCAGCAGCGAGAAGTATCAAAACTATTCAAAGGAATTCCAGCGGACGGTAATACCTTTAGAGCATACATTTTTATCATAACATCATTTGTCAATAAACAGCAGAAGGGGTGAGCCCATTTTAGAATAGAAGCAAATATTTGTCAAATAAATGGTTCCAACAAAAGCGAAACCAAAATGACAACACAACACAAAAAAAAAGCTTTTAACTCACCCACCGTGCGTTTCACCTACGGGCAAATAATGTTACTGTTTATTTGGCCGTTATATTTTTCGATATTATAGGTGGCTCTAGTATGACAAATGAACGCCTTTAATTGAGGTCACACCCCTTCTGCTGCTGTGGTTTTGTCCGAATATGTTATGAAGACAGATTTGATATCTTGATCTAGGATCGTGTTAATTTATTGTTATAAAACCATGTGGGGTTGACTTAGCATGACTAAAGAAATTTCAAAAACAATTATAGTCGTAATCTCCCCTACACCAGGTCTGATAAATAGTTCTTAATGTATCCGTATCAACTACATTAAAGATAGCAAGAATATTACAGTTATCTCTGATCATTTTTGGATTTTTTTGTATATTGCCGGGCTACATAAATCACATCAGTGTTTTTTTGTCTGCCTCGAGACAATATTCTAGCTGGATTTGATTGTTTATCCAACATTATATCATCAAATACAACTAAATTATTAATACTTCCACCAGTATCATCAACACTCGGTGTATCATTGAAATCATCATAACACCGCTGATCGTCTACAGAAGGTGCTACCCAATACAATTTATCCCATTTTAACCATCCCATTATCAAATTAAGTAACAACAGTGTAATGCCACTTCCATTTGGACCTATGATAATCATTCTGATATAAATTGGTAATGGTGGATGGTGTTTAACCGGTTCTCGTGTTCTTATCGCTGAAAAATAAAATCAATTCATGATGTATAATAAATAATATGGATCTATATTGTGTTAAATGTAGCGCGCATACCCAGACATATACACTGACTATTACAACAAAAAATAATAGATCAGCTCTTACAGGTAAGTGTGAACAATGCGGTACAAAGAAATTTAGATTTATCCCATGTGACAACTCGAATTTTTAAAAAATCAGGAGATGATATTACAACAAAATTGACAAAATTACCAAGAACTTCATGGGAAAATATCCAGGAGAAAAACATAGTCAAGGATATACTTAATATGGTCCCAGAACCAGATTGATATCGGAATTGATATTCAGGATCAACCAAAACCTGGCGAGCATCCGGTAAACGATATTGATCGAGCTTGTCATGATCATAATGTGAGTTATAAAAGTATCAATCTTCATTAAAGACCTCTCGCACATGTGAAGTTGAATTACCACACACCAAATATCTAATATAACAAGATCCACAGATAGACCTGAAATCTATATATTAGATTCAATTGCTCCACAGTGTAGATTTACACGTGAATAGCTTGCAAGTAATACCCGAGGATACAAAATTATCATAGCGATCAATCAACTAGTACCTCTGCGTCTATTACATTCAAGACAGGTCAACGTCGTACTTTCACGTGTATGACCGCAACTACTATCCTTCCTATCTACAGTAAATTGCATTATACAGGATCATAGCATTATACGATTACAGCTCTCACAGTGATTATTCTGCTGTTGTTTCAGCATCATCATACATTCAGCATCATTATCAAAGCCCCGATTATTTGTTTTGTGTCTTTGTTTATAGCTAGCGAGTTTTTCTTACTATGTCATCGCTAACAATGTCATTGCTGGTCTCAGCAAATTTAAAATAACTCTCCGGACTTGATTTATTCTTAACTCTTGACACTGCTAAATAGTAGAATATTATATATACAATGCCCCAAACATTGATGATAGGGTATGTAATTCCTTGTAATAAATCATCCATAAACAAATTTTGCGGATATAATTAGGTCCAGCGTCGTGGTAAAAGATATTGACAGCTTAAGCATTATTATGATAAAAGAAATAACCTTGTCAGTGATAAAGTTATAAAACTCTACAAGACTATATTGCTATATTCTCAAGTAACAATCAAGACAAATACTGATTTAAACAAATAAATATTATATATATATATATGTATATATATATATATATATATATATATATATATATATAAATGAGCCAAAAATTGGTAAAGCATCCCACGATCAAGAGCTGGGAAGAATGTCGTGATGGTGTACTCAGAAACTGCCGGTTGAATAGACCAATCGGTGTAGTTAATAATTTTGGTCATCTTCAATTTGCAGTTAGGGGAGGGGGACTGTATCCCTGTCATATTTTTATCTACTAATGTTTCTTTGGGGTCATCAAAGATGGTCTTGTGATGGATCATATTATTGGTATAAAAACCGATGAAAATATATATAATCTGCGACCTATGATATAATGTGAAATTATGCACTCCGAAATACTAGGAGGTGCAGAATTTTGTCAATATTGAGACAGGTGAAGAGATAAAATTTCAATCATTATATGCAGCCGGGAAACATTTCGGTATTAACCCACGCGGGGTACAATATGTTGAAGATGAAATAATCAAATCCGCATTTTCATTTAAGTTCGAAAACCAGATTTCATTTTCTTATGTTGATACAAAAAACGGAGATAACTGTGACGCCGATGTGTCCTAAATTAATAGAGTTAATCCACTTGATAAAGAGATTGTGTAATGTTTTGAAGTTGTTCTATCACGTAGAACTGAATTCAAGTTGTATTAAGTTTTTGCAATCTAAAAGTAACTGTATGTTTAAAAAATGATTTAAAAGTAACTGTATTTGTCACAGGTAACTATATAATACTTCTGAAACATATATCAATAACAAAGCTCCGTGATGTATTGTTGACGCGTCTGTTTCTGGTGCTCATGATCAGAGGTTCGAATCCCGCATCAGGCATTATGTCGACATTTGCGTAATAAGGGTTATTCTATATATATATATATATATATATATATATATATATATATATATATATATATATATATATACATATATGTTTGATGTAATTTCTGCAATTAATTTGAAAAATTGAAGGAAAACAACTATCGGATAAGATAAATCCTGAAAAGGATCTTTCTGATTTCGAATATTTACAGGAACGTAAATGCGAAAATAGATATACTCTACCATTCGAGTACAAATGTATCATGCTAATTCAACAAGCAATTTACTAATCATTAGCGGATGATATGAAATTAAAGAAAGTTGCACCGGTTTTTACCGCGGCAGAATAAATAAGATCAGATTTATCAAAACAATATGAAACAAGAAAAAATATTAATACACGTGTAAGGCAACTGACAAAGATTATATAAACGAGTTCTGAGAATAGAAGAGAGTTCTGATTAATGAAAACGAAAGTAGAAATATTCTGAATCTGAACATTTGTTTACTAGTACAAATCATGCACACTGATTTCGTAATTCAGCTAGGGCGTTTACTACTCAAATCGTGCACACCGACCGATTTACTAGTTCTGATAAGGTAATTGCCTGATATAATCAACTTTGGCAACTGATTTGCTAATTCTGATAGGGTATTTACTACTAAAAATCGTGCGAACTGATTGATTTTATAATAATATACAATTATGCGACTGATGAACAATAACATATTTTATTTATATATATTTCGTGCCCACTGACAGATTTACTAATTGTGTTAGGGTAATTGCTAGTAAACATCGTGCACACCGACCGATTTACTAATTCTGATAGGGTATTTACTACTAAAAATAATGAAAATCGTCTGATTTGCTAATTCACACAGGGAATTAACTACTAAAAATAATGTTTTGTGTGGAAATGTTTCAAAATTATTGTTATTTTGAATCGTAAATATATTTGCATATAAGATTGTATATAAAGGCTTCTTTGTAATTTCTCTCTAGATAAATAAATGAGGTTAGAGTTCTGGTCCATAAGGTTGAAATTCATTCTTGTTATCAGTGAATTATGACATCGGATATTTATTACATTAACCGGTTCGTGCACGATCAGATTTCCAAGAGATACTCGAGGAGTGAAAGTATATAGAAAATATCCCTGCTTGTCAAATTTGGTATCCCTGTGTTTACCTGATAACTTCAATCAATTGAATCACAAACAAGATTGACTTCGATCACCGAGGTTATATTTACTGTTTCGGGTGATATATGTCTACTACCACCAAATGGATCATTGTTGTATATTTCGCTACTGCAGGGTCCGCCGCGGCAACCAATGCTCGTATATCAGTGAGAAGTGGAAAGATACCACCTGATTTAACTATATCGAAAATAGCACTCGCAGAGAGAGTATACTGAAAACCTGTTTTATTTTGTTGCATCATTAAAATGTTTAATCAGACGCGTTGTTTATTCTGACCACTGCGATCTTATTTGTGTTTTAGCGATATTGTAGTTCCACATTTGTTATCCGAATCTGATTGTAGCTCATTAACTCGAACAAGAGTCAGAGTAACACTAATGTGACTATATGACATTATAATAATACGAGTGATCTAATTGTGTTACATATTTGGCAAACATTTACCAAGGGGTATTTGCATTTTCAACCGGGGCGTCAATAACTTTCATTCGTCCAACAACACCTTCGAGTAACATTGATTTGTCGCTGAGTATAATAATCATTGTTCTGTACTCAGGGATAAGGGGGACAGATAAACGGGAAGAGTTACACGTGGTCAAAAGTGTATATCAACGACACTCTGGTTAAATCACGACGTTCGAACGAAAAGTAATAAATCGTATATAAGTTTTTAAAATCTAATTGCGATATTTGCAGACTAGTATCTACATTCAGATCAAGCCCCATAAATGTCAGCCAACGATTATATGCGCGTGCTATTTGGTTTTGTCCGTAATTAAGTAAAATATCTTCGGATGGTTCTTGTTGGTGGTTTATTCTTAACGGGACTTCTGAAACACTCAGTTGATTAAATATCCTATGGCTGCTTGTTTATTTAATCGTGTTTATCCTGTAGCGCAACAAATATATGTTGTGGCGCAAAGACACCCTGTTGTGAAGCCATATGCAATGTACATATGCCGTTAAGAGTGCTATCCATAATATATGTCGTTGTTGTTAGCCATGATATCAATGATTTACCACCAGTATATATAAATGAGAATAATTTATTCTCGGCAGTGATCGCTGGAGTCATTACTGCCATCCTCCGCAATGAAAGTTTTGTTTCATTTTCTCTACCAAAATCAGCAACTTCAGCACCTTGCCATATTGCCTCATTATCATAATTTTGTCTTACAATGAATAATGTGTGTTTAGCTTAAAAGATAACCTTTTCGTAATTTTCTACAAAATCCAAATATAAGAGACAATGTAATTGCACATGAAACGAATCTACGCGGTACTTGCAACATTGCTACATGTGCTGCAAATCGTAAGTTGTAAGTAGCACTAAAGCACTAACACATTTTATAATAATGAAAGCAGCTTCTGGTACAGCTTCATGTTCAAATTCGTCTGGTTGTGCATCAGATTCAGTAGCTTGTGGTTTTCCGTATTTTAACATAAAGAATATTATCAGCGTTATCAGTAATATCCTTTATAAACATCGCTGTTGGACCGGTGGATCTTGTAGAATCATCAGAATATCTCGCTAAGCCCAAAATTGTTTTAGCACCATCGACATCATGCTGAATATATTAAATTTCTCTCTTCCATAAATAATGCCATAATACCGGTATTAACAAACCAACTTGCGCATTCGCTATATATGCTGTATTATCCGTCTTTCAACGTTACGCTTCTACTTCAAAATATGCAAGAGCGGGTAAGAAATATTTACTTGTATCATGAGCTTGAAGTTCAATTCTTTCTCCTCGTTGATCCTGTTGTATTGCGAGAAAAGATTAAATTTGATAATCACGTACTAAATCATCTTTGGAAACTGGTGCGTCTATATCAAATGATTTGTCAGGTGAATATTTGAACATTTTTGTTATATATTTCTCGATCTAAAACGCGATCTCGCTGACATTGTGAAACCACTTCCTGCTATTCAATTTGCAGTAATATTTCTTTATACTTGATCCGATCCTTGATATATCAAGTCTGCTAGTTTTTTATCCACAGCATGGTTTATTATTTTACTGACATTCACAGACATGATTTCCGTAGATGCCAGTTTCATTGGCTGCGGTGTTCTTCGTATTAATCGTGTTAGTCTTTCTTTGGCTGCAGATAATGCCGTAATGGCAATATTATCAATATTACCAGGAGCTTTTTAACCAATAACATTAATTGCTTTCATCGATAAGTGTTTTGCGATTGGTGCTATTTTGAGAGCCATTCTTGCAAATAATCCTTGAATAACATTACCAAAACAATCTCCATACATTGTTATATAAACGGGTAATCGCACGTTTACTATTCTGACCATGGTGCAAACGTATGATCATCTTATCTATTATCATTATATTTAATTGCTGTGATCATTTTTGTATTTTTGAATCATGCTCCAAATATGTCTACATCACTTGCATCAACATACATTTTAAATCTTTAGCTGTCATATGGAGTTAAAATATGAATCGGATTAACAGAATCACTCATAACTGACGTAGAGCCTTTCGAAATGAAAAGTTCATAATGTTCAATACTACAATCGGAATAGGAATTTTGGACCAAGACATTACATTACTTTCATGATATACCACTGAACACCAACTTTGAAGAATAATCTCATTTGGAATAGCTCTGTCTTGACTATGTTTTTTTATTTTTCATTGTGCAGAAATAATGTGCCTTTTTTATTGAAATATGTACAGTGGGAAGAGATAAGGATTTATGATAGGCATGTGAAACATGTTGTTTCATTGAGATTTAGGTCGCTATATGAGCAGAATTGTATCAATTTAAAGACTTTCAATGTTTTGTTGTTCATCATGGGAGACTTTAATGTCTTACTTAATAAGGATTATCTAAGTCTAGGCCAACGTTTTTGGCTGACACCAATCCAATAATTATTGTTTCTTTTCTTGCAAATTAGACATGCATCCTTGTTAAAATTCATACACCATGGTTTATGTGCATCAGATACCAGCTCATAACCCTTCAAGATACATTCCGTAACTACAGTATAGTCTGCCATTTGCTGTAATGACATTGAAGAATTGGCTTTCACGAGCTCTTCCAATTCGTATATTTAAACATAACATTGTTTAATACTCTCTCGGGCACTTCAAATTGTAACCACGTTTTCGTTCCGAAAGAGTCTAATATTTATCAATAACTGATACTTTAAAATAGGTATTAATCCAATATATATGGTAGCATCCAAACTTGTACTTGTGTGTAAGGGTGTGTTTTTTTTCACGTATAGGCTTTATTTTTTTAATCTAAATTGGATTTATCCTTCTCTTTCTCTCTGTATATATATATATATATATATATATATATATATATATATATATATATATATACTCCTTCTCTTCATATATCGACTTTGTATTTGCGTTTACGAGTACATCATATTATCTTCTTCATACAACTCCAGTTATCTTCTTGTAGTTACATTTGTCTTTCCCTTGTCTCAATAATTTAATTGTTTATATGCCCTTCTGATGCTTTAAAATCAATACTATTACTTTAATATCAAAGACAGATGGAGAATTACTAAATAAAATCCAAAGAAATTTAACAAGAAAGGAAACTCCTTGTCCACCAAACATTGAACCAAGAATTTATTTCCTAATGCTTTGGTAAAGATACTGTCGCCTCACTCAGATGAATAGTAATGTCTTACAAACTGGATCAATTCATCCCTTTTCAAGGATTATAATTCTAATCCGGTAGATATCTAATTTCAAAGACATCCTTTGAGCTTTTTAGTTTCACTATATATTTATCTAATATGTGAAACTAAACTAAACCACCGTCGAACCGAACATAAATTTGAGAAACAATGATTTCTTAAATAATGTAGAATCTTTCTTATTCCGGACGAGACCCTATTAACTGTTTTACAAATATATGGTGTTAATGTGTCACACAAACGAGTGACAACCAGCTTTTGTCTGAATTCGATATAATTGCTAATTAATGTTTCTGCTCCAGAATATTTTGTTGCACATTGTGATTCCAGTCAACTTTAAGGATATTCAAGTGTTGCGGCCAAACTGGGTTTGGAACGACTGCTTAAGGGTTTTTGCATGATTTAATATTACGCAGGTACAGAACTATATTTGAACACAATTATTTAGGAGTCAGTAATATATTCTACTCTATCATTGCACAGGTAATATTAGTATGGCAATTCGTGACCTTTGTGTCAAATGAACAACATAATGATGCAAATGAAATAACAAAAACATGGCTCATCAAATCTTGAAAATGTTACAAAATATTAGTGTGATAACAGGAAACTATTGCCGTAAACACATATGCAATGTTTTGAGAAATAGCCGTAGTGTTTTGATACCTTCGTTGTCTTTTACACAGTTTTAACTATATTATATCTTTGTGTATGCACTCTTTTCATGACAATCTTTTCAATATGCATTTTATATCAAGATTAATCCTATAATTTGTCCTCTTCTTCTTCTTCTTCTACTTCTTCTTCTCATTGTATTTATTGTTATTATCATAATTATTATTATTATTATTATTATTATTATTATTATTATTATTATTATTATTATTATTATTATTATTATTATTATAGGTAGTAGTATTGTTGATACTGGTATTATAAAGTTATAGGATATTTTAAAATTCCTAGTTTTGCAGTGTGGGCATGACAATCTTTTTTGTTTCTCTCGCTGAGCAGCTTACTCTATTTTGTTGATCATTAATGCATTCTATACATTATTTTCTCATTTATTTATTGAAGCTCTTTATAGCATTTGAGACTACACCAGGACTGTACGCTATCGAAATTACAAGCTTTAGGTAGGTTATGTGACATCGTGCATTTGTAATGTTTATCCTATTCTCCTACCTGATCTTGTTACGTTTATTTGGACTCTAATAATAGAGTAGGCATGTATGTTTTGTATTGCGTACATTCATTCTTGTACATGTTCAGACATAATGCACACTACTTTATAACTGCTTCTTGCAAAATGTATTTAGAATAATATTTTATCTTGTGGCAATATACATAATAATTGGGTAGATTATATCACTCTCTACCCGAGGGGTATAGAAAGATGTATACATACTATACCCATAGATAGGACTATTTTAAAACAGGGAACGCAGAACCAGCCTAGAAATAATAAATATCAAAAGGTATCTCCTTGCATATCGTTAGACATCACAATAGTGTAAGTGACCTATTTAAATCACAAGGAAACATATGTAATGAAAGCTACAAACCTCAGTTTTTATAATGCGATCTATATGTCGATTTATGAGGTATGCGTATCCTCCTGCATGATTAAACAATGCTAGCTAATTGTTTCTTTCCAGATATGGCAGCATATGGGTAGACTACAATGTTGTGCTATATAGAGCCAACAGAGAGAACCTAATCAACTCGCTACAATTTATACAAACAAACGTGACGAATAACCTAGAGAAAATGGAAATTTCGATTTATTCTGAGCACGCATACATAACAGTAATGAACATGTCTTCTCAAGTTCAGGACGGTAAAAGACATAATACAGATTAAAGTCGTCGTTTTCTTTCGTTTTTACTTTGTTCTGTAACTTATGTCGCTAGAGTTGTGGATCCGCTCAGACCTGTACGTTATCAAATATAGATACTAGAGTCATTTTAGGTTTTAAATTTGTATTAATAGGCATATAGTGTTTCTTCATAATATTTTACAATATAAGCTCAAGGAGACCATCAGTCTAGATTATATTCATTCAGAGCGTTTGACGTATAAGCATGACAACATGAGTTAAAATCAGCTACACTTTAGTTGAATTATTCATATGTCTTCTGACGTATGAATTTACCGTATATAATGAATATTTCAGACATATCTTATACTCATTATATGTACGATATATGTATAATCAAATAAATAGTAGCACTATTTCAAAACACTTAAAGATAAGTCACACACACAAACAAACAAACACACACACACACACACACACACACACACACATATATATATATATATATATATATATATATATATATATATATATATATATATATATATATATATATATATATATATATATATATATATCTACAATATTCTCGTCATCTGTACACAGAAGTAATGACTTTGCTGCTGATAACTCAAAAGGGCAGCACAATAAGAAAAAGGATTAACGAATGTAATATTCATATCGAACTTTTAGTTTCTTCAATTTCCGAACGCGTCAATTTCCTCCTTTTCTGATTTTAACATCTTTTGTTATGCCCTGAATAACATTACTTCATTACAATTGTAAATTCCTATACTGATGCTATTTTCAAATAAAATGATATACTATTATACCATAACATTGCATTTTCTACATATCTGCATTGTTGATTCCTTCTTAGCAACGCTATGTGCAGAAGTTTATATAATTTATGTTTTACCCATTATAAACCTTGATCAATTCCTTCTAATGTTTGGGAATTTAAATCACAGCATTTCTTTTATGGCAATCGAAAACAGAAGACAATTAATTTGTATTTTATATTTCCAGCATTGAATAGGGCTACGAATTCAAATTTATGTGAGTTCCTCATACACCCTTGCGAATTTGGGTATATGTGCAAAGACATCGACAACATAATAGCATGCCATGACAAATGCTATTTAGATCCTCCTCACTGTTCCAATGACGGAGAATGTTATATTGACTATAAAAATAACGAGCTGAAATGTCGGTAGGAACAAAGCATTTTCCTTCTAATTTTGGTATCTTATTCAGCTACGGTTCTTATGTTTCTATGAGTATGTTTAGTCTGAATAGGTACAACTACATAAATGTATGTTTCCGTCATTTCCGCAAAAAAAAGCGTTTTTTCTCAAATGCCGTGATGAACATGTATGAAACAGAACGCTTATTAATTAAGTTCTTGACTTTTCCTAAATAAATAATAACCTTGGTTTGTCTGTTGAGAAAATCATTAGTGTTGGACCTGACAACGTACTTTAAATTGTCGTGTCTCAACTACATCTAGTCATATTAGGAGTATTTCCAGATATTTAAGAAAATAACATTTCTTACCTACATTATAAACTTTGGTAAATGTAACATATATTAGGAAGTTAAATATATATATTTGTAATTGTAGTTTCACAAAGGAGAGAAAGTTTTGATTACTACAAGAAACGTGGGATCGCATTGCATTAGACATAATGAGTATATGTTGGTCATTTATGAACCTTACGGTCTCTTGCAGGTGTCGAGATACGAACGAATATGTTTACATTGGTGAAAAGTGTGAGATAGCGATTATGAAAGTACAGGCATTATCCCTTTCCGCCAAGGACTATGCCATTATTGCTGGTGCTGCAGCAGGCGCAGTTGTGCTGATTATTATTGTTGTTAACTTGATAAAGTGCCTAAGGAAGAGAGGTAAAAAGGATAATAACAACGATGATATAAACAGCGAAAGGTGAGTAGTAAGAAGTACAATGTATTTTTCTCTGTCGATATATACATTCGGCAATATATTGCATATTATGGATTCACCTTTTATTAAATCCGTTGCAGAACGAGAATACCCGTCATCCTCAGTGCATAAGAGATGCCGAAAATATATCATAGTGATGTAGGAGACTTTTTAAAATTGATAATTTTCTAAATATAGTACTATTTAAAATATATAAGGTACGACGTATTTAAGCTTGATCTATTGTACGTTTTGGTTTGCATATTTATCTTAGCTATTTAAATTCATAATTTCGGATTTATTTTCCTTGGAGATAGCGTTAACTAAGCTATATTTATATCCGCTGCCTTTTAATGGATGGGAAGTCATGATTACTGCTCTTGTTCCACCTATCCATTTATTAGACTACCTTTCTCTCAGTATCTGATTGTTACGAATTCAGTGACATTCAACACCAAGGAACCTATATTACTCAATGGATAATCATTTGCACAAGTCTTATCAATTTCTTGCCATACAATATATCAGAAATAATAGCAATGTTCTACTGCATTAATAGTACAATGGCACACCTAATGTGTGAATCAGAAGAGTTATGATCTGTTGTTGGGGATCAGGGCTTGATTTATGTGGTTGTTAGCAAAGTTGAGCTGAAGAAATAGCTTTTAATTTATATCTTTGATTGTTTAAACAAACGATATGTTTTAATAGCTGTTATGTATGAGTGACCTCAAATATTGATTTGCTTTTCCATCTCAAGTACCTAACACTTTGTATATGATGACCGAATTCTGTTCAAACAGTGACGTGTTTAATTGGTAATGGACGAATGGTAACCTCTGCACCACACAGAATGACTCATAATTTGCTAATTGTTGTTTATGATTTGAATTGTTATTTTACACATTCAATAATATTTATCTTATAGAATACATTTATTTTGTACTGAGGTAATTTTCAGGCCATGAAATTATATCTAAGCATAATTAGAACAAAGCAGTTTGTGTAGCGAATCAGGCACTTGATATCAATGTGGTGCAAAACATTGGTTTAAACAATTCCAATAATGGACATTAAATAAAAGTTTGTTTAGCATATGCATTCCGATAAATGGGAGGAAAATGTGGCTGATTTAAGTGGGTATTTTTTACAGATCGGACTTGAATGGTGCCGAAGCTTCAATCCATAATTCCCAGATGAATGCACCACGGAATATTAAGGCCACATTTCAAAACAAGGCCTACATGCATGCATCTGGTTTGCCAGAATTAAATAAAGACCTCAGAGTCTACAAAGACCCACACACTGGAGAGGAAGTAAGTTTGTTTTGTATTGTTTTGTGTCATTTTTATTTAAGTATAGTTTTTGTGACTTTCTGATTCAGGCTTGTGAATTTTTCAAATGCTTACATTAATATTACTCACTGTAGTTATCATTTCGGTTCTTACGCAAATTTATGTTCTAGCAACCTTATTCTCATTTTCTTCTAAAGTAACGTAGCCCTATTTAAATTGCGTCTCTTTGCAAGTGTTACTTAATAGGTTCCTTCAATGCGATTTCGTCTTAACAGTTAAGGTCTGCACGTATAAAGAGGAGTTGGTTTATAGAGATGTAAAAATGTATGTATATGCGAAAATACTACGGTATGTATTTCGGAGTGGAATGGAAACTATAATGTACCAAGTTACAATCGCATATTAGCAGATGAGAATGTTGATGTCTATCGTAGTTTTGCATCAGTAATGCATTACTTGAATTATGGAGACCTCTGATCATGTTTAATATTTTATAATTTGAACGCTTCATGTATATAACTATTTTAAACAAGCTAATAACGGAAATGTATTTACTTGGAATTTACTTTCAGTTTGTTAAAATATTTTTACCAAATATCACGACTGTTAAAGATATAAATTATTGTAGCACTGATAAATCGCACACTCACAAAACGAAATGTGCAATAGTTTTGTTTATTATATACTCAAATCAAATATCATATGGTAACATTTATGAACTGACTTCAATAAGTGCACTAAATTTAGTTCTTTTGTTCAGGCTTTAATCTATCAGCCAGTCAATATCAACAAACCGTTGTCAAGGGGAAACAGAGAACTTGAATATATGCAATCCGAACAGACCTCACGTCGATCGGTGTATGACTATATTGACACGGAAAATCCTGTAAGTAAACGAAGTGTATGTACCATATCGAATTATCAAGACCCCCTCATTTTTCATTACAGTTTTGCATGAATAGTAAGCTTTATAAATATGGAATGTTGTGCACAAGCATGTACCGAAACAAACTTGCATATCGAAAGCAATTTTATTTTAATGTAATGGTTATAGAAGCTAATTATCTTTCAAGTTCATATTTTCTCTTTTACACATAAAATATTTATATTCAAGCAAGCATGAAACAAAAAAAGAAATAAAAACATAAATGAGATATCATACTTGCTTTAGAAGCCTAATTTAGCAGTAATGTAGTGTGTCTGTATCATTGTAGGCATTTATTTAGTTCCTAGTTGATACAGTGAATCATCATATTAACTTATAGATAGGTACATACATTAATACATATTCTTTATGTATAGTTTTATATAATTCATGTATTTTATTCAAACGTATGGAAGAGGAATTCACAATTATTTAACATTTTTATTTATTGGAGGCTATTTAATGTTAATAGAAATTAAAAAGACATGTTAATCTTATTCGTTTCCAATTGAACCATTACAATCTTTGCAGTACAAAATCAAGAGACCTAATCTGACGGAGTCCAGGAAATGGGCACTATAAGACATATTTGTGATTCATAATATGCTCGGTAAAGTACTTGTCAATCAATTAAGTTCCACAGACTAACATGTTATAATATATCGGCATGGGTTTCAATCTGAGGAATTACAACAGCAGAAAAAGGCGAACAGACCTTTTGCTGAAACTTTATATTTGAAAGATAAAACTAATTATGAAAATGGAAAAAATAAAGTCAATAATGCCATGCCGAAGCCTCTCACTGACCAAGAGTTCCTCTAATTGGGTTAGCTCAATTTTGTTACTTTATTCTTGTCGTTTGTGTTTTTAAACTTTGGATGCATGTTTTGTACTCCACCAGGATGTTTCATTGAAATTGTGCCCTCTCTCCTGATCTTTAGGTTTGAGTACTTAATGCTTTACTATATATCAATAATGACACCAGCTATGGCGTCTTTTTTAGCAAACTTCGCTCGAGAGCTACTAGAATCAATAAAAAACATATCTTCCCGTTTCTTTAAGATATTTTACTAAATTATGAACATAATCATGCAGCAGGCGCATATCATTTAATTACATTTTTTGGCCATGCCCAAAATATAGATAACTGGATTAAAAATATCACAATAAGGTTTTACAAACATATACCCATATTTTGAACATCTTCGTTAAAAACGGTAATAAATCGTCGATATATTTGTTCGAACTCGCGTACAAAGAAATATGTGGATTTACCTAAGCATATCTGATTTATTATTATACCTTCAGATGAATCGATATTACTTGAAGGTACTGGCTAACAAATGAGAGTTATTGATGCCCCAGTGGAAAACATGAAAATAATTCGCTCATGATATTATTAAAGATGCAACACAACTAAGTGGAATATTAACTCTTCTCACAGCTAAACCTGAATTAACATTCGCTGCCGCTCTATCTGTTGCACAACCAGCGGTACTTGGTGCTGTTGGAACCGCTGCCGGAATGGCACTAAAAGAGGCAGCTGGAGAAGGCATTTTGAACGCAAACATCTTAATACCATGATCACAGACACAACAACAGTGAGGACGTCCATAAGAGTCAAGAATGCCTCAACCGGATCGTCCAAGATTGCCGGCCTCATGTTACGGAAATACCCTCATGTGAAATTCGAGACATTTTAGGAAGTTCAGAGTGTACATATAAATAAAAGAGATTAATAGTGAAGACGGCACAACATATAATCTTAATTCTAAGCATGGCAAATAAAAACAACATATCAGAGAACCTTCTCTAAATTCAACATATGTATGCATACCGTCTCCCATAATAAACACCGTGTTGTGGATGTTGTAAGTTGTTCTGTTGAAGTGCGAACTTGGTGTTGGATCAGCCACGTTGTATTTGCAAAAGATCAAGATCGTTACTTTCGACAGTATGTCAATCTGAAAACCTAGTCTGCGAGTTATGCATTTAGCAATGCGCCACTGACTCCTAACTGAGAGATGTTTTGGAAAGTATTACTAAGTTACCCACACTGGATTCACATTATAAGACCAATGTCGGATTTCCTAACACATCGTATTAAAATTATGATCAGGTGCTATACCTCAGCTTCTGTGTGACTGGCTAAGACAACATGGCAGCAAAAGCATGTCCCTGATGGGTTCTTAACCCACTTTGCTCTTTGCCATTATTCGTGTCATTTTGAACAGTTTGCCGTCTGATCGCGTGTGCAGGTAGATCGCTTCTGTGGACGTCTCAAAGGCATGCTTGATCAGGATAACGATGAAGATGCTGTAGGACGTGGGCGGGCTAGGATGCAACTGTTTGACTCCGTTGCGGATGTTGAAGAGGTCGGACGTTGAGCCATCATATTGCACTGTGTCTTTCATGTCATCGTGGAAGGACTGGATCATTCTTAGAATATATATTGTTAAAATTATGTTACTCCACCAAACATTTTGTCGTATTGACAGTTGAATTTACTGTATAATATTAATGAAAATACAACGTTTGCAAAGTGACAAGCGAGGCAACTCGTTCATTACTCTCTATCGAAGACAGATGCCTGACAACGTTATGTCCCTTAATATTTTTTGAAAATATTAATTTTTTTATTTATCTTTTGACACGCTTTTTACTAAAGCCGAAATATATGGTAGTTGTATATGTCGATGAAAATATTATTTCTACGCCGGTCTCTACATTTACGGACACAACTGATCTTGCGCTCATATTACTACAGCCAGTCATACCGAATTTGCACTTCTGCATTTGAATTAATATTAACGATCACAAGACCTTTTCTCAATTTATCCATATTGGCATTCATATGTTAACTGATGTCAATATTTCTTTGCCCCAGTACAGGATATATGATAACCAGTATTAATGAAATAGCCGACTATTTAAATTAATCGACGATGACTGATGGTACCATCACTAGATTTCTCCTTGATGTCGGGATGTCTTACAAACATATTTGCGATTGTTCTACAATAATATTATTTGTCTAAATACTTAATTATTGAAATGGTCATTTGTCTAATTTATTATCATGAAAATTTGGTTGTATAGTCTTTAGGGTTTTTCATGACCATTTCTGTATTATAGTCATTTTTGTATCATAATATCTTTTAGTTCTCTGTATTTTTACCACCACATTGAGCACACAACTGCGTTTCTCATCTAATCCCAACACCGCATATCAAACGCGGATTTTGTTCTAGACTTCCGCGATGCACGATTTGTAGATGATATTCTCATATTTCATTTATGCAGGCTTTTCACAAGGAGTTAGAGAGCCTATCATTAGCCATGTACACATATCGCTTGTTTCACTATATATATATATATATATATATATATATATATATATATATATATATATATATATATATATATATATATATACATATACATATATATATATGTGTGTGTGTGTGTGTGTGTGTGTGTGTGTGTGTGTGTCTTAATTATAATATTGAGAAGTTTTATATATTATTTAAGATAAATTAAACCTTTAAAATGTAGATTTTAACTTGACATAATAACCTTGATTTACGAATGAGAGTTCTAGGTGATCCGACAAATAATCTGATGAAAAGTATTTATATCGCAAAGAAAGAATTTCGCAACGATTGTGCATTTCATGTGTGGTCAACATTCACAATGATAAGCACCACTATTATTAATTATTTTGACGATAAAAGACATATATTGACAGAATTATTGATATTATTAGCAGAAACGGACAATACCATTTGACATATCATAAACCATGTCATTCATAAAAAAAGTTTACATATTGAGTAAAACATCCAAATTAGGAATTTGTTTGACTGGTATTGAGAAGATGTATTATGAACGAGCATATCCTGTAACCGAGGTTATTTATACAATATATCGGATGAACGATAAACCCAGTATTCATGATCTAAAACCGATGAAATTTTTGAACATATATTGTGCAGCCTAAGGAGTAATTGAACAGTTCACGAAACGATTTGTGGAAATGATTTTAAAGATAAAAGGCTTAAAATAATAGAAAATTGAACAGAAATAGTTCAAGACACTGAAGCGACTAGGAAAGATGCTGAGCTAGGAAAGAATAGTAAAAACGATAATAGGAGAGATTTTAGTATTAATCGAAGCATAAGTTGAAATAAGCTCAGATTATAATTATTGATGATAATCCGCATGCGTGGACTAATCCGGTAACAGTATTTCCATGAAATTCATCTGGTACATTTTACGACGATTATATATTTGATTTTATTGAACATATTTGTAAAAGAGATCTTTTGTAAATGGGGTTTTTATCAGGTTTCGATAATGAAATATATGATCACTTTGTATGACCTAATGAATATATTTATCTTTCATAATCTCTAAACGAAGAAATGAATAGTCTTGCGCAGAAGGTTTCATCGCAGACTTTCAATATTTAACAATTACTGAATAATTTGTATACCGTTCCCTCAGTTACTGCTCACTTTGCAAGAGACAACAATTTATAGAAACCAACACCATTTAACTTTATTGAAGATATACAACACAATCTAAATTGTGGAATACTAAATATAACTATAAAGATGTTATTTAATTTGAGATTCCAGCGTGTTATCCAGTAGGTTTCTTGCAATAGTAGAATTCCATGGATATTGTTTTTTTAAAATTGGAGATCCAACGCACGAGATGACGAGAGTTGCGATAAACGGACCTCTTTCGGATTTTGACTTGATTGGATTCGCCTGTATCGAGTCATTTGAGTTTCATCCGATATGTTATGTCTGGTTTTTTTGACACTTTTCAGAAATGAAATGTGTTCCATTCGAATATTAACTTTATATGATGGACGCAAAAATATCAATATTTCTGACAGTGAGAGTAGCAATTAAGGTAATTAACAGAAAGAAGTTTGGTTACAACAGCAAAGAAAATTTCCGAGGATAAAAATCCTGATGTAACCGGTTTTGGAAATAAAACAACAACTAACTGAATAATAATTGGTAAATGTATGCATCGAGGACGATATGAATATAAGCAACATTATACAAGACTAAATAAGGAACAACACTGTTTTTGATTTAATAATCGCCGATGCAACGAAGACAAATGTGTTTGTAAGTTTTACAAACTCTTACTTGTCTAACGGAACTAAATTATGTAACTGCTAGTACATTGATAGCGAGTCACCGCAATTTACTAAATTAAGATTTCCATTGTTGTTTGTTTCGATAAATTTAATATCGTTTGTAAATTATTATGAAGTAACTGATGATCACTTCATCCAAACTTAAGATATTTTAAGATAATAATCAGACAACAATCGAAAATCGTTCAGAGTGAAATAATGCATTATATCATTTTACGAAGCATATCAACTATTTTTTGGGAAATGTGTGGAGACCAGAAAATTTGATAGTTTCAAGTAGAAAGATAGATCGTGATTTACTTCAACAACAATTAGTTTCGTTATCTAAAGAAAACTTTCCAAATCTACCCGTACCATTGTGTTATTGCCCAGCAGATACAAGCAAACAAAGTATTGTAGTTAATATACCAGAATCATCTGAAAATCAAAATCTTGTGTTTAATGATATTGTTTTACTACCTATCAGCTTAATTGAGCGTGCGTTAAAAGGTAAAAGCTCCATGAACGCAAGGATGTTCAATGGCAATTCATTGATTTTCAAGGATTAACTACTTCTGATACAGTTGTTTGTATTGTTGGTGACATGAATGAGTGGTCAAACTTAGCGGAGAGTTATATTAGAATTTACAGAAAATAAAATTCAAACCAATGACAATAACAGCGAAGCTGATGACAAATATATATTAACAACAAATATGGTTACGTATGAGCTTTGCGGTAAAAAATGATACACGGATATAATCTCGAAGCTAAAGTTATCATAACATTAGAACAACCACAGATTAATCATTGTGCAACCTGTAACGCAATCATGTTGGGACAATATTCAAACATTAATCCAAGACAACTTACGACGGGTAGAAGTAGTCGTGGTCACACGCGTGAAAAGATGATACTGACCGTCTTGAATATAATCGAAGTCGAGGTTCTGGTTCACAACAGTGACGACGGTGGTAATTGTGTATCTTCTGGATTTACTTGTAATTTTGTAGATACAAATCCTCGTCGAGGAGCAGTTGAATCGATTGTATAGATTTCAGGTGGATCTTACCACGCTGGAAATGTTATGTGTCGTCACTTCTCCAATAGGATCAGTTGCTCATTTGTACCGTTATGCAGGTTCATATAAATATATTACGGTAACATTTCCTAATACTGGGTATCTTAAAAAATCATGTTGTATTAGTAGATGTTATTTTGTGATCGCATTATTGGGTGTCATAAATTGCACGAGTAATTTCATTTTTTAATGCAGCTATCACACTTGATAGTCTTGTAACCCATTTAATAAATCTCATATATTTTTTAATTTTGTTAATGGCTATTTACTTTGCATATTGATATCCAAATAACCGCTCAGCAAGTGTTTAATTGAATCGTTCGATTATTGCCTGATCACGAAGAATTGCGGTGTGTACTCGTCTGATTTTGTCATCATCTTTTATTTTCATCAGAGATGATCCAGCACCAAACACTTCTTTGTCAGGATCAACCTGTAGCAACTAAGGACATTGCAAGGATCCTCGGATAAATTCGTTTTATACGTACTTACTATATAGCTAACATCAAAATATAAGTATATATACTATCTCTCCAATAAACTCATGCGAGTTAGGCATATATTTTAGTTGATAATGGTTCTGCCTCTTTATATCTAATTGCAACATCAACAACAGTCAACGTGTACTTGAATGTGTATTCACGTGTACCAGTATTAATAGTACTATGAGGTGAAAACGAAACATCTTCTTGATGGACTTCAGTAGGAACGCTAACATTAAACTATATGTACTGAATGTTGTAGGTGGTGGTAGATAAAGCTGTCATAGTGCGTGTCGTGCTAACCAATTTGCAGACACATGAGATGTAACATGTGCTGCATCTACCTCTCCGATATGATCTTGAGCTATATTAAGCCGACTACATTATACTAATAATCGGTTGATTATTTTCCTGCCCCTAGCAATAGATTACCTTTCATCGCAAATCGCATCTGCAAATTAGCTAATGAATGTTTGAAAGATTTATTTGTGTGGAATTTAACGACTGACGCAGCATCACATCTGCAATATGTAAGTATTGCAATTCTTTCTTTATACGCTACACCATGCATGTGACATGTTTGAGAACATGTCGGTAACTATCCATGTCTCGTTGATCTTGCTCGTCAAGTCAAAGATCTTCTCGGGATCCTGGACGACAATAATTATATCCAGTACGAAGTTTATTTCTGAGTATTAACCCATGGAGTTCATACAAAATTTCCTAATGAAGCAGCGATATCACCACCAATCTTTCGTGACTTGTCAAGGGAGATATATTTATATTTTTGTACCATATTTTGTATTAGTTTTTATTATTGCTGTGATTCCACCTGTACGGATGGATGATCATCATTGAGCATAATATAGTATTTAATATATTTGTACAACATGAATGGCATTGATTTATTAGTGACATGAGTACGAGAACCGGTTAAACATCATCCGAACGACATTAACAAATTGTATCACAATGATAATAATATGACCGTCTTGGTCTGCTAAAATGCAACTATTACTTAATTTAATGACGAGATGGCTTCAATAGAATATAGTATGTTTAGTAGTTTGATCGGCCGATGATCCGAGAGGTTACGACATGCTTAAGGATATAAACGAAATTGCAAACATAAAAATAACGAAGACGCTGATTGTATTGCATATATTGATGAAACACCATCTGAAGACAATCTTGAATTTATTAACAATCTCGTAGTATACAATATGTTGTATACACAATGAAATCGTTATGGGATATTTTCCCGAGGCAGACACAAAAGCAGTTTTTATTTATGTTACTAAGCGATATACACAAATGTCTAAAGTGATTATAGATAACTGTCGTATGTTAGCTGTATTTAATGGAGTCGATATCATACTCGGCAAAACATTCATCAAACTTAGTGTTTAGGGGATATGGATATAATTAGGTTCGAAAACGTCTTTTCACGTACGCATGCTTCCACACAATGATTTATAACGTTGCATTTACGCGACCCTCGATACTTTTTATAATCCGAATAGTTGTATCAATATATGATTCATAATCATTTTGAATTCGTTGTGTTAGTTCACTTACACCATTTGCTTTTGTTTCATAAATAAATCTTTTAAATTAATTTACTGATTGACCTTCGGGATTAAGAGATATTAAAATAAGTTTCAAATTCAAATTATTTAACTAAACTCAAACCTAAAGAGCAGCAAAAAGGGTACCACATCAATGATACTTCGGTGTGGGCATACAAAAAAGTTTTTAAAAACAACATAAATGATTAAAGATAAAGTGACTTAATTAGCTATCCCAATTAAATAAACTCTTACTTATGAAGTAATATAATCTTTTGAATATCATTTTAAGAGAAAATAAATATTCATTGTCAATAAATTGTACCGATATTTGATCGCAAATAAATATTATTTCTAAACTTTTTTGCGTCCAAGTAAAAGGAAACTTGCACATGATGTCATGATGTAAATATTTATAGATGAAAAACTGGCTCTAGGTGCGGTTGATATATATATATATATATATATATATATATATATATATATATATATATATATATATATATATATATATATATATATATATATATATATATATACAGTTGGACAGCGGATAATTAAAGTATACTGGATATCAAATTCAGTTTAATGTCCCTTTATTTAAAATTAATTTAGGAAAATCTTCTCTCGTTGAAAGGCATCATGTTGATTTTAAGGTGGACGATGTAATAAAATAGATATTAATGATTAATAATATCAGTTTAATGTCAATAAAACAATACAAGGATCAAACTTTATTTGTCATATATATTGTTATATATCTGTTAGTGTTAACGTTAAATGATACATTTTAACATACATTTTCTTTCAGAATGAAATACGAGATACATCACGCCAGATATGAGATGCAGCAGATACATATGTCGTGTTGTCATATTTTTTATAGACATAAATCATAGTAATGATTATCTAGCAATTTATATCTGAATTCATTTTTTCCTTTTTTGTTATGATTGATTTTAATTGAGATATATGTATCTTAATAATTTTTTTCACAAATGTTTATCAGCTTCTCTAATTGATTTGCTTTTATGTCATCAAATTTACGATCAAACAGCGAGTTCAGAAAGTGTATGTATTAAGTTTAGAAATGTTTTTTTTTTCAATCAAATCTAATCTAATCTTATCTCTTAAATCTACAAGTTTCTAATACGAAATTCAAACTCTATTTCAGGCACATTTTATTAATTATGAGTGTGAACGTCCATCCTAATTATATGCAATGTTGCTTTTTATGAATATTGCCCTCAACCGGGCTTTAGTGCAGCTTGACCAATTCTATTCTAATAAATGCAATTTTCAGTTATCAAGTATCGTATTGATTCTTTGTCTTTTGTCAGATATGTGTTTCGTTTAAGCTTTCAGTATATTACCTTCCCTAAGACTTAAATTATTTTACAAGCATAGTCTTTGAATATCTGCTACGATTGTCTCCTACATTGATGTATGTGTGCGCAAATGGTTCACAAATATGAATTGGCCAGTATAGGATTGTCTACATATATTCCCGCTCCCTCTCTGTCTCTCACAACCAATTTCTCTCTCTCTCTCTCTCTCTCTCTCTCTCTCTCTCTCTCTCTCTCTCTCTCTCTCTCTCTCTCTCTCTCTCACACACACACACACACGTACATACATGCATACATACATACATACATACATACATACATACATACATACATACATACATACATACATACATACATACATACATACATACATACATACATGCATACATACATATATATATATATATATATATATACACGTATATTCTATGTTTATATATATATATATATATATATATATATATATATATATATATAAGTAGACAGAGGGAACACGGCACGTTATGGTACAATGTAAGCAGTCATATATTAATTTAGTTCAAATGTACTGTGTGATAATTATGTGCATATAAACGTTTGTACCGTGTCGAATCTAAAACAGATAATGTAATAAAATAGACATCTGTTGAACATCAAGTGTACAACACTAATTTATAAATCGTGTCTGCGTTATCACATTTTTTTAAGTGACATATCTAAACCTATATTTTTTGTTCAGGATGAAGTCCTGTACGCATTGATACCAACTGGAACTAATATGTATTTCCATATTATACCAAAAATTATTTAGAACAAATTATTCATGATATATAGAGTAGTGCTGCTTTTTATGTGCATACTTGCATTTTTACTTTCTGTGATCACATTCTATTATAATTGATTATTTAACTATATGATTTGTTTTTTATTATAGCTTAAATGATGGTTCTATCATATCGCTACGATGTTTGAATTGTGCCAGTTTATAGTGATTTTTAGCACTGATACATCATGCCGTAGACATGAAGAATGATATCCTACTGAGTCGCATTATCCTGACACCAATCTAGTCAGTCATATCACTAACATCTTAATGCTGAGCGCCATGCAAGGCAGCTGTTAGTACAATTTTGTATAAGCTTTTGGTATGACTCAGCCGTGAATCGAACCCACGATGTGCCGCATTCGAGGCGGACGCTCTAACCAATTGGTCATTGGATATAACTGATTGCAATTAATATATACATATATATTAAGTGTGTCCATAAAGTTGTATGCATTGTTTGAGAGTTGCTTTCGTATATATCATCGAACATTACTTACCGTCAGCGTCATCAGAACTTCGATGTCTTTAGTCCATGTAGTTCGTTAGTCTAAAGTATTTCCTAAATTGTTTTAGTGTTACTTCAACGAATGCTGTATTGGTGTTATTGCTTAATACTCAAGAACCCTCTAATAAAATGAACGATCGGTTATTAAGCGCAATTTAAGGTATTATTTTCTTCGCCTCTTCCATAAGTACTATTCGGTTTGCTACTGTAAATAAAGCGATCCCATGAAATACAATTTTTCAGTCACACAGTTTTGATTGGTGCTGAGATTACCAGTTGTACCTTAATGCCTGCAAATGCGCAAGTTACCAAATTATGACCAGCGGAACGATGAGTTTGTAAAGTTCAGTAAGTGTTAGCAACATAAACTTTTGTATGACTGAGGGCATTTAGTATATGAAATAAATATGAATCAATGCACGAACATTGTATATTATGTATATTGTTCATTAAGGCGAATGTTCATTCAGAACAAGTTTGAGTTCATAAATGAAATCAAATGTGTACTTCATCAATCTCTCTAAACGGAGTAAAAAAAACATGTAACAAATTACTGTCTGCGACGCGTTTGTTCCAACTATAAGTGCCTAATACAATCTTGTACTACTACAATTCTGATTTGTAACAAAAAACGAATGCGATTTAAGTTTTGATCACGTTATAATAATAATAATTATTATTATAATAATTATAATTGTTATAATAATTATAATAATAATACTAATAATACCTTTATTGCTAATAAAATAATAATAATAATAATAATAATAATAATAATAATAATAATAATAATAATAATAATAATAATAATTATGATGATGATTATAATGATAATAATAATAATTAGTTTTATTATTATTATTATTGTTATTATTATTATTATTATAATTATTATTATTATTATCAGTAAAATTAGTAGTGCTAATTTTTTTTGTATTATTCATTAATAGTTTTTCAGGTTATCATTGGCATTATTTAATCGATCTTCAAGACCCATAAAAGACTGAATCCTAGCACAGACTCGCAACCCTTCATTAATGTTCAACATACCAACTCTCGTGCTTAAGCTGGTTTGTCTTTGAGATTTTCCTTTTATGGTTACTTCCGAGGATATACCATACCAATGTTCTGAAAGAAATTCACTTCAAATATTAATGTTATGGACATTTTGCTTTGTATTATGTGTCATCTTTGCTTCAGCATCTCTACCGAATAAACAATTAATAATATATTGCCTTTAAATACTTTTTAATATTTTTATTTCAACAAAAGAAGTCAAATTTTATTCGAAAACGTACAACTCGGTCAAAGAAATATCCTCTTGATAATCTCGCTATGTTAATAATCACTGGTCGCAATAAGCAAAATAATAAAGCAAATAGTAAGACGTATTACTTGAAACGTTATTATTGTGACAAATCTGTTAGTTTGTTCTGCGTATATTTACATATTTATGAGAGAGTGGAGCATATGATAAATGAGTTTGCAAAATTGAATGTACATCATGCATATGAAAATTGCTTGAACGAAAATAGTGGTTATCTCAGTAATATTAGTAGTAGTATTATTGGCGGAGATGAAAGTAAAACAACCAGATCATCCAGTATGCACATAACTGCATGAGCAAACCCAAACCGCTGAGTATTCTTTCAGGAGAAAATCCTATGTAACAAGTTTTACAAAAAACGCTATAAAAAAAAAAGAAAAATTTATTAAAAAATTTACTGAAAGCTTTTTTATATAGTAACGCCCACGTGATTAAGATACGGGTTTTTCCTCGTTTAATATTTTTCTAAGATCACGAACTTTAGAACTAATTTCAGCTCGTTTTAGATACTCTTGGCCGAGCTTTTGACGTATTGCTTCAACGGTGCTAAATAGCATTATAAATGCATTAATGTCGTTACCGTATAAACAAGCATTAATGGACTTTTGAATTCCTTTCACGAGCCTGTACATCTTAGGTTAAACATAACGACCCTTACTAGACTGATACTTAATGTCTTCATATTCCGAGGTTATCCTGTCACAGTCGAGATCTTTAGATAATACTATTCCTCGATTTTTTAAATTTAAATTTTGAGCGATTATAGCATTTACATCTTTGATATCCATATTTTTATAGTATGCTGTATCTCTAATTATTAAAAAAAAATTGGGTCGTTTTTGACTCCGTTTTTTGATACCCCATTTGGCAATCTCGCTGGCGCCCTATGATGTCAGAGAGACCCAGAGGTTACTTTATTAACTTAATTAAGTACAGCACATACATGAAAACCCCATTTGGAAACCCAAATAACGTGAAAGAGACCCAGAGGTTACATATACGACAACACGTCCAAGTAAGCCCAAGGGGGCCCGAAACATAAATCTCCGGCGGGAGGCCTAAGGTGACAAACATTATCTTAGACCGCCCAGAAGATATGCTTGGGAGGACGTCACTTAATTAAGTTAATTAAGGACAGTACAATACCGTATAATATCCACTCGAGTGTTGTGGCAGATTGCAGGCATATATATACTTAATTAATGGACGATACAATGCCGTATATATCTCCACTCGAGTGTTGTGGCAGATTTTAGGCATAACATATACTTAATTAAGGATGGATATTTACAATGAAACGATGATGGAATTTGTGATGTAATGATGTGGGACGGCACAATGCCATTTATATCTCCACTCGAGTGTTGTGGCAGATTTTAGGCATAACATATACTTAATTAAGGATGGATATTTACAATGAAACGATGATGGAATTTGTGATGTAATGATGTGAGACGACACAATGCCATATATATCTCCACTCGAGTGTTGTGGCAGATTGTAGGCGTAACATATACTGAATTAACTTAATTAAGGATGGATTATATTCAATGAAACGATGATGGAATTTGTGATGTAATGATGTGTGGGACGACACAATGCACACTCGAGTGTTGTGGCAGATTGTAGGCGTAACATATACTGAATTAACTTAATTAGGGATGGATTATATTCAATGAAACGATGATGGAATTAGTGATGTAATGATGTGGGACGGCACAAGACAGCACAAACATGAAACGACGGGGCGGATTTTTCTACGGCCAATCCAACCAATCAAAAGCAACCCAATTAAATTAACCCGGTTGCATGATTGACAAAAGACAACCACACGCCCGGGTCAATGCCGTGGGTTAGTTTTGATCGGTCGGATTTTGGCTATCGAAAGCCACAAGCTAATACCTTTCATATGCTATATAAGGTGACTAATACAGCAGCGTTGATTCACGGGTGTGTTATTTTATTTCCTTGAATTACTGATTAATGCTGTTTCACAACATTTAAATGAGACAAATATTGAATAAAACACTAAACAAAAGAATACAGTTGTTAGATAACAGCGTGTAGTTACCGATTAGGTCACAAAGATGAATTTTTAATATAACTGCAACTCTCACATAGTGATTTTAACCACGCCTACTTACTTCAATGAATGGGAAAAACCAATGTTTCATGCTCGTTCCGGCTTAGTGAACATAGGTAACGCGTTGGATTATAAAGAACGTTTTTACTGAAAGTGTAATAGCTGAATATAGATAGTCTAAGGGTTTAAATAATTACAACTGTTTAAATGATGCAGTTTTAGCCAAGCGACAATAAAAAGTTTTAAAAGTGTTAAAAGTTGTATTTATCAACTCTACCGAAACTCTTGTATTATACTCCATTACAGTCACGTGTGCGCGCACACAATTATACGTCTCTCTCTCTCTACCTGTGAGAATAGCAGACGACACAAATACCTTGACGGTCATAATACAAGGGAACTTAGTGAGTAGAGTGTTATGAGTGGTTGGACTTATCCATAAAATATTTATCTCCCTTGATATATGAAAATTTTATCCTGTGACCTGTCTATTTTGAGAGAGCTGATTGATGAATTCCTTTTCCTGCTACTCTTTGTACTGAAGGCCCACAAATGTCAAAATATTTTCCAGCCGCATTCATTGATTGAAATATTGTTTCTTTGTTATTTTATAAATCAGATTATTTTACGTGTCTCTTTCCAACTGACTTACATGTCCCAGTCCTGCCTAATTTTGGATTCTGACGCTGAGTAACGACTCGTAAATTATCCAATTTATTATTTTGAGGGAATCCATCAATGTGATCGATCACAAAACCATATTTCATCAATCCGTTGTGACATTCGTATGCGAATCGATGATAATAATATTTCTTCTTCCCGACACCAAACATCAATCACCCCATATTATTCAGAGATCCAACCGGTTTCTTTAGTCTGCAATTCCTAACAACACCATCACTGGAGGCTTCATTATTAACAAGCACTGGATGGGATCTGAAATCTTGGCTCATTTGTATAATAATACTACTTATCTAATTTATTATCTGCTTTAATTATAAACCTCTCGATATAATCTTGAGGGGTTTTGATGACTGTATCATCGTTAGGGTCAATGACGGTATTTTTATTCGTTTGTCATAATAGCGTTTTAGTTCCCTGTATCGTTTGCCGCCACAACTGAGACATATTTGTGATTTTCCCCTTACCACCACCCCACATCGGAGGCACGGGAAGGGGCCAAGGGAACCGTTGCGAACGCTCTGTAAATGATACCCACAGAATTCGCTTCTACATGATTTATTACACGGGGTTGCTGATCCAATCATAAGCCACTTGCAGTGATTCATTATACTATATTTTTCTATTTAAATACTTGTTTTAATTATATGACCGAGGAACTCGAGAAATTATCAGCAATTAAGCCTTTTAAAAATGTTAAATTCAATCTCGATAGAACCCTCGAAAATGTGCCAAAACGGACAATAACGGATAGAGCCCTGATAAATAAAATACGCGATTGTAATAATGAATTCAAGCACGACGTTGCATCTCATAGCTGGTCAACATTTCGAATTGATGACGTCGTTGATGCCACCATGAACGACAGAAACGCAGCTACGATAATATCAAAACTTGGCAACAAAAAGTATTTTTCTAGAGTGAAATTCATTATCCGTGTAGAATCAGGTGGTTGGATTATACGAGACAAATTTGAACCGATTCTCAAAGACAAGAAAACAGTGATTCTAAGACGGGTCTGTTAACTGGAATTGACAAACCATACTATGAACGAGCATACCCTGAAACAGCAGTTGTGTATGGGATATATCCGTTAAATGAAAAACCCGATATAGGAAAACTAAACCCAATGAAACACTCGTCGCCGGCGACTTCGTCAGTGGCTTTGCCACTCAATTGTGTAGCAGAACGAATAATAGAACACTTCACAAATGCGTTGCGTGGAAATAAATTGACCGATCTAAGACGCAAAAAAATAAATGACTGGGAATTAACAGTTAGGAAGAACGGAGCAACCATTAGCGATATAAAAAAATTAGAAACGTCGCTGACATTTCCAATAACCGTTACAACGATAACCGGAGAAGTTTTATACGAATCAAAATATAAATCAACGGGAGCACCAATCAAAATTATTGATCATAACGAACACGCATGGACGTCCGCGGTCACAATATTTCCACTAAACATAACAATAAAGTATATACCCGACGAATTCTTGGGAGAAGATTTTTCCAGGGATGGTGTTCTCGTTGAAGAGAAACTATTCGACGATATTGCTTATTTGAGTAAAAACGACCCCGTGTCGGTGTGGTTACTTCGCAGCACTGAAAACGACACGGATACGTTTGATCAGTTTGTAAGACCAAACGGTGAATTATACCGCACTGAAGCATTTCACAATAAAATGAAAAAAAAAACAGCTAGTGGGTTTTTAACGGTGGGCGACGGAGTAGCCAATGGCGAAGCCACCAGTGATAAAATTATCAATGACGAACAATTATTGACAAACTGTTTTACAATCACGTTGGTTGCAGCTCATTTTGCGAGAATCAAAAAGGCATGGAAACCAACACGCGTAGAATTCTTGCCAGACATTGAGCCTAGTTGTTTAGAATTTAACCATGGCGGTTTATGGAATAACAAATACGACTGTGATAATATCATTTCAGTTGATATGGTTGCTTGTTATCCAGCGAGTTTTCTTGGTTATGGAGAGTGTACTGAGTATTTTAAACGATTTGGACACCCCGTACATGAAATGACTCGTGTTGCAATTAATGGGTCGCCGCTGCCTGATTTTGATTTAACTTGATTCGCTCGTGTAGTATCATTTGAGTTCGCAGCAGGACTTCATCGCGCTTGTTATATTTGGATTGGTAGACACATGTCTGAAAAGAAGTGGCTGCCAATAGCGTTATTACGATTCATGATTGATACAAAAATGTTAATTTCGCTGACGGTCCGTGAAGCAATTATATCATATCGGAAACAAACCAATGTCTTGTTACCAGAACCAGAAAGTCTTGATAGTATAATTGACGAATCCAGAAAACATATTGATGCCGACGAAGAATATATCATTGAGTGGTCCAAATTGGTTTTTAATCAAAGAAACATCGAAGCAAAAGATCTCGGCAGAAGAATAATCGGAAAATTCACTCAGGGAGGGAGAAAATGTGACTCAAAAAAAATTCTTCACGGTTGATTATAGATAGCACCGAATATGACTTTGTAATCGCGGATGCAGTATCCAAAAATATATATGTTGATCGTAAGGATGCTTTCTTGTCCGATGGAACAAAATTGGGTACAGTTGTTACTTACAACGATGGACACAGTTCTCCGTATACACATTTTAGGTCGTCTATGCTGGGTTATGCTTGTATTAATTTATTTTTAATGATAAATAGATTTCCTGACACTGCGGTTAGAGTTGCCGTTGATTCATTTTACATTAACAGCAAGTACAGTTGCGCAGTTGCTGAATTCACTAATCCGGATGAAAGTTTGGGGTCATGGAGAATTAAAAAAAAATGCTGCGTGATTATTCTAAATCAGCAGACGTTGAAATTAAAAGCAATTACTTTCGCGGTGATAATGTATCAGAGCGTTCTAATGCACCACCGATATCCGATCCAATTTGTAGATATAAAACAGTTTATTTAAACGGTTGTGGCGGGTCTGGAAAGACGACTCGTGCGATTGAATTATATCGTGGGAAAAAATATGATTGTGCTGATACCGACCCATAGATTAGCGCGAGAGATAAAACAAGTTTGGCGAATAAATCAACTTCGAAGAATTGTTTTCGATGATGACACCACAATGGATGATATTGATGTTAGCATCATTAATAAAAAACTATCCGGTTACAAACAACAAGACAAAAATAACAACGAGAATTTGACATTGATGCTGAATTAATAATCACTTTGAAGCATTAACAGAATAATCACTGCGCGAGTTGCAATTGTATAATGCGTTGGCAGTATTCGGATAAAGATCCTCGCCGATTTACCGTAGACAGAAAAAATAACAGTCTCGGTCATGTGATGTTGACTTGTCTTGAGTGCAACAGACGCAACGGTGCTAGTTAAGACCATGCGGCGGCAATTGAGTATCGTCAGGAATCACTTGTAGTTGTTCGCGTGTAAAACCCCGCTGAAGGGCAGTTGAATCCAATTTATAGATTGGAGGTCTACCAGTTGATCGTGTTATAGTAGATATGCTATGCGTAGTGACACTCCAAATAGGATCAGTAGCGCTTTTTTTTACCACCTTCGAGTTCTCCTGGTTCATATAAATACATCACGGTGACATTGCTGAGAATTGGTTGAGAAACACTATCCCGCTATGGTTGTGGTATATACTTTTTTTTATTGCGTTGTTAGGTTTCATATTGATTGCTCTGGTAATCTCGTTATATAGCGCTGCAACTACACCTGGTAACCTTTCGACCCATTCACGGGATCGCTTTTCTTGGATGAATTCTTTTGCGTATTGATATCAAAATAACCGCTCAGCAAGAGTCCGATTAAATCGTTCTACAATTGCCTGATCGCGATGTAGTGCAGTATGCCCCCGTCTGATGGTGACATTGTGATGTTTCATTGTAGATGCAACCACACCTTGAAATTCCTTGCCAGGATCAACTTGTAACAGATTTGGCCAGCGTAGTGGGCCTCTTCGATAAATCTTTTCAAATGCAGAAGCAACGTCAGGTGACGATTTTGTTTTTAGCGGTTCCGCTTGTTTGTATCGACTCGCAACATCAACTACGGTTAGCGCGTATTTATAGCCGTAATCATTTGGTAAAAATAATAAATCAGCTTGATGAACTTCATTGGGTCCGGTAACATCAAAATGCCAGAAATTGATTTGTTTAGGACGCGGTAGATAAATTTGCCATATAGCCTGTTTGAATAACCAATTAGCTGCAGTGGCCCTTTTTCACTTTTGCGGCGCTGGCGAGTTTACTGATTGCAGCGTTACCCCTCCAGTATCCTATTTGGAGAATAATAAATAGATTCCATATTATTAATTACCAGCGCCCATCATCAATGTGCCTTTCATAGCTGATTTTACCAACCACGAAGCCAATTTTTCTTTGAAAGATTTATCAGGAATAGCATTTAACGCATGTGTTGCAAATTGCTGCTTTTATATGCGATATCATGAGCATGACACGCCTTATCAATGGCGTTTATCGGTTCTTCACCACGTCGAGGTTGATTTTGATCATCAAGTCTGATATCTAATCGTGTTCCGGGGCCACAGTAGCTATATCCTGGAAGATGCTTTTCTCCTGGATACTTTGCCTACGGCGTTCCAGGGAGTTTTACTAACTTGGCTGCGATATCACCTCCTCGTTTTTTTTTAAAACATCTCAGGATTTCATAGAAACAAATCTATATTTTTTTATACTACATGTTGCACATCTACCAGTAAGTGCAGATCTGTTATTGCTAGTTGTAATCGTCGTCACATCATTTGTGCTAGTACGCTTTTTACACTTCACACAATATAGATCCATAATTTATGTATAGAGATATGAATGTAATTGATTTTTCAGCGACTAAAACAAGAGAACCAGTTAAGCATCATGCAGCGCTACCAAACTCTATCCGTGCAATTATAATCGGGCCATCTGGATCCGGCAAGACGCAATTGTTGCTCAATTAAATAATGAGATGGATGAAGTGGGATAGGTTGTATTTAATTGCCCCTAGCGTAGATGATCAACGATGCTATGAAGTGTTAAAGGATTTTAACGAGAATGCATCAGAAATTAAAGGTGAGAACGTCGTTGATTTTATAATTGATATTGACGAGGCACCATCCTTGGATGACCTTGATCGGAGCATTAACAATTTAGTCGTATACGACGATGTGATGTTAGATAATCAACAAAACCCAGCTAGAATATTTTCCCGAGGCAGGCATAAAAACACCGACGTGATATGTCACTCAACGCTACACTCAGATTCCAAAAGTGATCAGAGATAACTGTAATATTCTTGCTGTATTCAACGGTGTTGATACACATACGCTACGAAATATTTGGCAGACATGGTGTTCCGATATGGACTTCAATCAATTTCGAAATTTCTTTAGTCACGCCCAGTCGACCCCACACGGATTTATAACAATAAATTTACATGATCCTCGGACACGATATCGTATCGGACTTGATCAAATATTCGGTTGAAATCGTTAAAACCCCTTGTGAAAAATCATTTATGATTTTTGTTAACCTGTAGCAGCAGAGGGGGCGATGACAACACCGCCGCGACCCGGATGATTGAAAAATCGCAAAGTCTCCGTTTGCTAAATGGAGACTTATTTTTTTTTTCGTTAAAATATGATATTCGCAGGAAGGCTCTATTTTCCGTTTTGAGGCTTCAATCAATTTTGTCGGAAAAAGTTGTCCAATTCGCCCCCTCTGCTGCTAAGCTTATAATTTCAGTTATTTCTAATTGCGTCAGTTACTTCCTACCTTTTCATACTCTGTTTACGTTGTATGCCTTATTACAGCGCATGAAGGAATACTCGTTAATGGATTCATGCAAACAGCAATATAACTTTGGGGTTTTGCAGTAACAGCTGTAAGATCAGCCTAGTCTTCCTTCATTTTAAGCGATTTCGATTTTGTATTCCTGCCGTCTAACAAACAGGTTACTAACGCTTCCTTGCCCCAGTCAAATTGACTGATATATCCGACTATGAAAATATTCACTTCAGCTGGGGCGTCATATACTGATGATCAATGATCAATTCTCCTGCGTGTATGCATCTATACGATTTACATGACATGTCTGTTGTGGCAAATGTTGGTACTATTTGTAGAAGTCTGCCATGTACGAAAACATAGATCTTGGAATATTTTATCCAATTTTATATGATGAGTGCACCAAAGTCATGTGAACTTCATACAATTCCAACATCACTGCTGCTTGAGTGTTTAGAACCAATATTACCTTCACTAACCCATGTTATTAATACATCTCTCAAAACTGGAGAATTCCCATCATTTATCAAAACGGCGATTGTAAAGCCTCTGCTGAAGAAACCATCACTCGACCATAACGATTTAAACAACTACTGCACAGTTTCTAATCTCCTATTCATAAGCAAATCTTAGAAAATAGTGTTCTAACCAAATTTGTATCTTATCTGAATTCAAACAGTCTTATTAGCGATTTACAGTCTGCATATCGTCCTTGAAACTACTCTTCTGCAAGTAGTTAATGACATTTTGTTTTGGTATAGCGGAACGACTAGTTTCCTCACCCTCCTTGAATTGTATGCAGCATTTGGCACACTATAATGTCTCCAGTATTTATTTGTCATTCACAATACAGCCGTATTGTGGTTTTAGTCCTATTTAATCGAAAGGGCACACATTGTATCTGTAAATGGAATACACTCCAGCCAAGTTGATATATGGTGTGTTGTTCCACAGGATTATGCTCATGGACCTATTCTCAAAATTCTACACGCTCAGACGCTCTCGGTTGTCACAGGAATTCATCCAGTGTCTCGCCAATTGTATACTAATGACATCCAAATATACAAACCTATCCACCCACCTGAAGTTGATGGTACCATTCAAGGAGTAGAGAGGTGCATTTCTTATGTGAAAACGTGGATGACATGTAACAAGCTGCAAATGAATGATAATAAAATTGAGGCCATTCTGATCACAAGGCAACGACTTTATCATGCACATTCGTTTTCCCAAACGATATATATCAGCAACACCTGCATCACATTCAAACAGTCTGTACGAAAACTAGGTGTTACTCTGGACAGTAAACTCACATTGTACCAACATGTAAGGAACATCTACAAGGATGCATATCTTGAGCTGAGACGAATCAGCTCCATTCACAAATATCTTTCAGTTGATGCCACTAAAACACTTGTACTTTCGTTTGTATCATAATATGACATAATTTAAAATTTTCGCAACATTTTCAGGGAGGTGTCTCAGCGAATAACCAAGACATGCACAATTTCATACTGCGTACGCGTGTTGTTCGATAAAAAGACACAAACGACAGAACCGCATAAAGGCATCTGCGAAGATATATTGAAAGGATAAGGATATATTCTAAGTACGTATCGGAAAGACCTGATCGTATTTTTGTCGAAGCGTGTTTTCGCAACCTTAGAGTATATCAGTTACTAGATGAGCAATATGCAAATGTAGTTTTAAAAAATAGACAGTAAAATACCCAAGCACATTCATGATGATAATAAATTCCTATGTGTACTGAATATGCCTATTTTAAATATTACAACATATATTTACATTTGATCACTTAGGGTAAGTAAACTTGTTGAGTTAAATCGTGTAAAGTGAATTGTCATTTGTTGCTGGAACATTTATGCAGTAATGTTGATAATCTTAGTCAACATATATTCTTATTAATTGATAATGTATACTGTAAAATGTTTCATTGTAATGTTTAAGTGCTGTATTTGCTTAAATCTAATAATCATTCTTCAACGTTTTAGCCATCTCCATTAGCCATCTAAATGACTTGTTTAGTTTAAACCCATTTTTTCGTTGTCTCTTATTTAAGACACATGAGACATGGCTACAAGTTCTCAAAACATAACTACAGGCCTCCCCAAAATGCTGAAATGCGTATGTTAAATGTGGCAGGGTCTAAGCGAATGTGTATATTCGCCTACACAGCATTAACACAGGGTTCACGCCAGCAGTACTATGATGGCTAGGGACGTTTAGAGCAGGCAATGTTTATGGCACCTATACTAGCTCCATCTTCTGTGCATTCCCGATGAACGCTAATCTGTCGCTCAATTGGATGCCGTTCACCGCTGTTGCTCCATGTCAGTGGCGAAAAACCCTAAAGCCGTGAGTTGCCTGTCTGCAGGTTCGCGGCGACGAAAGCCAAATCTGGATGTCGCTTCAGGAATTTTCTGGGTGATGAAATGGGATTGGTGGATGATAGAATGACTTGCGTGGTGACTTTGTTTTAAGTAAAGAAGAGCTGCGCAGTTCATCGACCGCACTGTCTCGCCCAAAATCATATGGGTGCAGCAATACGACAAAGCGAGACTCCTGGATGACCAGGACGTCCTACGTATCTCGTCGTGCTCTTAGCGGTTCATTGCGTTTTGCTGAGATTCGCCTTTCTGCCCATTGACCAGCTGGTTGTTCCGTCGCGCAGGTTGCCGCATCCAGTCTTCATATGCTAGACAGACAAAGACACTTACCGAGTGTTTAAGACCCATAGGCCGCCCTTAATCTGGTTTAATTTACCAGTCAAGGCCATTTTCCTGGATGTAGCTGCTGCGTATACCTCAGTTGCTTTTAGCCAGAGATGAGAGCTGAGTGTCAGGTTTGGCCAAAGGTGACGAGCTACCTCTAAAGGAGTACGATTCCTTAGCTAGACAGAGGTGTTAGACCCTCCCAGGACACCCACAGATTCCATAAGAATACGTACGATGAAAAGATCTCCTTGAGGAGCAGATTATTTCTATAAACGCCTCTAGGATTTGATTTGCACTTTTTTGCTGACATTGTGGTAAAAGCCTGTTGATTTAACTAAAGCTTTCAAATGTTTAAAATATTACTTGAATATGCCAAACAATAAGGATGTTTAAATTTCAAAAATCAGTTTTCGTAATATTTTAGCTTACAACAAGCTTCGTACAATTTAATAATTAATTGATTTCCCGAGACAAACATGGTTAAAACGAGAGAAATAATTTACAATTCTACGAAGCAAATCAAGAAATAATCAATAATTAAAACGTAGAAGTCCTTAAAATAGGAATAGAAATCCTGATAAAAAGAAATGTAAGATGAAGGACGATGGCGTATGCTGCAACTTTCACAATGTTTTGTTTCAACCGTTTCTATGTGAAGCACATAAAATACTATTCCTGTTTCGAATTCCAAATACAATTTTATAAAATTTCCTCGTCTAACAAGTCTGCAAGAGAACCTAAATAGTTCCATAGAATGTAATTAATAATTCCTTCAAACATAATTTCAACTGGTCACAAGAAACTTAACACCTTGATGTCTAAACGTTTAAAAGCCTAACTAAAATTAAACTATATCTGAAAACATTACTTTTAATTCTGACTACTCCGCAAATCCGTAAAACCAAAACAGTCTTTTTACATGTCTAAAGTCACGTACTCCTAGTACAACTTCGTTTTTACTGCTACAGCAATAAAGAATACATGTTTATTTCAACTCACTGATTTTTAAATCAAGGTCGATATCTAGGTTAGAAATTAGAAAGAGTGTTTTTATTATTAGGTATTTATGAAAAAGAAATCAGCTTAAAACAAATTTAGAAACGTCAGATAAATAACACTACAAATGCTTGTAATGGAATAGAATAAAAGAAAAATAACAAGCAAACAACTAAATTAAATCTGCTAAAAATATTAATCTGCTAAAAATATAATCGAATATAGATATAATTTCATGTTAAATATTGTGATAAAACATTTCTGTGTTTCAGTATTGCAACTACATCAGACATTGATGGTTGTCTATATATTGTGCAATTATAACCTAATTGTACGATATAATTACCCAACTGTCAAGTTTTGAAATCTCAATTCGAAAATTCCTTGTGTGGAATTTTTGCGGTTTCGCTTCAGTTCAGAGCTACACAAAGTGCATACTCCACATCTAGGAACTTTAAAAAAATACTACTACGAATAATCCATCATTGTTTTAAAGGCAAATAATTTGACTTGACTCAGATACTTATTGCACATTCGGTGAGTTAAGCTATATTATGTTACTATATGCGGTCATCTTAACCCTGTAATAACGTTGATTCCAGATAAACCTTCCCATATACATAATTTTTGTATTTTGTTTACATCTCATAATGACTCCGTCTGAACTACTCCAGCAAGCTATAATTTATTCGCACAACCAAGGCACATGACAAATTAACATGACATTCAAATGTACGAAATATGTATTTCAATTTTCAATCAGAAATTATGCCTTCTATCTACAGTTTTCACATTGTAAGCCAGCAGTTAAAAAAGTGGCTGAAAGTTATAAAATCAGACGGTCACACCACAGCCCTCATTACCTTATTTGTATTCCTGCGCCACATGTAAACATTGTGAGGTGCACACTTTTAAAGGGTTATTTGTACTTTAAAGGATGATATTGGGTGAGAAAAATAATCTACGTTGGGGTTTGGACCGAGACAATGAAATCCCAGCAGCGGGGTCACATTATATGTCTCCAACTCGGACAAAATATGAATTTTACAAGACCCTTCGTTTATCTTCCTCTCATGCTCAGTCACACAACTTGATTATATAGTAAAGGATACATAATGTGTCACAAATTATGTTATATGCTTTATACAATCCAGTTTGCTCTATTGTTACATTCAGTGTGCAATAAATATTGTCTCAATAACGACGGTACATACATTATGCAAACAAAGTTCCATCACATAATCTGTTATATACAGTAGGTAATTCAAGCTGGTTTACAGATTGACCTACATATTGTATGTAATGCAAGTTGTCGCACATATTGTGCTACACACATAATGGATTTCAAGATGTCTCACATGATCTGTAACTTACAGAATTCAATGTCGCACTAATGTGAATACATAAACAACTGCAGACCTATAGATCAATGATGAAAAATTTTCGACTCATTTTGTAATCATAAATAACATGAAAATAACAATAAAAAGTATTATTAGTCCTGTTTTCTAAATGAAATTACACTTAAAATCAATGAAGTCTTTATTTTCCCAATCTCTGCTATAAGAATTAAATCAGAAAAATATCTGGAGTGAAAGAGATAAATATATTTCGCTGGATGCAAATATTAAACAATATTCTGGCTGGTCGTAACGGTTTATTTGCACTTTCATGGGTTCCATATACAGTGTTTATGATGCAAACGACACATAGCTGGAACAGCCTGTCGATACTACGTATGTAAAATTTGTCGGTTACGAGACACGCATACAGTAGCGTACTTAATGTTTTGTTTTTTCATGTTTCCTTAACCTGTAATAATGTTCTTAAAGTCGTTTATCAATTAAACATACAAATGTGCAAATTGTGTCATTCGAAGATGTCTCTCAAATGAGAGAGAGAGAGAGAGAGAGAGAGAGAGAGAGAGAGAGAGAGAGAGAGAGAGAGAGAGAGAGTTAAATTTAGAAATGTCCAATAAAGTAGAATAATGAATTACTTGAAGTGTCAATATATCAAAGTATTTTAATTAGCTCTTGTTCGTATGTCACTTTGCTTAGTTTATATTCCACGCTAATTTAATTTCCATACATCAGTAAGTGAATGTCTGACAGTTCAGGTTCAGTGTATGCTAACCGTAAATGCAGTGCACTAAGTTCTTCACACAAACAATATTTCATGTTTAATTATTGCGTGTATGTCTTGTTGATTTAATAAATGTAAAAAACAATCTAAGATCACAAAGAAAACAATCAACTTTTCAGTTTGCATATATGGTTGTAAACAAAAGATATATCGTGAAAGGTTATTCGGTAGCGGAAACACTCGCGTGGATGTGAGAAGTTCATTCTCTCATAAAATACATATAGTCTGGAGCATATCGTTATTACATTCAAAGTGCAAACCGTTGTTTATGTATTTATATAGTATGTAAGCTGTATGAATGATATACCATTCGTGGCAATTTGTTTTCATTAGAGGAAAACGACGCAAGCTTTGTTATTTATAAAATAATTTATATATCTCGTTGTATACTTATATACACTGGTACTGGGCAAGACGTCAATGTAAAAATACATTAATGCTTTTATATTGTAATTATTAACATTTGAGTTATCAAAATGATGCAAACGTTTTACAGTAAGGTAAGTAAAGTAAATACGTTATAGTGCAAATCCAGTCCTTCCATTTTCTTTCCCCCAGTTTTAAAACAGTCAGAAAATCAGGCCTCTAGTTTTACATTTACTCGTCTTATACACTAATGGCACACAAACAAATAGCATGGCCAAATAGGTTAATATTCTGTGTCTATGCTCAAAGAATAGCACTCCCCTCTCACGAACCCTGTTCTATCTGGATACATAATTGTATCAACTTTTCAGCAACTCCCTAAGAAGAAACAAATGTTTAAAGATTTTAAAAGAAATATGGACCGTGATTGACATTTTCCATTCAAACATATGCTACCCAACTAAATATTTCTACTAATATACTTTTTAGAGAAAGACCAACAAACAAAACAAATGCGTTGGCGGCTTTGGAAACTATAGGGAGGTGACAAGAGTTGTATAAACTAATGCCATAAAATACATGCATATTGACTATAGTTGTGTGCAACAATTTTCACTTGCATTCTAACATTAGATATAAACGCAATTCACAACATAATTGTGACAAATAATTTAAACTACTGTTTAGAAACTCACACTGTTGATTGATCATATGGCAAAAAAAAGAAAAATTGTAACTTAGCACTACTGAAAAGGACAAGAACCATGTTCTGTTTGACAATGTCTCCTAGCATGTCACAGTTCTTTGCTCTGCACATTAACACCTAGACCTTGAATCGTATGGTATTCATGAAGCCAAGGATGAGATGGATTTTGCAAAACATCTTCGCACATTTGCTGCAACGACGCATGCATTCTACATTCGGTCTTCACAGCCTGCTCTTTCTCTGCCATTCTTGCTGTTGCATTTAATATTTTCATGCTTGCATTTTCACAGTGATGTACGATTATTCAATGTATTTGCTCAATTAAGTGAGATACTATTTTAGTCATCAACGTCATGCTATAATATGAAGGATATAGTTAAGAGTTATAGATATATACTTTAATTCGTTATTGCTTGAGTCATGAAAGTGTTGGTCAAAATAACCAAGATGCTTGAGTTAACGTTTAATCCATCTTTGTTATAGTGAGCATTATAATTATTTAAGTATTCCTGTTTGTATAAGTTCTGTCTTATCCAATTTGACTAATGTAACACCTGGGAGGTAAATCCTCGCTTGAAATTGAGTTTTAAGATAGATAGATAGATAGATAGATAGATAGATAGATAGATAGATAGATAGATAGATAGATAGATAGATAGATAGATAGATAGATAGATAGAAATAACATATCATTTCAAGTACTGGTATATCAAATTGTGATCCGCCCATGGCGAATCAGTACGAATGTATAAACATTCTTTCAACCTCAGGCTATTAGATGAATGGTGCATTATTCCGCATTCATTAAACATACATGTCATGAAAATAACGATACAACATATTAATAGTCCCTGTTTTCTAAATTATATTAAAATGGTACTCTATTCCATGTGAATCCTTTTTTTTTTACATTTCTCTCTCGGGCATAAAAAACTAAATAAGAACAAATCTGGAGTGAGAGAGAAAAACATAATGCGTTTGGCGAAACTATTATATCTGAATGTCTCATTTTCGCTGTCAATTCTACAGTAGTGACTTGTCTCAAACGACAAAGCGGAACCGGACTCCCAGATCCATTGATTTTGGTGCTTGTGTGTTTAAAAAGGTGGTGCCAACAAGATTCAGATACTACCTTTGATGATTATTTTTTTTTAAAATTGCAATTCCAACATACTGCATCTTTTGTTTAAACAAGAATATACTTCCTTCTACGGGCAAAGAGGCGTCGCATGTTTAGCATGAACCTATTAGCACAAGACCATCTATCCATTTTATGCTTTGCCTTGATATAACAGAGCTTCTTCGTTGAAGGTGGTCGCTCTAAACTGTGCCTGTGATAACTGTGATAAAAAGTCTGACCTCAATGCTAAAATGACCTAATCTATACAACCGTTTATTTCTAATATATCATACAGTGATTATACACCTAGTGTCGAAACGTTATTATTTAGAATATTGCAGGCATAGTTAAATTATGTTTTGATTAATAAGATCCAAGCGATCGAACAAACAATCTCTAGACGGATGAGAACAAGCTAGTTTAGACATCTAGATAATGGCTGTGAGCTAATCTGCCCTAGATGAGGATGGACATTTTCCCTAAGCAGGAGCCTGAAACACCTCGTTTCGAAATGACAAAGCTAACGCAACGTGTCGTACTGGCGATTGTGCTACGGCAAATCATCAAATATCGGACATCTAACAAATCATGTATAGAAGACTCATGCAATTAGACTATAAGTATTTGCGAACGGACGTGCAACGAAAATCAGCGTTTACAAATCCACCATGTCCAACCAATATTAAACTAAGAACAAATGAAGATATCGAGTTCGTATTGCAAGCGTGACAAGCAGCATCTTATGTGATTTCAGTCTTCGACTAGACACAGATAATCAGAAAAGCCCAGGTGTGGTTTCTCGTATTGCCTTTGGCAAATGAAACTAACTGAAATCTTTTGAGATCTTATAGTCAACACGAAACAAAGAATAATATATTGCAGTAGTGCAATAATACATTCAGTTTACGCTAGTAAATCGGAGAATGTAAGACACACACCTGCGACAGTCATTGTCCTATTTACTTTAAATCAATAGGCTGCATATCGCTTCTGCCCGTGAGTAAGTTTACCGTCGATTGCTTTCATCTCGTTAACACAAGAACAAATACTCCAATCAACCAATGCTATTAATCGAATTCTAAAGCATTTGACACAGTCAAAAATGACATCTTTTAATATGACAAACGTTAATTGTCAGGAAAATGTTGCAGATGAAAAACAAACTCCGGTGTTCAAACGAAGTTATTTTACTATTCATCCATGTTATATTTGAATTACTTCAATATCGACCAATAGTCTTGAGATAGCATTGCACCTTCTTCCACAACCTCATTCCAGAGTTTCAGACATTGAACTCACATTTATAAATGCAGAAAAATTGCTGTATCGCGAGAAGCGGAGCTCTACAAACTGTAGCAGCGAGATAAAACCACAAAACCTGTCATGTCAAGTGTATCACAGAGAGTTCCGACCACATATTGTCCTAATTACCATTCAAATACTCACAAAAAACAAACCAATTATAATTAATTATTAATATTGGCCTGTGCAAATAAATCAAGAATCGATTCACATAAATATTGTCTAGTTTGTATGGGTATGGGCACATATGTTGCCTTTGACCACGTTGGTTCTTTTATTTAGACAACCGTCGTATCAGATACAGTGAATAGTTGAGCAAAGGCAGCATTGATACGGATACAGGAAAACACTTCGTTTAACTAGATACAGCTTTGTGACCATATAGTTAAGCCATATAAACTCGGATAATGATTTGCGTTTACGTCCTATTATATTCTCTTCTAATTAACTACATCTTTGAGTGTATACTTTTAAAACATAAAATACGTTATGCATTTGACAGACGCCACATTACAGCCAGCTCAAAGCAACTCGTTCATGATATCAGTAGGTAAAATGATAGAACACATATGTGATTCTGCTTGGTCTAGAAATGTATGTGCACTCTAAACTATTATAAAATTTCTTTCCAAATAACGCAGAACAGGTTGCACGTAAGAAAGCTGATATTGTAGGAGTGTATTGATATGTCTGATATTGTAAATAATACATTGTATTATATGCAATATATTTATTTAGCTAAATGGGCTAGAAACTAAATGTATCTATGGTGGTCATTTAAAAGATTAATAGTAAACACTTATGTCTTCCTGTGACATTGTTGTATTCGTTTTGTATTAGATTTCAGTTAGTCGAGTAAGGGAGTGTTTTTAAGCATAGTGCAAATCATTATGCTTGAAAAAAATGAAATATGCATATGAAACAAATATACATGGAGACATATAAGGTGTGAGTCGGGGAGGCACGCGAAAAATCCAGTGGAATCTATTTAGACAGTTTAAATATAATTAATACTGTGTAAGGCAAAGTTTATTTGTTAAATTTGGGTAATTAAATTTATTGCGCACTTGATTTCATGGATGTATTAGCTTATCAATATTAATATTAATTAGTTGTAAAAACTACAGTACTGCAGACCATAAATAATGCCTTAAGGTATGATTAGATATTAAACTGTATATGAATTGGCAAAAGACCGACCGTCATTCACTACTCCTAAAATGGGCAGAATCTCTCAAAACTGATCTATATCTCTCTTTATACCTCTCCCCAAGTATTCTACCTTTATCAGCGACTATTGGTTGTTGCGTAGTACATGTCGAAGCAAGGATTTAAGGTGTGTGTCTCGTAACAGAAGTTACTTACATTGTGCCCTTCCTTAATGTGATTCATGTTGATAAGCTGATGTTGACAATAACAACTCACTGAAGGAGAATTTTACTGAATCAACACTGATACCGTTCTACTGTAAGTAGCATAAAATTTTCAATACAAGTACAAAACAAAGGTTCTTTAAATGCTTAACACGTAGTAAATCCGTTCAGTTTTTGGGCAAAGAGAGAGAGAGAGAGAGAGAGAGAGAGAGAGAGAGAGAGAGAGAGAGAGAGAGAGAGAGCGTGACGTACAGAGGCCGACAGAGAGAGAGTTACGAGATATAGCTTAAGCCCGTCTTGTATTTGCCTTCCCGTCTTCAGAGATTTGATAGACAAAAAGAAAAGTGAACTAAGCATACAATGATATTAAATACTAGTAATATGAATGACATCCCCAGTGTACATGGTTAATTCGTTTCTGCGAGAGATGATGGTGACGAGGATTTCTTTTATAACTGATTTCAATGTTGGTGAGAGTTGTACTTTAAGGTAGAATCTACATCAAATGCAACTGTTGTAATTGCAGCCTCCTACAACACAGGCGAGCATGGAAAGATCATATTAGAAGTAAATACGATGTTTGGCAGTTTTCAATTTTCATAGTAGCTTAATGATGGTATTTGTCGTTGTTAATAAGTTGCGTAAGGTTTAGCAAATAGCATTGCCGCTAATATTTCCTCAATTGAAATGATGAAAGAAAATGCATGATATCAGTAAATCATAGGACAAAACGTTAGTTATACAATTTATATAAGATTTAGCTAAATATTGCAACTTGCGCTAAAACATGGTAGAAAATAATACAAGATAATATGCAAATGTATTTAGTATAGCTAATTTGAGGACTACTTTTCAATTAACTATGTCAAGAGGATGTCTTTAATCATCCATACATATCATTTACTGATATAGGTATGATAATATTATGTATATTATACTTCAGACTACGTTCCTTGACTCTTACTTAAAACACTAAAACAAATTTGTAGCAAGCGTCTGGTACCTGCAGGAGGTATTTCTGGTGCAGCAGTACAAAGTTGAACTGTTCATTGAATTATTATAGTCATATGAATGGTACCACTGTTAGGAAAGCATATATACACCTTTTTCTCTTTCCTTTTACAAGATAAAGTGGTTGATGCTTATCTCATCGCACCATAAACATTTTTCGAATATCATTATGTTATAATTGTCAATGATGAAAAGTAAATGTTATAGTATTTTATAACATACGTGGGTTTCATGGCCATCAAACAGATGTAATTCCGACCAATTTGGAAAACTATGCAACGTTTTTGTATATGAAGCAAACACGGAAACATTTACTTTCAAACTAGAAAACTGAGATGGTGTTAGACATTGTGGTGATGGGAACCGCTGATGTACGATATTTGTATTGTTTGTTTTATCGATCGCGCAGTTACTGCTACTTTCCGTTGTCTTATAATCAATGCAGTAAGCAAATGCTATTAGACCATATACATACAACGTTGATACCGGATTTTACTGATATTTGGCGTTTAGTGCCGATTTGATTAACAAGGACGACTGAAAGGTACTATTTGAAATCAGTGATACGAATGGCTTTTAACAATCTTTGTTATTTGTATTTTCGATTAGATATTAATATTAAATATTGCTACTACTGCAGAACACACAACCGCCGTAAATGTGAATATTCCTTGACCAGAACGTTTTGAATGATTGTATTGCTGTTATACCTGAATAGAATAGGCAATACATCGGAAGCCCCCGTGCGTTTTTCACCTAATGAACGGTAGCCCTGAGTGGCCGATTGGTCTAAAGCGCTATCCCTTACTTATCACGCCAATCTCACCTCTGTCTGCGTGGGTTCGAGTTTTAATTGCGGTCAATGTGGTTATGAGAGAAGGCTTGCCTATAGCTTATCGATGGTCGGTGTTTCTTTCTGTCGGTTTTCCTTTCCAAGATTCTCCCTCTACAATTAATACTGGCCGCCATGTATAGCCTAACGTATGCTGAAAAATGGCCTTAAACCCTACAACAACAACAACCTAATAAAAGTGACTTTTATGTATTCTATATTGTGTCATACATTATCTTATTTTCTCTACACAAAGTAAAGTCGGAAATAATTGACCAAACGATCTCTTTACTTGGTGTGCTGAAAGACGTCAAGTTTCTACGTGTAAACAAGTGATAACAAATATGAAGACAATGACTACATTATGCAAACACATCGCATCGCATCATGTTACTTCTTTTAAAGGCATCTGAAATTAACGTTATATAAAAACATTTCCATTTAAAAATAACACTGAAAATGTTTGGTGGTTTTGGTATTTATAATGATTTGGGTGTCTAGAATAAATGATCAAACAGATGTAATTCCGACCAGTTTGGAAAACTATGCAACGTTTATTTATATGAAGCAAACAAGGAAACAATTACTTTTAAACTAGGAAGCTGAGATGGTGTTAGACATTGTGTTGACTGTAACCGCTGATGTTCGATTTGGATATTGTTTGTTTTGTCGATCGCGCAGTTACTTATTATACAGTTGCTATAATCAATTCAATAAGCAAATGCTGAATGCAAACTATTAGGCCATATACAAACAAAATTGATACCGGATTTTACTGATATTTGGCATTCAGTGCCGATTTGATTAACAAGGACGAATGAAAGGTACTATATGAAATCAGTGATACGAATTTCTATTAACAATCTTTGTTATTTGTATTTTCGATTAGATATTAATATTAAATACAACTTATTAGGTTGTGGAATTTACTGATAGAATAACGATATTATTGTTATTGTTCCAATTACATATGTTTAAACAGAATAATGTGTTATCAAATTGGCACTGATCACCACTATTACAGATTGAATAATAACATTACAAATTTCCAAAACGAAATTTGTAGTTGCGATCATACTAATGTACCAATATTAAGTCGAAACCAGAGATGAAATACTTATGAATTTTTACGGGCAACTAATATGATACACCAACATTGATTCGACTAGCACAAACAATATATTGACTGTTATTGAACAAGGACGCTATCGTCTAAATAACATTTCTTAGGAATATTAGAAGGATCGTTTAAGACAAAAAAAAATGTTTAATCATGATGAGTGATGAGTTGCTACGGCTGCAGAACACACAACCGCCGAAAACGTGAATATTCTTTAACCAGAACGTTTTGTATGATTGTATTGCTGTTATACCTGAATAGAAGAGGCAATACGTCGGAAGTGATTGTGCGTCTTTCACCTAATAAACGGGAGCCTGGAGTGGCCGATTGGTCTAAAGCGCTATCCCTTACGGATCTCGGTAATCTCACCTATGCGTGGGTTCGAGTTTTAATTGCGGCCAATGTGGTTATGTGTGAAAGCTTGCCTACAGCTTCTCGATGGTCGGTGTTTTTTTCTGTCGGTTTTCGTTTCCGTTGTTAATTCCTCTACGATTATTACTGGCCGCCATGTATAGCTTAACGTATGTTGAAAAATGGCGTTAAACCCTACAACATCAACAACCTAATAAAATTGTCTTTTAGGTATTCTATATTGTGTCATACATGATCTTGTTGCCCTACACAAAGTAAAGTCAGAAATAATTGACCAAACCATCCCTTTACTTTGTCTGCTGAAAGACGTCATGTTTCTACGTGTTTACAATTAATAACAAATATGAAGAAAATGACTACATTATGCAAACACATCGCATAGCATCATATTACTTCTTTTAAAGGCATCTGACACTAACGTTATATAAAAACATTTCCATTTAGTAAAAACACTGAAACTTTTTGGTGGTTTTGGTATTTATAATGATTTGGGTGTCTAGAATGAAAATGTGTTTTATAGTTTCCATATATATTACGATACATAATGTAGCGCTATTGTGTGTAAATGTTTGTTATGCGAAGATCTATAATTGTGTCCTCTCACTTGAGCGTCTTGTAGAATTAAATTACGCTGATATTTTATTGTGATTTAATGGGTTGCTCGTCCATCAGTATCCTCATTTAATCCACCTGATGAGAATTCCATATTTGGTGATTGTTTCAAAACAAATTGCAGTTAAAATATATGTAATAACAAAGAAATGAAAATGCTCGTATCATACCTTTTCATTATAGTTTATCTACCCTTGTGGTATATAGGGTGTTTGGTCTGCTTTATATTTACCTAGAAATAAGATATAGAGAGCAAAATGGAAATTGATATCTTTGAGGGTAAAATTTGCCAAAGTGAAGGAAGAAGATTTCTGCGTTTTGTAATAACAGATTGTCAGTTGACGAAAATCCACTTTCTTAAAGGAGATGACATTGTGAAACAGTCCAAATTCGCAAAACGTGCTGAAATAACAGTTGCTAATATTGCATATCATGTAAATAAACACTAAATATATTCTTCATCCCGTTTTAATTTCTTAACTAACCAAACGCACCGATGGCCTAATGTTTAGAGAGTCCGACACCAAAGCGGGAGTTCGTTGGTTCGATCATCGGCTGAGTTATACCAAAGACTTAGAAAAATAGTACTAACAGCTATCTCGCTTGGCGCTCAGCAATTAGAGGTTAGTGTTATAACTGGTCAGCCTGGTGTTAGGATAATATGAGTGGGTGGGACGTCATACTACATGTCTGCGGCATGATGCCCCTCACTACAAACATTGTAGCGATATGACTCAAAAAGTGTTCCAGCTACGTTAAAATTCCAAATAACACACATACGCGCGCGCGCGTTCTTATCAATGATCAAACGAACATCATATTCAGAATAAAGATGATTATGAATTGTGAGTATGAGAGCTAGAACTGTGTCACCATGTAGAAAACGTGATTCCTATGGATGAATGGGTATACGGGACTGTATTGGAGCGGTAACATCTCTATTGGGAAAAAAATGGTGCCTCCTTTGGGGTGTCGCGGGCACCTTTAGGCACTATATGCAACAATCTCTCATCTCTGTCTCCTCGGCGCATCAACATGGGAAGCTGCCATATCCAGGTAACCGCTTCGACTGACAAATTATTCTAGTTTAGGGTCAATAACGGGTCGTGACGACAATGTACTTATAGATGGTAGTGCAGTTGCTGTACCATGTTTATGTTATGTAGTCCTGAGATAGGCATATATAGATTCAATTCAAATGTTATGCACTTGATTTTTCTCTTTTTCTTTAACTTCATACTCGTCTTTAAATATTTCATAAAAGTAAACAATATTATTACAACTCAGATCTAGTCCACATTCCAAACACAAAGTGATTACGTTGGATTACATCGGATTAGTTGTCAGAGTAGCAACCAACGATTAGTGAAACAGATTGTTATGTTTTCGACATTATTTGTTGATTAATGACAGTGATAGCCTACGTGGCAAACCATGATCCGTGCATGCGGTATCTTTACCCAGATACGTAAAAATGCAAACCAGGGAGCAAACAGTAAAGTGACAGAGGCCCGATAACGCGAATCTCTATTATTTGAACTTCATTTTTAATCGTAGCCAACTATGCGTCTCTCCCTGTTCGATATAACATCACACACACTAAGATACTATATGCACGATCAACTGTCCTCAAATACACATAATATGTTCATGTTTAAGCAGCTTTTAAACTATATAAAATCAGTGTTTAATGGGAAAAAATTACCATTCTCGTTTTCGTAAATATTATTTCAGTGAACATATAGTCATAGCTAGAGAGAAACTCAGTGACGTTGATGAAAACATTTTCTGGTAGTCGCTGTAGATATTCACCTTAGAATATTAACAGTACATTCGTTTTCCGGAGACACAGATGCACATGATCGAGTACAAAAGTATAGATCACTCTGTGACAGACATATTGATTCAAACTGTATTTCATGGATTTGTTATTCTTATGTTTGCAAATGATGTAAATAAATATGTTCCCTTGGCAACCCAAAACACGCATCAGTTTGTGAAGGACGATGTATAAGGAGAATAATAAAAAGATGTTCGGCATACCAATGACAAAAACAATCCTTTAAAACTAAGAATCGAATAAAGCAGAAATGGAGCGATTATTTATCTATTATTATAAGCACTGGGGTATATTTAGCATGATCAATAACTTTTCCATAAACTCTGTGACATGCCCACCCGTGAGCTTCGGTATATGTAAGAAAAACGGCTTGAATATAATGTGAAACTAGAGATATTTTACTTTCACAGCAGTCAGGAGTGTTGACGTACTACCTAACTGACACGCATACGGATTCCGAATTTATCAATGTTGAACCTCAATAATTGCGAGACCGTCAAGGACACTTGCTTATTTCAAGAATTACGTTTTAATGATTCCTTTCTTTATATCTTGAACAAAATCAAAAAGAGGTACTGCTGTTAAGATATGTTGAGACTAAAGTCATGTAGGTTTTTCTGTTAAATAGTCAGATCCTAAACACGTATATAGGTGGCAAGAAAAATGTTTATTTAAGTTTATTAAAGCATTTTTAGAAATGCACCGCTTCCCTGAATGTTTAAGGAGAGAGAATGTTAGAGAATATATAACAAGTAGCATTTCGAACATTCAGAAATTAATGATGACATCATGTCGGCAGTACAGGTATGAGTGTGTAACAGAAGCTCACATGTCCACCTGGAAATAGATTCCCTTCTAAAAAAGCAAATATTCTGTGTTACTGAGACAAGAGTAAAGGTGTAAATAATTGATTTCAAAGAATAATACCTATGCCCCAAACAAGACGGAAACTGCTATACATGGATTCCACAATATAATAATTGGAAGTATAAATAATAAGTTGGATACATAAGTGAAAGAAGAACAAAATGAAAATATAGTTGGACAACAACGAACGACAACACGATAGGTATCGTAAGCATTTATTTATCTGTATGATTTGCTACCTTTTCCAACATCATTCCGTTTTGTTTCCTTACCAATGTAGATTTAAGCAGTGTTCTTATCAGCGATCAATATGCTTTCACTCAAGCGGTATATTAAATCCACTAAAAGTTCATCAGCTTGTGCAAACATGTTTGTTGGTGTAACGAATATTCGATTTAAGTCATTTATTTTTGTTTTATTTGTTTGTTTGTCAGATTCAAATTTGACATTTTAAGATTAAAATTCATTCATTTGGAGATATTTTTTTGAAAGTGGGATGACCTTTACTCTACAAACAAACACCAGATATTGGCCTCACTTCTGACCATGCTTCAGAGTTTGCAAACAAGCTTTTAAAATGATTGGCTGATTCCAAGGACATTATGGAGCTTTGTTATAAACATCTTTCTATTTTTAGTTCTTGAGAGTAAAAATAACTGATTCTCATCTGGGTCATACGGTGTGTACGGGATTTTGTGAACGTAAATTTGTTCTAAAGATTCTAGAAGATCTTGTGACCTGTTTACGTAAAAACAGGTATATAAATTATGTTTTGGAGCGAACTATGTAGTAGCAGATGGGCTGCTAGAACAATAAATTGTGGTATTTTGTGGGGTTTTTTAAATTACCTTGTAATGCAAATTATTTCAATTCGTTTGGATCAAGAGGAATTATTTTGTTATTTATATGGAAAACATTTGTGCTTGGATTGAATAAGACCAGAACTGACTTCATCACGTGACATCGTCTTCCATCTTGGATGCTTCACAAAGATTCGAACTGGGAATTATTATGACATTTTATTACAAGGACTTTTCAATTTCACTAGTGGATTATATTTTCAATTATTTCAAGAAAATATTGGTGCTCAATAAATTGTTTAAGTTTTTACAAGCTTATTATTATCACCCTTTCTATGTTACTGTTTATTCGAGCCTAACCACGTAACAGTTGGTATATGTCTGTACTGATTGCCTTTTAACTATCTGGTGCCAACTTTGGATCACTGCTCTTTTAATAAGAAAACCATGATAAAAGAATTGTCAAATGGAATATGCATATTAAGGGACTAAACTAATAATATGTAAATAGTGACATATAAAGAAGGAGTGCGAACGGCATGAGATACAGAAAAATCAATTTAACATTTTCGATATGACGTATCACAGTATCCTTGCAAACTTATTGTACTTCACTATGTTTGGTACTTGAATACCTTGATGTAATATTCAATCAATGTTTGTATTAATTAGTTGTCATCACTTACTCGGATAATTCTGTATATAATGTAATTCTTTAATCATTCATATATTGTTATCAAATTGCACAATATTCATATTCATCGCTATTACACGTGTACTGTTTAACATAATTTAAAAATATGTTTCTCTCACTCCAATCAATGTTCTTGACGCATATCAGAGATTATTAATTGTTGCGCGATTCAGATCGAGACACGTGTTATTATGTGCGCCTCCTAACACAACCAATTTACATAGTGACCTTTCCTACCGTCAGTCATATTGTCTATTCGATAAGCGAATCACATACATATAATTGTATTGCTTAAGCACTCACCCGTAATAATGTAAGTATTAGTTACTTTTCCTTACGAACTTCGAAACCATAGTCCCTCTATCGTTAGCATGTAGAATATATATGTAGGTTACAATTATTTGTTTATTGGTAGCTGCACTTTAAAATCAGAGTCAAAAACGATTTTTATTCTACTGGCAACATTATCAACAAATTTTACGTTCCTTGTTTTTGTAATGCATTCTCGTTTTAGAAAAACGAATATTCTAATGCAGATTAGATAATGTAACGTTTTTTTTCTAAACAGTATATACTGTATTGGTGAAATGAAAAACCACTAGAGACCACCGACACACACACACACACACATATATATATATATATATATATATATATATATATATATATATATATATATATATATATATATATATATATATATATATATATAACAATACATTTGGAAAGTAAAATTATATCATTTTAGTTTGAAATCAAACGTTATATGTATACCAAACATAAATACATTGCATTGTATGTCAGGTCACAATCTTAAAGACGTATGTGCATATTACAGTAACAATATAAGCCTTGTCGATTAATGATATAGGTCGCACCATTCTACACACGTGACATTATACTATAGCAACTCCGCATATTGGCAACGTTTACTGATTAACATACATGAGTTGTGATAAATACAATTGTAATGTCGTGTCCTATGAAGAAAACTCATAATCGATAGAAGGCTGTAACATATATTAGTACCGTAATATAAAACCTGTATTTCAACTGAACTTCCCTTCTTGTTGATGGAAGTGATAGAAGTACTTAAGACGCTTATATGGAATATTAGTAGGATTACCTTTTAATAAAGTGTTATTTCTTCATTTAACACCGTTAAAGGTAAAGTTGAGATATCATCTAATCATTAGGGCAATTATTTATATCGTTTATAGCATTTTCCTACCTATTACAAATTATGCAGTGTGCTGCTATGTCATTATGTACCATATTTAATGAAATCAATTAGTTGATGAATAAATGCATCACTGCTTTAAACATTGACGCATGTATATTAGGGGCAAAAAATAGGAATACAATATTTTATCTATTTATGTTTGGTGTTTGATTCAATTGTGGTTTCTGTTTGTGTATATAGGCTAGTTATAATATATACTCAACATATGCCATGGTTATCGTGCTTGTTAGTAGGATTAGCTTTGTTATTCAAATTGAGATAAGTGAATCAATAAAACACAATACCCTACAGTCTGTACTGAACCACCCTCTAGCAACAGAGTATCGGGTAAAGTTCTTCATGTGGCTTTGATAGGATAGTATGTTGTTTTACCCATTGTTGTGTAGTTAGTACTGTATTTCGTTGATACTTATAACATTCCTCTGGTTGTTGATATCTTTCAAACCCAGCCAGTTCATTTTGAACGTTGTAATTACAAAGTGTGTACAGACTTTTATCTCAATACTGTATAAAAAAGCTTTTACATATTAAAATATATATACGTGCGAAATTTAGCCGAATTACATAGAAACATATGTAACCATTTAGACATACCATATTCAAAAACCGAAAATGAAAATTATTAAATGTTATTGTTTGGAACAGTAAATAACGAAGAATGGTTTATTGTTAGTTCCATCAATAGTCATAAAAGATTTATATATATATTTGCATAGCTACGATCTAGTAGTATAATTATCGGGATGGAAAATGGTACATTTCAATTAGCAAACATAGCTAACGAATATATTCAGAACAGTTAGATGCCCATTGAGATACAGTAATTGGATGCATTACCTTTTAAATAATTTGCAGTCGAGACATCCATTTTTTCAAACTTAAATCTGTCGTTATGTACTCATTTAATTTGTGAACATATCTATGTAAAATGCCCTTGTGCATATGCAATTCTCCTATTTTCGTTCTTTGTTTTGTCTATGGCATTTATATATGCATTGCAGCTTTAGAAATAAAACGACAATGAGTTCTAATTTTTGGACTAATATCTCTAGTCATGGCGGCAAACAATATTTTAATCGAATGTAACATATTAAGAACACTGATAACCCAGATATGTTAGTTCCGTAACATTCATATGGACATTGTATCAATCTCAATAGTTGACACCAATGTTAGCATAAATGTCAAAGTAAATAAATAAAGAATATTGCAAGTATAGACAAAATGTAATAAACTGTATACATTCAAATTCATGGTAATGATGTTAGGTCATTAATAGATCCGCTTTTCATGAACAAATTAAAACACAGAGCTAACCTTTACAGATATGTCAATTAACCGTAAGGTATTTTCAGGTATCATTCGATTTAAATGTAAAATTATCCAATCAGGATTAAAATTCATTAAGTTGTACTATGTGTACAACATCATTCATCATAGATACAATAATGTTGCTCCCTCTCTCGCTTTTTGCCTGTCTCTTTCTATGTGACTTAATCTATACCATGTCGGCATTGGATTGACCTTCAATGGTCTGAGATTTTTGTATACATATTTGATATTCGAATTCCTTACATGTATTCACTTGTTCCTCTTGTGCTCTACCACATAAACATATAATTGCCTTAACATATGAAAGGTAACATTGATATGAAATCGTAAATAGGACGAAATCATCGTTTTGCAGATTTGTCATTACCCGTAAGTATACCCATAAATATGTATCTCTTTAATTGGTGTAGTTATGTGACTGTTCAATTACATTTTATTGCCCAGGCATTCACTTGCATTCTCAGAATTCATAATAGTCATAAACGTGAAAATGTGGTATTGAGATGTCATGAATGTAATCGACATTGAGGTGCTAGTTAAGTGGAGACAGTTGTGATTGTGCCTCTTCAGTAATTATTTGTCATTGTTCACTTACCAATCCACGTTGGGGACCAAGTACCTCTAATCTGGATATTGTAGGTATACAAGTAGATGTAACCTCGATATAAATTGTGTTTGTCGTAATACTCTAAGTAGGATCAGTTGCCCTTTTTTACCACCATTAAGTCAACTGTTTCATATAAAATCTTACAGTCACATTATCTAATACAGTTTGTTTTGACAATTCATGTCTTTGTATTGGTATGATTTGTGTGATTACGTTAACAGGTTTCATGGCAATTGTTCGAGTTACTTCATTAATCAATGCAGCTATTACACTTGATAACCTTATAACCCATTTGCAAGATCTTTTATTATGAATATGTTCCTCCGCATAAAATATCCAAAATAACCGCTCTGCATGTGTTCGATTATTTAGTTTAATTGCCTGATCACGATGAATTTCAGTTCGTTGCCGTATTTTTTACATTATGTTGTTTCATCAAGAACGATTATTCACCAATAGAGTCTTTACCAAGATCAAACTATAATAGTTATGGCCATGTTAGACCAACACGCGAATAAATTCGTTCAAAAGCATATGAAACTTTAGTTGCTATTGTAGTTATTAACGGCTCTGCTTCTTTATATCGACTTGCAATGTCAACTATAGATAACGCGTATGTGTATGTGCTCCGACGTCTACCATTTTTGATAGTGTTATGTGGTAAAAATAAAATATCTGATTGATGCTCCTCAGTGGGATGGCTGACATCAAAATGTGCATATTGAATTTATTTAGCTGGCGGTAGATACATTTGCCAATATTGCATGTCGTGCTAACCTTTCTTACAGAAGCAGCACCTGTAAAATGTGCTGCATCAACGAGTTTACTAAGAACTGCTTTACGATTCCCGATTCCTCTTGGGTTATAATCAATCGATTCCATTTTACTACTCATTTCGATTACTTAACAGCAACTACTGCTAGTTTAACTTTCATCGCGGATCGTACTAACCAAAAAACTAATGCGTGCCTAATAGAGTTATTGTTTTACAGAATCTAATTTGTGAAGTAATTCCACATCTGCAATATGTTTGTTTCTGTAAATCCAGAGTTTTAAAAGCTACATCATGAGTATGACACGCTTTATCAATGTAGTTTATTGGATACTCCCCAGGTCTTGGTTGATCTCAGTAGTCAAAACGGATATCAAGTTTGTTCCAGGACCACGCTAATTAAGAACGTTTTGCCCTGGATAATTTTGGTTGCACAAGACAAGCGTCCATAGGCACATGTGTTATATTTTGCGTGATTGTTTAATTAAATATTCTATAACTATCAACAGGTTATTGCTAATTGTGGATTGATGGAATAAGGCATTCATATAATGAAACAGTCGTACTAATATTCCGATTACTATTGTTCCTCTTTTCTCATTAAAAGTGTACTCAGATCTTCTCAACGTGTCACAACCAGGAACATTTAATATCTCCTTCCAAGTTATTATCAAAAATTAATAAAAAAAAATATCTGTATGTTCTTTCTGTTGATATTGACGGCGATTATTCATTTTTCACTGCCCATCCATAGGATTAATCAGTTTGTTTTCTCCAAGATTCTATATTTGTTAATTTACAGATTTCCTTGCTGAAGTTTTGACGATACCTCAGCCTGCTATCGAAATAAATTTAGCTAGTATATGTGAAAAAAATGAGTAGTAAAATACGTATAGATTATTGGTAACAACTTTAATTTAAAAGGCGGCAAATATTTTGTATGTGAAAATTAGAATTGAAGCTGATTTATCCTCTGAATATATATATATATATATATATATATATATATATATATATATATATATATATATTAATAGATAGTTGGATACTTACCCACATATGTATATATGTAGAATGATTTCAGGCATTGAGCATGTTCAGTGTAAAATTTTATTTCTGTTATTTGGGACCATATTAATTTTCTTCTCTTTAATTACTGAAAAATATAATGCTACATTATGATTGAAAAGAAATTAACTTTGAGTTTTTTAGAAAAACCGATTCAAGCATGAATGCCCCTCCACCAGAACAAAATATCTTTCTTCTATATAATCGTTACATTTATTTGCTTTCTATTGAGACATATATTTTGATATTTGATATAGAAAACATCTGTAATTCTGAAAAGGGTGCAATATTTATGAGAAAGTTTCATTATCAATAAAGTGCACTTAAGATACTAAAGTGAGTTTGCCTTTAACCCTTTAATACCCCGTAGTACCAATTTAAGACACCACAGTACCCCTTTTAGATCCTATTATACCCCTTTTAGACCTCATAGTGATAAGTCCCAGTAGCACTTTGATTTGAATATGTCGCTGCGTGTGTTGTCGTTATTATGTATCGCATTTAAACAATATATAGTAATCGTCACGAGTTCACACGTCTTTAGCATCAAGTAAGTCCAGTGCGTATTTCAAAACTAAAGTTCTTAGATTGGAAAAGGTAATCTTTGTATCAAATTTGTTAGAGACGAAATAAATCCCAGTAATATAACTTGTCAATACAGACGTTGATGATTGCCTGATTTCGACATTAACGTTTTGATAATTTATAGAATAGGTGAAGGTGCAAACTATGATTCATTAAAGTGGTATCATTGCCAAGATACACGAAAATGCCAACGTCATTATAAACAAGACATTATCAAAGGCCATTATAACAGTGTTACACGCATGTGTCTCTCGATAAGAAAGGTACTAGGCGTTGGTGAGTTGCATTTGTGAAAATGAATTTTGCAATATGACACGACTTTGCATGAATATTTTTTTCGTTACAATTTGAATTCACTCTGGATGTGTTGGTGAACTTGCAGATCATTAAAGGTTTTTCCATTCACCTTTAATGACAAATATCATTCTTTCGTTAATACAAATATTTATTTCTGTCGTTTTCTAAAAACTTGCAATCCAACATATTACTTATAGCAATAGAGCTTGCAGTGCTTATAGTTTTTTTCCCACAAGAGCCGTCAAGGTAAACGCTTCAAAGGAGTAGTGTTAATTAACTAAAAGTCCATTACTGAGTTTAAATGACACCGAGTGGTATTGAGATATATACAATTGATGTAATTTCTTGAGATTGTCCCAGTGATATTTCTCTTAGCAAGTGATTTATATTGTTCATGCAGCCCGCAGCAACATTTATATAACAATGTCTATCGGTAGAAACTTTAAACACCTTGCCCGGGGCATGATATAATGCTTACATGATGAGACCCAGAACATCATGCTAAATCAAACCAAAATATAGCTACGCTGATTCCACTATTTGCGGGATGATTAATCAAGTGTTTCCATCTTGATATTTGTATATATCATACTGCCTTCTACATTGCGTCAGTTGAATACATGACTGAATTTCAAACTAGAGAATTATTTTACCTCGAATCAACAAATATCCGAAGTCTAGAAGAATGTCTAAAATGATAATGTACAGTTGCAGTTAGGACGATTATTTGAAAGTTTGTTTCAGTCATATAGTGTTCATACATTGAAGAGAAAGCCATAGCGCCTCATCAATGTCGAAGCCATGATAAGATATAAAGATATACGTACCGGCAGGATAGGGTAATACGTTCTGATAATGTGAAATATTAAAAACATATACCACTATTTGTCTTTGCTATCTTGATACAATAATAACTATTTCTGGATACTAGTACCACACTAGGATCTTTAACTAAGCACACAAGAAAGCGAAAACGAGGACCTGTTCTGTAATTGAACGCATAATATGTATGCCTAGAATGTTAAATAAACCTTAAAAAAAACTTGAATTATATTGAAATAACTTTGGAGTAGATGATGATAAGTTCGTGCCACACTAATATAGCCCACACATTAGTATGATCATTAGGCCCTGGAAAGTTGAAGGAAAACTTTTCAAATTTAAATGCATCACTCCATAAATTCTATCTGGAGTTACGCTTGTCAAACTTTAATTTAATTTCCTCATTCCGTGAATACTATTTACCAGAATCCTTTCAAGCTGGCGATGAATCACACACATATACATCACAGCCAAAAAGGTTTTATTGTTATAATGCCCTCTAAAGTATGTACAATGGTAATCGTAAAGATGAATGTCAACAAACACCTATTTATGAATAATCATTAGATTTGTATTATACGCATATAAGAAATGCCTTATGCAGGACCTATATAAGAAATCCAAAATACAATATCAGTTTGAAGATAGAAAGATAAATACTTAAATCTAGAGACGGAGAGAGTCCGACACAAAGTGTACAAAATTAATATTTATCAATTAAATATATATATATATCAAATATATTGCGCACCTGAATTCATTAAAGTAGTAAATAGTTCATATTTGTATTAATTAGTTGTCAACACTAAATTTCATATAAAGTCATATAATTAAATCTTAGATATATATTAGTATGTTGAACAAGAAATTTGCACAATATTCCATTCATTTCTATTAGACGGGCAATATCAAAAATACATTATCTCTGTTTCTCTCTCTCTCTCTCTCTCTCTCTCTCTCTCTCTCTCTCTCTCTCTCTCTCTCAAATGTTAGTGACACTTATCTTCGGCTATCCATTGCTGAGCGGTTGAAGTTAAACCAATTGTCTTAAGCTATGTTTATAAAATGCATTAAATGTACATAGGAAACACATTATGGAGACTATTTCTGAATACATCCTAATGACATCGACTTAAAAGCAATTTTCAGTTAATCCATCGCCTAATTGTGCTAAAGCAATGTTTTCCATTGGTTAGTTTGCTGGCACATGAGCAGAAGGTAAAAAGTTTTTTTAATTTTGTTTTGCTTTTCCGACCCGTAATTGTTAGAATGAAAAGACTCTTTATTCAAAATGTCCACCTTATCCCACTTTTTGCACAGATTATCCTGTCTATGCACACTTCAGGCAGGTCTGTCTTAGATCTGAGGCCATAAAGTATAAAACCTGGGCACAAAATGGGATTCCATCCATGGGCGAATTTTGATTGGGGAAACAAACGGGGCCAAAACATTAGGTATTTCCCTTTGTATTGTGTAGTGCAACTCAAATGTCCAGATTATTTGGTATCTTTGTATAGCTAAATCTGTCTACCTTGATATAATACCACCCACTTTAGTGTATCATTCATGATCTTGATGCTTCAAACCATGGAAGTAGGCTACTACCTCATGCCCCAGAAACTCGGCGCTAGGGGTTAATGTGTTAATAAAAATACGATCAACAAATGCCTCTATTAAATTGTCATATACATCATAAATAGGAAGATATGTAATGTTTGATTAGACACACCGTACGCATTTAGCTTTCGCTCAAAAAAAGCAATATATGTGTTAGGCTTTGGAACATCGTATTGAACATCAAGCGAATATAGCCCAACACCAGTCATTGCAGTGAACTAATGTTTCTTTACACAAATTAAGCTAATTGCTTCGAAATGCAGATGCGCATTAGTTTTAAGAACATTAAAGTTAATACGTTTGATCCGAGGAAATTGTACTTTTTATGAAAGAGTGAATCATGAAATAATGTCTATATATTCGGCACCTTCTTAAAACTGTTGAATGATTGGTAACAATAAGAAATAGTGTAAGACATTACAACATTAACATAAAATTAATTTTTTTAAAACCTCAGCATGCTAGTTTAACAGGTTAATCAGTAGCATTACATTATGGCTGTTAAAGGTAGTCTTAATTTTTACCTGTCAGTGTGTATTTTCAAGTGATTGCGTGTTTATTAGAAGTCTGCTTTGCCAAATATGCAGCAGTTCGGCCAAGCTAATGCAGTGGATTACGTTATTTTTATAAACTTTTATACAGGTTTCCTTACCAAGACATTACTCTAATTTAGCTTCATGGTACGTTCCCAAAAGACATATCTGGCACACTCAGATCCAAATTTACATTCACATTCCTTTAAAGACATATCATGTGGCAATTATATAAATGTTCATTACTGTGGAGTCCTTCAATCTGCATTTGCAAAAGTTAAAATGTATTCATCGCTCTGTCACGTTTTAACATTTGTACTGATAATTATATCCTAATTCAAAATCACCTGGATTTCTTATCGTTAAAGTTATATATGTATTTAACCTGTCAGAGATTAGTGCTGTATAATGTATATGTAATATCAACGGCAATGGTAACTTTAAACCCTTGCGTCTTTCATAATTATCAGCATGTCGCGAGACAAACTTACTAAAGATTTAAGTCTTTAAGCTTGTTATACTTGGCGTTTTTAAATATTAAATTTTATGTGTATTTTTTTTCTCTGGAACATTTATGCTGACATAGGTGTTTTTGTTGTGAGCTAATTAAACATGAAATGATAAGTGTTGGTGCCAGCCCTTGTGAATCAGTGAAGATGACCAACGGAAGAACTATGCCGTGTAGAAAATGTTGTACTTGTCATTATTGTGCGCAAACAAACTCTTTTTATATTGCAATTTGATAGTTATTTAAGCTACCATGTTATATGAGTATGCCGTGTCGGCTATCGCACACTTTCGTCCTCCTCTGTGGAATCTCTTTGGGTTGAGTATGCATTAGTTGTTTTTTAATTACAATTGTATTATATTTGAATTTGTCGTTGTCTAGTCAAATATATATATATATATATATGTATATATATATATGGCTTTTTGTAGTTTCCTTGACAATCAAAATAATCATGTCCTAAGCGGTATGGAAATCATTTCAGTGGATAAAGAAATTGTAGAAAACCATTTTGATACGATACGGCTAAATGATCTCACGTTTTGGCTTTATAAGGGTCATTAAAGTTCAGGTTGTAGACATATGTGAGGATTATTGTTTACACGTTTGGAACACAAAGACATTATTAAATGTACAGTGTACACAATCATTGAATGGTAATTATATCTTGCTAGTGTCTTTACTCGTTTAAATGATTTTTATTGGTGACAATGTTTCTTACCTTGTTAAAGGCCATTATAATTATTACGATTAGATTATAATATGAATTAATATAAAATCATAATATGGGGTGGACTTTAAGGGTATGGCTATATAATGTTTTCAATTATACTAAATAGTACTAGAAAACTATAAAACTTTACATCACATAAAGGACAGAACGTTTGCAAGGCGCAATGAATGGGCACTACTTCATGTCAGGCGCTAAATGTTTAAGTGATTTTCATGCTTACATTTTAATATATGAGATCACAGAGATGAGAACCATATCACGCGCTCAAGGTGTGGTAATAGTTAAAATGGATTGTGATATATTGTACAAGTTAGATTCTAGAAAATACTATAGAGTGCATCAGAATCACGAGAAATATAGCTGATGATTCATTAACATATTTTGATGCAAGTTGTAGAAAAGGACACAACATAATCGTAAACATACAAACTGAAAAATGACTACCATTAAATGAAAATTTAAAGTCCATAAGACATGTTAATTTACGGCTGTCCAACATGTTATAAAAAATTGAATGAGATATAATGCCTTACTTACGATCAAATAAAAAACGAACAAAACCTTATCAATATCCTTTACATGGCCCACAATCCAGAAATCGAGGAAGCTACTGGATATCTAAATAACTTTATTTATATATTTCGATTACTCGACTTTGTCTGAGTGACGTTAAACAGTAGTTTATTCATGTATGAATGCTGAGAAATGTGTTTTAATAAAAAATAATCAATATGTCACATCAGTATGTACAGTGGACGTTTAGAATCGACACGATTTCCAATCACATGACTGTATACTGTTGACTATGTTTGAAGTAATATATTATATTTTTCTATCAAATAAATGTGTACTGTTGACTGTTAGGATACAGAAAAGCTTCAGTTTGATACGTGAGTACAATGTTTGAATGGTGTTCAACAACAGGTTATCTCATGTAATTTTACATTAAACGGCTTCATGAAAGAAGTAAAATATCAGTCTATTACATGCATGTGTTCTTTTGGCTGCTTAATGAAGCAAACGCTAGTCTGTTGATACATATTTACTGTTCATTGTTTGGAAGAAGAAAAATGGCAGACTATCACTTGAACGGTTACAGTACACTCAGTCAATTAAAATATCAGCATATCACATGCGCATGTATAGTACAGTTTTCATGAAGTAAAACATACTAACACATGAATGTGTACTGTTGACTATGCATGAATAACGTAAACCTGCATATATTACATACGTGTGTATCGTGGACTGTTTGAATGAATAAAAACATTTTAACTTATGTTTATTGTTTTCTGTGTTTGAATAAATTAATACGTTTTCCATTGAAATGAAAGGTTGACCGTTTTAGAATAAGTAAAACATTGTCACACGAAATATGGATCTGGCAGACTAAACAATGTAGTTAAGATATTGTATTGTTGCTCAATTAAGAAATATAAATCGGATTGATTCATCCAAGTCTTAATATAAATAATCTAGAATAATTGTTTTCTCTTAAATGAATAAGCAATGAAATATATGTTCGCTCTAGGTAACGGTTTTTCTCCTTCGAAGTTAAATAAATTACTGATAAATGTACGAGCGAGACATGGTGTTTGAAGTAGCAATACCAATGCTTGATACTTTCTTCTTAATTCCGGAACATTGATCAACGATTCGTATTCTTTCTTCAAAGAAATTTTTCAGTACATGTATTTAAATTCACGCACCTATTCTGAATATGTGTGATGCCCAAGGAGACCTCAAATACATCAGCCACATAACAGAGGCAATGGAGTACCGATACATCAACAAGAATATCAGCAAAACCTTGATGAAAGCAAAATATGATAGGTCTGGACAGATATGCACAGAAATGAGAGCCGTCGGATAACATATAACAGCAAAAAGGCATTCCAAATTGTGAAAGACCTCAGCAGACAGACGCAACCAAGAGTTAATACCATTTAAAACGAACATGGAAAATGCCTCACAGAAGCAATTGAAATTTCAGGAAGATGGACTAAATATTGCAAAGAACTCTACAACCATCCGTCCACAGGAGACCCAGAGGTAGTTGAAGTTCCAAACTCCACAAATAATGGTGATTTCTAAATTCTCAAAGAAGAGGTGAAGTCAGCAATAAGAGCAATGAAGAATGGGAAGGCAGCTGGAGTAGACAAAATCCCATCAAGAATGGCGGGGAATCAGTGATAGAACTTCTAACAAACTTCTGCAACAAGATCTGGCCGGCAGACGAATGGCCAATACAGTGGACCCAGTCACTAAAATCTCCAGCTGTACCACAAGAACATAACTATCCGTTTGATCAGACATGCTAGTAAGGTGATGCTCAAGACCATCTTGAACAGGCTGAACCCACAAGTAGAAGACATAATTGCTGCAGAACAGGCATGGTTCCCGAGTGAAAGATGCACAACAGAACAAATATTCAATATCAGGGTTATGTGTCAAAGTACTCAAAGTACTCGCAACATCAACAAGACATCTAACATGTGTTCATAGATTTCCAAACGTCTTTGGACAGAGTGTGGCATGAGGTATTGTGGGATACAATGAAGAAGTACAACATTGATCAAAAGTTGACCAATACTACCAAGCAGCTGTACGCCAAGGCTACCAGTGCAATACTTGATCACGGTTATGTATAGGATTGGTTGAAGACATCAGTTGGAGTACGTCAAGGCTGTCTTCTATCACCCACGCTTTTCAACATCTATTAGAGTGCATCACTAGCGAAGGCCTGGAAAACCACTGTGGGACAGTCAGTAATGGAGGGCGTAACATCATCAAGATACGCACTAGACCGGCAATGAAGACGAGCTTCCCACCTTAGTAACGAACTTGGATGAAATGAAAAATCTTCCAGATTTGACATGGAGATAAGCGCCGAGAAGACAAAGCTGATGACAAATAGTGGCAACAAATCTCAGGCCAGATGAAAGTCAGACGACAGAAGCTGGAAACAGTGGGCCAGTTCAGATATCTTGGTTCCATAATAACCAAAGAGGGATCAAAAGCAGAAATTTTGTCATGAGCAGCATAAACAACGGCAGCTATGTCAAAGCTAAGACCCATCTGGAGAGAAAACAATATCTGCCTGAAAACTAAAATCAGAATATTGAGAGCAATATTCATCTCAATCTTATTGAATTCATGTGAGGCATGGAGGCTGACAGCAGAATTACAACGAAGAATCCAAGCACTTGAAACAAGATCCTACAGAACCATCCTTGATACCTCTTACATGGACTACATCACAAATTAAGTAGTGCGTAACACAATTAGGCACAACGTAGGCCATTAATAGGACCTCCTCACCATTATTAAGAAGAGAAAGCTGAACTATTATTTCCCTTTCACTAGATCCAAAAGTATATATACAAATGTCCTACAGGGCAGCGTCCAGTGTGGCAGAAAGAGAGGTAGACAGAGAACAAAAGTGGACTGACAACATCACAGAATGGATCAGAAAAAGTTTTGCTGAGACACGGGCATTGGTACTTGATCGGGACAAGTGGAAAGAACTGGTCACATGTTCAGCAGCACCGTGCCTCAACCACCACATTAGATCAAGAGACTGATGCTGCTACTGCCGTTGCTTATGATGATGATGATGATGATGATGATAATAATGATGATGATGATGAAATATCATGAAATGTATTTTGCTGATAACACCATCTTGATATGTCCATCCATGTCGAAGTAGTGTTAACAAAAGCAAAATGATTTACTTCCTATTGGTGTTTTCGAAGCATAACATCATGGGAAATATCAACTAGACCATGGGATGGATATATATGTAAAGTAACATGGCAATATTTCAAGTAATTTAGGAGGAGTATCAATAGCAAGATTAATACTATGGACATACAATTTAAATATGTTATTAATAAAGCGCTTGTGGTCAATCACTGTAACATGATTGAACAATAGATTTGTCAGAGGTTTGTTATATTGCCCATTTCATCCTCCCCATAATTTGGTTTTCTTCTTCTCCAGGGGAATAGTCTTAGTAGCAGCATATAAATTTAGCTATTACGTAACAAAACTAAACTGCAGTGCATTTCGCAACAATATTGATGAATGTCATTATTGGGAACTTACTTGAAATAGCAGGCATAGTGTCAAAGCCATATTCTTTAAACTGAACTTTTGCTATGTTACCATTGTTATGATTTAATTTTATTCATGCAGCTGCTTGGAAATAGGGTTAACACTGATCACAAGCTGCAATGCAATAATCCGCAATATCTCCTATACAATGATTGTGTGACTGATTGCAAGAACATTTTCAACTAAGCAAACTTTGGATCAGTCTAGTGTAACTCTAACCAAGACAACGTGGACTTGATACCCGAAAAGTCTACTAAGAAATGTGTCTGCATTTAACCATGAAAATCTTAGTTAAAAAAAAACAACAACATGGGATTGAATAATACGATCTTATAGCATGACCATTCGGGATCCATTTTAAGATTTTCTAGCCATAAAATAAATATTTTACTCTGAAAACTTGAGACTAGTCCCATCATTTGGAGCTAGCCCAAGAATGCACACGTACGAAAAATACAAGACGTTTCCCATTACATTTTTCTGAAAGTGATTAATATCACTAGGATAGTTGGAACCAGTACCAGAGTAACTTGCAGGGTCGTTTGGGATCGATCCCAAAAGCTTATTGATAAATATCCTTGCCATCAATCCCAAACATTGTGCAACTTGCAACGTCATAACACATGCACAACAATCTCTTTCAGGAAACACTGGCACTGATCCCGAACTGTATAGCGTGCTAAATCAGTTTCTTCAAACGTGATGTTTCTACTAGAACTAATTCTAAAACATAAGTCTTCAAAGGCAATACTGTTATCATTAGCCTCTAATAATATGGTTTAAATTTGACTGAATACAACAGGAATTTTTTTCTGAAAATGTGAATGTTTGAAAGAAGAATAAAACCTATTTCAAATATTTGAAATATTGAGGGTAATATTAGTTTAACACTTAACTAGTAAACAAAAACGTTTATAAACATTGTTCTATACAGGGAACTTAAATAAACGCTGGCGAAATACGTATGCATGTATCATGTTTCATTCAAATATCTCCAGTACCATGACTTAGTTAGACTTGGAAACAGTGTAGTATGTCTTTATGTCAAGGACGTTGGGTAACATATTGACTGCAAAGGCGTGGCCAAAAGACGATACGAACTATCTGAGACATCTTGTCTGAATAATAAAGTTCAAATTTAAAAATTGATGATATGTCGGAGAAAGAAGATTTTTATAATAGGAACATTTTAATGGATGAAAATACACATCATTGATTTATTAAATGAGATTATGTTAGGTGGATTATGACGCCAAGTTTAAAGAATACTTAATACATTATAAACACATGACAAATATGTTAAAATAATTAACAATCTCAAGTTCTGTAATAGCCAAAGCATATTCGAAATAACTTTTGTGGAACGATGTCGTTTCAAAAAAAGGTTAAGAGTCGTTTTATTGACTACCCGACGATCAGTTCGTTGTGTACGAAGACATTACACCTCCGATCATTTTGTTAAAAGGTTTATCTTTAACTTTATCCAACGTTCTGTCGAAAACGTATTTAACTAATGTACACAAATGATTATTATCGGAATATGCAATACATATTCTGTCCGATTATAACAATCTTGTTTTATCTATTTGTTTATGTTTCAGCATCGATATGGACTTGGAGAAGTTCGCTCTCCTGATACTGTTTCTGGGCATTATGGATTTTACAGGTAAACCAATATTGAGCATGCGGGCTAAATGTTCTGAGTTGTAGTACTTCGCCACGGTCATTTAGCGACCTACACTTAAGTGATACCTTGACCTGCTCTTGCAAATGAAATCGCGTGACATTTCAAACATAGACTAGTAAATCCCTCTCCGATTTGATTTGATATATTATCAATATTGCATAAGATCTGATTTTCATATTCTATATATTTAAATATCCTGTAGAACAGATCAAGTTTAGGAGTTCAAGTAACGATTCAATTGTTTTCATAATGTATATGTACTCATTTATTTTATATTTGTTTCTATTTATAGTTGATTTTTTCAACTTCCTCCAAAGAATAAAGATCAACCTTCGTTTCAGCTTTACTGTAATACAAACTGATGTCAGTTTATTATCATCACGTAATTTCTTGCCTTCGTTTGATTCCACGAAATCGAACGCGTCATCTGTCATGCTAATATGAATTATGTCGAACGAATGAATCAATACAATAACAAAACTATGTATCCAAGAACAATAGTAGAAACGCTAATTTTCACTTTGACATCCAATGCTTTGAAACCTGCTCAGCCGATGGTGCTATCCAACCCAACGAAGGACAACAACATTTAACAAATAAATGTATTTCCTTAGAATACAAAGTGAAAACTGATAATAACTGATGTAAGAATTTAATGTTTATACGAGTTAAATCCAATAGCAATGCAAAAATTAAAGACACTTGTCATAGTAACTATGTGGCAGGGTTGTTAGGATTGCGGTGAGGTACTCCCAAAATTTTAGTCAAATTACTATAGAGGCCCCACACAGGCTCTTTTGTGTGGAAGCCAATTTAGTAATAAACAGAGTTAAAGCTCCAAGCCCCCAGTCAGCAATGCGGAGAGTTAAATTATTGAGTACACAAAAGATGAAATTCAAATAACAAAAATGTAAACCTTCACCGATCACTCGCTTCCTCTCGACCCTGTAACAGCGTATTGCATCACTTGATATGTATTGTGAGAACATGTTCCACCTGTCCATGTATTCACCTAAATCTATTGTGTCTTATTCCTTCACAATTCTGTCTCCTTTTCCTCATGTCTAGCTGCAATTCTTGCTCCTTTTTCACTTTCTCGCCTTCGACTACATGTCTTCCTTCCATACTTTATTTTGACTACTTTGTCGACTCCAACTGTTCTGCCAATCTCACTTCCATCTCTCTTCTTAGAGACACGGAACTAGCTATGCCGGACATATCTCACCTACAATCTTCCAATAATCAATAACCAGATAAGGCTATTACATTTGTACCATTGGTGCATATCGAAGCAGCCATGTTTACGGTAAACAACGTCGTAACAAAACAGAATATCAACTACTTATCATAGAGACGTTAATACATTGCGTCGCATCGCATATTCTTAATCTCATTATACTGAACAATATCACAACAATCAGACGCATTCCTTTACATTGCCATCCTAGAAAGTGTACACAATTGTTCAGATATACATGATGACGTATATCATTACATCAGACTAAACTTTATATTCTCAATTAGATGATTGAAGTAATTAACTAATAAACGTTTTTATTTTGTCTTCATGTCCCCAATACCTTCAAATCACAATATTCATTTCTCACTTACATTTATGTATGTGAACTAAGGGAGTATTTATTCGACTAAACTAACGTTTTCTGGTTACGTCGACATAAAATCAGAAAGGGCATTAATAACTATGACAAGGCGACATAATCTAGTGCGATATCACCTAGAGAGACAATGTCTCGCTCTCGTATTTACTAGAAATTTATTTAACTACATCATATCAAATTGATCGTACGATTAGAATTAGAATATCGTCCTCATCATAAACATTTCAATATTATCAAGATAACACATATGTATTTCGTTATTTTCTCCAGGATTGTCAGGTCTAATATTCGTATTCTAAATTACAAGATTTAGCTCATTCAAACAAATATAATTCATGTTGTCTTCGTTACAACTTCACTTCTAATCTAAATTATAGGTATGCATGTATGTATGTATGTGCAACTAATTCAATAAAGTGAATATATTTTTATTTCTTCAATATTATGATGTCGGCCTGTTATCTCGACACTAAATCAGTTTGAGGCTATCAACATCGCATCAAAAATGCATGTGATCTGAAACGTTTATTCACGTAATGCAAAAGTACGCAAAAGACATGACGATCAGACTAGTGTATATTTGTAGATAACAATAAGAGTAACATTTGACGCGAGTGATGTTTGTTTCTTAAATCAAACCTGAATATATTATGGGAATAGTTATAGCTCCAGAAGCAATGAGGAAGTATCGGGGATGGGTGGGTGAAAGGGTTTGACCATATTTAACACCTCAGTTTCTGAGATGCAAGAATATGATTTGGTACACGAAAACCTATGAATCGTTGTACAATATTCGAAAATGAACAAGGCATGATCATACTTTTGGGATCTTTACCTCAAACATGCCAATCATTGTCGGGGCTCTTTAAATCTTTCATCTCTCTATTGAACAAAACAAATGTCCACATTGCTTCTTTTCAAATAAGGATGATACCTCATTTACCATCAAGTACCATTCACCGCTGTTATTTTCGAATAGCAAGTATCTTCCTGGAATAGCATCCATTGCAATGAAATTGATCGTCTTATAATTTAACGTGGTAGATACGTTTTGTTTTTTAGCTTGAAACTGTTCGTAGTTTTCTAAAACCTTTGCCATGAAAAATCAATTTTAAAGATTATCTATCATAACACAAAACATACGCCCAACTCATAAGGAAAGGATGTGAGTGTTTGATGCCATCCATAATAAAAATAATAATGAGAACTTGGTATAGCGCCGAATCTTTCATAGCTCTAAGCGCTTTACACCATCAATAATGATATGACTACACTACAGCAAAACAAACGACAAAAACAATGAAATTGGAAAACATAAAAACATGCTGAAAACATGTAAGATACAGAACTTGATTAGGTCGCTAAGTTTGTCCCTGCAGTCGAAACAGGTGAGTCTTAAGAGCACTCTTAAAAGGGACAACTGTGTATTCCTGTCTAATTTCAATGGGCAATTCGTTCCACATCGCCGGGCCCTGGTATGCAAAAGAACTTTGTCCATATGACTTTGTTTTCACCTTGGGAATAATGAGTATACGATTATCAGAAGAAAAGCGTAAGTATCTAGCTGGTGTATACACATGGGTGAGGCTGGATAGGTATGTTGGACTGGACTCTGTCAGTGAAACATAGCACAGGGAACAAAGTTTGTATTTGATTCTGTATCGAAGGGTACAGAGCAGTGGTGACGTGTGCTCAGATCGAGGTACTCTAAATATGCTCTGTACAGCTGTGTTTTGAACTTTTTGAAGTTTCTGGAGTAAATAACGAACGAACTTTACATGGAAACAATTTTTGTGATAAATTCCAAAATAATTTTATTTCAAGATATAATATCTGAAGGTATACCCTTTTCAAAATAAAAAACAAAACTATCCATCAGTAGTCTTTCTTTGAACAATGCGTCTCACTGACAATAGTAATAATAATTAATAAATCTTGCAAACGTTCATTAAACCCCGTAGAGAGATGTGAAGATTACGTCTTATATAAAAACGTATATATCCTTGTCCAGCGAAGATGGAAGCATTTCCTCTTCTTATTTTATATCACATGCACTCTGAGCAGTTGCCTTCGACGCAAAAGTATATCTTGTAAGGAACAACCTGATGGTTACGGCACTATAATCTGTCAAGGCGGGTACGGTTACAAAACAACACCCCTCTTCCTATCAACATACATTTGCGTTTATCCAAGATCGGTATAATTTAGTCATTTTCACATCAATCAACTCACGAACTATTCTCTCAATATAATTTGTCACTGCTTTCGCAATATCTTTAATTATTTCAAATCTAAATTTGCAATGCAAAGTTTCAAACTAAACTTTATATTCTAAATTAGAAGGTTGACGTGCATAGTTAGGATATCCGTAAGTTCCAATCAACATTTACATTTGCACTTACTTTTAACTGTATGGATATAGTCAATAGTTGCAAGCTATAATCTAACATATTACGGTAACTTCGATATTACATCCGAGTGCAGACTTCTCAATCCGCTGTAGGAAACTTGCTTATATAACCGTTTGATGTACAGTAAAATTAGACTCAAAACGTAACAATTAAACAAGCTTTTGTTGAAAAAAATTGAAGAAGAACGTATTTTTCTGGAAATGTATATTTATAATGGAAAGACGTTTACAGCGATATGATCGATAGGAATGATCGCATATCTAATTTTCAACAGTTAAATTTTGAAACCAATCTTTGAGAAAGCGGAGAACAAAAAAGGTTATCAATGGACCATAATCTCTTAGCCATTTTTATTTTCAACAAAGTGACATAATATGTTGTTAGATCGCCTCAAAATACCTTCTCTCACATATTCATTTACATGGAATTTAATTAACTATATCAGCTGCCATTTATCGTACGAATGCAATACCAATAATTATATATATATATATATATATATATATATATATATATATATATATATATATATATATATATATATATATATATATATATATATATATATATATATATATATATATATATATATATATCTTATTTTCTCCAGAAACCACCAGTACAGGCCATACAACAGGGGTAATCATTAATTTATCATTTCCAAACGTATATACGATACAGCGATTGTCAAGCATAATTTTCGTATTCTACATTACAACGCTTTGTTCATTAGCATCAATATGATTACCTTGTACACCGCTCCCTCGATAACTCGCGCACAAAGGGGTCCAAAAACATCGACCGCACTATAAGCGAGGGCGCGAGTTACCGAGGGACCTATAAAAAATACTAATAAAGAGATGGGAGATCGACATAGGCGAAAGGGGGCGGGGTGCATTGTGAAATACTCGTTTTATAATCGTGCTGAAAATAACTGTGAATAAATATTTCTTTATAAAGGTGTTGTTCGTTTTTCTTTATAAATTACCTTTAGTTTCTGGATAAAATATCTTGAAAAGATCGTAAAAGCAAACATTATTCGACGAGGTATCAGTACTCCTAACATGTGTATCGCTAAACACATTGTGTATTACGTCACTGCTTTTTGTGTTGATTTGGATACATTCTAGTTTTATTGTTTGTTCAAAATGAATCAAGATTTATTTTATCAAAAAAGATAACATTCATATCGAAAAACGAAAACGTCGAAACTTGTGTTGATCTAAAACTTAAAATTCTGCTATCACTAAATAGTTACATAGATAGAATGATTAGATAGATAGATAGAGTAAAATGTAAAAAAAAAAAAATTACAAAGATAAATTATTACCAACCATGAATTTAATGGGTCTAAACGTCAGACATGTAAAAAAAAATACATATATAAAAATATTTAAATCATCCGATAGCATAGACCAGCCTCATCACAATTATAAATTTGGTCGTCTGTATATCCATCACGGGTCAGTATCTCTCGGAGTTGGTTGGGATAACTAGATGCGGCCGCCTGATTTGCGGAGCGTATCTCTCCCGACAAAGAATTTTGTTTTATACCATGTCGGCGCTGGAATCTCCAAAGACATCCATGGCTTGCCATGAAATCTGATTCAGTATCCATAGTTTTTGCCATTTTCTCTGCCTGGACCTTGAAAATTGTTCCCGAAATCTGAACACTTTGTTCACGTTGTTGTGTTAAAAAGGTGTACACAGTATCATCTAATTCTGTGTCGTTTGCAGTGCGTGCCCGTTTCCATTTAAATCCATCATCAGAATCAACTTAATGCAAATAATCCCGAAATTTCTGCTCATCCTTGAGCCAACCTCTGAGTGTCGACTCGGCAAGTTTAAGTTCACTACAAACTTTTGATCTTGATTCACCATTACGAACCCTCTCTATGACAGTAAGCTTTTCATTCACCGAGTACGCCTTTCGCTTGATCCCTTGCTCTCCATGACCACATTTACAAATGATTAGGATAAATTACTGATTAATATATACTTTAATAACAATAAGTACATACTATTTGAAACCATGTTCGATTGGTCCAACTAATTTGATTGATCTTGAGACACGATATTGACCACAAGAGTTTATGCATGTAGGATTTGCATTCCTTTGAACTTTTGTAATGTACGTCTTTTACCTGATTTGATACAAAAGACCGCCTTATAAAACAAAGCAGGTCTATTTTAATTGAGTTTTACAATGCAACAAACACTTCCCCAAGTCGTCGATCAAAGCGCAGCGGGCAGTTAATTAGGTTCTCACAGATGTGCTCGCGGGCATCGATGTGACGGTCAATTGACTCTTTTCTTGTTTGAATAGAAGAGAACATGCAACGATTATACTGCTTACACTGCAACACAATGAAAAGATTAAAACAATAGTTTCCCCTATACATATACAGTATTATTCTTTACAGTGAACTGAGAAAATATTTTTTCCGATAAAATCTAACAAGATATGTGATTCCTTATTAAAACCTGAAAATTTCACGATGTTGATTCTAACTTTTCCGGCACTAACCATCATTTTCGACGATAAAACAGGCGATATATTAAGGTTTCATTCACCAGTTCTGATCACGATTTTCTTCATTTTTAAAAAATATTTTCTTTCAAAAAACGGGATCCACGCCGGACACCGCGTTATAAGCGGGTTCGCGAGTTATCAGGGCGCGAGTTATCGAGGGAGCGGTGTACTCGGAACACCATAACGTCCAGTCTACATTCATAGTTTGTATTTATTTGCAACTATTTCAATCTAGCAAATATTTTGTGTTTCAGTAGAATGACGTTGGCCTCTTATTTCAACACTAAATCAGCATGAATTCTTACATATCGCAGGAAACACAAATGCGATTAGAAACAATCAATTCAAGCAAACCAGAAAACCGGAAAAGACATTTCGATCAAACTAGGGCACATTTCCTGTAACCAAAAAGAGTATCAGTTGAATGGAGTTGTGAGTTTGCTTCGTGTTTCTCTTTTTATTGTTTGCAATTTTTGTCTCGTTATGACATGTACAATTGACGGGTCTTAGTTTTCAAACCCCCTTTTAAACAATTGCAGACAGCTGAAGATAACAATCGTATATTAAAAACATATATATCCTTGTCCAGCATAGATGGAAGAATTTCTACATCTTATGCTATATCAAATGCACTCTTAGCATTTGCCTTCGATGCAAATGTATATCGTGTACAGAAATACCCCACGGTTACGGTACTATAATCTGTCAAAGCGGGAACGGTAACAACAACACTCCTCTTCCTGATAACATAGATTTGCATTTATCCAAGATAGGTACAATTTAGTTATTATCACCTCGACCCACTCACAACCACTTCCTTTAGTATAATTTGTCATTGCTTTCACAATATCTTTAATTGTTGCAAAGATATATTTGATATGGAAATGTCCAAACTAAACTTTATATTATAAATTAGAAGGTTCAATTTCATAACTAAGATATCGAGTTTATTTTGGTGTCGCCATCCATAACTTCCAATCATTATTTGCATTGTGCACTTACTTTTAACTGTGTGACTAGACGCAATAGGTTTAGGCTATAATCTAACGTATTAGGGTTACTTCGACATTACATCTATGTGGACTTCTCAATCAGCTCTATGAACCTTGCTTATATGATTGTTTCCTGTAAAGTAAAATTAGACACAAAACGTAACGATCAAATAACCTTTTGATGCAAACATTTGAAGTAGCGCATATTTTCCTGGAAATGTATGTTTATTATGGAAAGACGTTCACAGAGATATGATAGATGGTTATGATCGCATATCTCATTATCAACGGTTACATTTTGAACAGAATCTTAGAGAAGGCGAAAAACAAAATAAGTTTATCAATAGACATTAATATCTTATCACTTTTTCATTTGACAAAAGCGACACAATCTGTTGGTCTATCACCATCAAATACTTTCTCTCGCATGCATATTTCCAAATGAACTTAAATAACTATATCATATTCGATTGATCGCACGACTAGAATACCAATATTGTAGTCATCATTAACTTTTGAGTTGTAATAAGACAACACATATATTTCTTCATTTTCTCCAGGAATCAGCAGTACAAACCAAACATCAGGCAATGTCAAAGTGATCATTCTTGTTTTACATTTTCCAGACTTATGTTTGATACAGCGATTGTCAAGCTTAATTTTTGTATTCTACATTACAACGTTAAGTTCATTAGCATAAATATGATTCATCCTGCACTAGAAACACCTTTACTTCCAATCTACATTGATAGTTTGTATTTATGTGCAACAATTTCAATCAAGCGATCATATTCTTTTACATTAGTATGACGTTGGCCTGTCATTTCAACACTAAATCAGATTGCATTCTTATATCACGCAGGAAAGATAAACTAGATCTTAAACATTCATTCAAGCAAAGTGAAAATACGGAAAAGACATTTCGATCAAACTAAGGCACATTTATTGAGACCCAAAAGAGTAACAGTTGACTGAAGTGATATATGTTTCTTATCTCAAAACTGAATGGAATATAGTTACAGTTATAGCTAAGGAAGAAATAAAAAAGTATCCGGAGGGGTTGGGGTGGATGTGGATTTTTAAAAGGTCAGAACATACTCGACACCAAAGTCTAAGAGACTTAAGAATAACGGTCTCGTTTAAAAAATAAATATAAATCGTTGATGAATAATCGGTAATGAAGATGGCATCAAAAAGTATTGGGATTGCAAGTGCAAACATCACCTCTCACTGGCGCATTTGCCAGCAATTTAATTAACTTCCAAGGATGGGAACCGTTTCCTAAAACGAAAATATCTTTCATTGCGAATTCGTTTTAGAGAAAATAAATTTGCCACGTTATTAAAATAAAGACTTGGACGAGTGAAAAAGATATATTAATGTTGTTTTTTTTATCAACATTTCATTCAATCAGCTCATAAACATATTATAATCATAGTTCTTTGAAAATAACGGTAGCTGTGATGTTCCATAATGACACATCCACTTTAAATTAATATTGTTCAATTTGAAAACTTTATTAATTATTAAAGCTAAAAACACGATGTCCAAGCCTACTCACTTTAATTTATATTCTGAGCGAGAACGTCGCAAGGGAATGCTCTTATAGGAAATAGTATATATTGTCCACAAACATACGAAACTAGAAAGGAAACGTATATCTTCCTAAACGTTGCACCGCCCCAGCACATATCTAAGGCTTCACATTCTTCGAATATCACATACATCATATTAAATGAAACTTGCATTGATATACTTTCACTTGTCTAATACCGTCTCAACAAACCGTGGTTTTCGATGATTACCCATCTCTTTATTTTCCAACGATTTTTATTTGTTATTACCTTATTTTCAATCACAATCCCTTATGAAACCCTATATTATTTCGCATGCTATTAAGCGTCGGTGCTCTTTATATGTTGCATCTCTCTATTAAACAAAACAAATGTCCACATTGTTTCATTCCAACGAAAGAATGATACCTCATTTACCTACAAGTACCATTCATCGCTCACATTTCCGAATGCCATCTTCTTGGAATTGCATCCATTGCGTTGAAGTTGATCGTCTTATAATTTAACGTGATAAATATGTTATTTTCTAGCCTGAAACTGTTCGTAGTCTTCTAAAACCGTTGTCATAAAATATCGACTGTAGACCATCTCTATCGTGTAACAAAACATACACCCAACTCATAATGAACAAACTAGAGTGTTAGCTGGCAGTCTTTAAAGAACGAAGTATACACTACATGAAAAGATGTAAAGAAAACATTCAAACAATACATCTCTTTAAAGCGTTACTTTTTAAATGCAATTTTTCTAAATTACAAAATAATTTTAATTCAAGATATAATATTCAAAGGTTGGCAAAATTCAGAATAAAACAAAACAAAACTAACCATTCGAAGTCTTTCTTTGAACATTGCGTTCCACTGGCAATATTATTAATAATTTATATTTCTCGCTACAATATCAATCCCTAACAGCTATGCCAGTCAAATGCAAGTATATTATAGTTACAGCACTCTTGAACTATACTTAACTACCTGTTAATAGTTCTACGTTTGCTTTGTGTTTCTGTTGTTATAGTTCACAAACTATGACTCGTTATAACATGTACAATTGTCGGGTGTTAGTTTTCAAACTTCCATTTAAACCATTGTAGACAGCTGAAGATAACGATCTTATATTAAAAACATATATATCCTTGTCCATGGCAGATGGAAGCGTTTCTTCTTCTTATGCTATATCAAATGCACTCTTAACATTTGCCTTCGATGCAAATGTATATCGTGTACATTACTATCCCACGGTTACGGTATTAAAATCTGTCAAAGCGGGTACGGTTAAAACAACAACCCTCTTCCTGATAACATAGTTTTTCATTTATCCAAGATAGGAACAATTTAGATATTATCACCTCGAGCCACACACAATCACTCCACATAGTATAACTTGTCATTGCTTTCACAATATCTTTAATTTTTGCCAAGATATATTTGATATTAAAATGTTCAAACTAAACTTTATATTCAAAATTAGAAGGTTGAATTTCATAACTGAGATATAGAGTTTATGTTGGCCTTTCTGTCCGTAAATTCCAATCACCATTTGCATCGTGCACTTATGTTAACTGTGTGACTAATGACAATAGGTTTAGGCTATTTTCTAACGTATTAGGCTTATTTTGACATTACATCCGTGTGCAGAATTCTCAATCCGCTCTATGAAACTTGCTTATATAATTGTTTCCTGTTAAGTAAAATTACACTCAGAACGTAACGATCAAAGAAGCTTTTGTTGAAAACATTTCAAGAAGCACGTATTTTCCTGAAAATGTATGTTTATAATTGAAAGACGTTTACAGCAATATGATCTATGGGAATGATCGCATATCTCTTTTTCAACGGTTACATTTTAAACACGATCTTAGAGATGGAGGAAAACAAAAAATCTTTATCAATGGACATTAATTTCTTAGCCATTTTCAGTTTTAACAACTGCGACACAATCTGTTGATATATCACCTTCAACGACCATCTCTCGCATGCTCATATCCCAATGAACTTAATTACCTACATCAGCTTCAATTTATCGCACAACTAGAATACCAATATTGTACTCATCATTTACATTTGAATTATGTTAAGATAACACATATCTATTTCTTTAATTTCTCCAGGAATAACCAGTACAGACGATACAAAAGGTAATGTCAAAGGTATCATTCTTGTTTTACCTTTTCCAAAGTTTGATAGAACGATTGTCAAGCTTAATTTTTGTATTCTACATTACAACGTTAAGTTCATTAGCATAAATATGATTCATCCTGCACTCGAAACACCTTTACTTCCAATCTACATTGATAGTTTGTATTTATATGCAACAATTTCAATCAAGGGATCATTTTGTTTTACAAAAGTATGACGTTGGCATCTCATTTCAACACTAAATCAGCTTGCATTCTTATAAAACTCAGGAAATAGAAATATGATCTGAAACATTCATTCAAGCAAAGTGAAAATACGAAAATACATTTCGATCAAACTAAGGCACATTTATTGAGACCCAAAAAGAGTAACAGTTGACTGAAGTGATATATCTTTCTTATGTCAAAACTGAATGCATTATATTTACAGTTATAGCTATGGAAGAAATAAGAAAGTATCCGGAGGGGGTTGGGGTACATGTGGATTTAATCAAGGTCAGAACATACTCGACACCAAAGTCTTAGAGACTTACGAATAACGATTTCGTTGTTTAAAAAAAAGACTATGAATCGTTGATGAATAATCGGATAAGAAGATGGCATCAAAAAGTATTGGGATTGCTAGTGCAAGCATCACCTCTCACTGGCGCATTTGCCAGCAATTTAATTAACTTCCAAGGATGGGAACCGTTTCCTAAAACGAAAATATCTTTCATTGCGAATTCGTTGAAGAGAAAATAAATTTGCCACGTTATTAAAATAAAGACTTAGACGAGTGAAAAAGATATATTAATGTTGTTTTTTATCAACAATTCATTCAATCAGCTCATAAACATATTATAATTATAGTTCTTTGAAAATAACGGTAGCTGTGATGTTCCATAATGACACATCCGCTTTAAATTAATATTGTTCAATTTGAAAACTTTATTAATTATTAAAGCTAAAAACACGATGTCCAAGCCTACTCACTTTAATTTATATTCTGAGCGAGAACGTCGCAAGGGAATGCTCTTATAGGAAATAGTATATATTGTCCACAAACATACGAAACTAGAAAGGAAACGTATATCTTCCTAAACGTTGCACCGCTCCAGCACATATCTAAGGCTTCACATTCTTCGAATATCACATACATCATATTAAATGAAACTTGCATTGATATACTTTCACTTGTCTAATACCGTCTCAACAAACCGTGGTTTTCGATGATTACCCATCTCTTTATTTTCCAACGATTTTTATTTGTTATTACCTTATTTTCAATTACAATCCCTTATGAAACCCTATATTATTTCGCATGCTATTAAGCGTCGGTGCTCTTTATATGTTGCATCTCTCTATTAAACAAAACAAATGTCCACATTGTTTCATTCCAACGTAAGAATGATACCTCATTTACCTACAAGTACCATTCATCGCTCACATTTCCGAATGCCAAGTATCTTTCTGGAATAGCATCCATTGCGATGAAGTTGATCGTCTTATGATTTAACGTGATAGATATGTTATTTTCTAGCCTGAAACTGTTCGTGGTCTTCTAAAACCTTTGTCATAAAATATCGACTGTAGACAATCTCTATCGTGTAACAAAACATACACCCAATTGATAATGAACAAACTAGAGTGTTCGCTGGCAGCCTTTAAAGAACGAAGTATACACTACATGAAAAGATGTAAAGAAAACATTCAAACAATACATCTCTTTAAAGCGTTACTTTTTAAATGCAATTTTTCTGACAAATCACAAAATAATTTTAATTCAAGATATAATATTCAAAGGTTGGCCAAATTCAGTATAAAACAAAACAGAACTAACCATTCGAAGTCTTTCTTTGAACAATGCGTTCCACTGGCAATATTATTAATAATGTATATTTCTCGCTACAATATCAATCCCTAACATCTATGCCAATGAAATGCAAGTATATTATAGTTACAGCACTCTTGAACTATACTTAACTACCTGTTAATAGTTCTGCGTTTGCTTTGTGTTTCTGTTGTTATAGTTCACAAACTTTGTCTCGTTATAACATGTACAACTGTCGGGTGTTAGTTTTCAAACTTCCATTTAAACCATTGTAGACAGCTGAAGATAACGATCTTATATTAAAAACATATATATCCTTGTCCAGCGCAGATGGAAGCGTTTCTTCCTCTTATGCTATATCAAATGCACTCTTAACATTTGCCTTCGATGCAAATGTATATCGTGTACAGGACTATCCCACGGTTACGGTATTAAAATCTGTCAAAGCGGGTACGGTTAAAACAACACCCCTCTTCCTGATAACATAGTTTTTCATTTATCCAAGATAGGAACAATTTAGTTATTATCACCTCCAGCCACATACAATCACTCCACTTAGTATAACTTGTCATTGCTTTCACAATATCATTAATTGTTGCAAGGATATATTTGATATGGAAATGTTCAAATTAAACTTTATATTCTAAATTAGAAGGTTGAATTTCATAACTAAGATATAGAGTTTATGTTGGCCTTTTTGTCCGTAAATTCCAATCACCATTTGCACTGTGCACTTACGTTAAACTGTGTGACTAATGACAATAGGTTTAGGCTATCATCTAACGTATTAGGGTTACTTCGACATGACATCCGTGTGCAGACTTCTCAATCCGCTCGATGAACCTTGCTTATATAATTGTTTCCTGTTAAGTAAAATTACACTCAAAACGTAACAATCAAAGAATCTTTTGTTGAAAACATTTGAAGAAACACGTATTTTCCTGAAAATGTATGTTTATAATGGAAAGACGTTTACAGCAATATGATCGATGGGAATGATCGCATATCTCTTTTTCAACGGTTACATTTTGAACACAATCTTAAAGAAGGCGGAAAACAAAATAAGTTTATCAATGGACATTAATTTATTAGCCATTTTCAGTTTTGACAAAGGCGACACAATCTGTTAATATATCACCTTAAACGACCTTGAACTTAATTACCTATATCAGCTTCGATTTATCGCACGACTAGAATACCAATATTGTACTCATCATTTACATTTGAATTGTGTTAAGATAACACATATCTATTTCTTTATTTTCTCCAGGAAGCACCAGTACAAGCCATATATCAGGTAATGTCAAAGTGATCATTCTTGTTTTACATTTTCCAAACTTATGTTTGATAGAGCGATTGTCAAACTTAATTTTTGTATTCTACAAGCAGCAGAGAGGGTGAATCCTACAACTTTCCAAGCGTCGATTCGGAAATCTGAGGCTTCTACCAAATAGTAAAAAAATGGCGTCTAAAATAAGATTTCCTTATATACGCCATTGTCGTTGTCACTCACCCTCTCTGCTGCTACAGGTCAACAAAAATCATTTACGAGTTCAACCGAATATTTGATCGAGTCCGATACGATATCGTGTCCGAGGGTCATGCAAATTTATTGTTATAAATCCGTGTGGGGTTGACTGAGCATTACTAAAGAAATTTCGAAATTGATTGAAGTCCATATCAGAGCACCATGTCTGCCAAATATTTCGTAGCGTATGTGTATCAACTCCGTTAAATACACACAATAAATTGCAGTTATCTCTGATCACTTTTGGAATCTGAGTGTAGCGTTGAGTGACATATATCACATCAGTGTTTTTATGCCTGCCTCGGGAAAATATTCTAGCTGGGTTTTTTTGATTGTCTAACATCACATCGTCGTATACGACTAAATTGTTAATACTTCCATTGAGATCTTCTACTGATGGTGCCTCGTCAATATCGGTTATAAATTCAATCATACCTTCACCGGCAATCTCTGAAGCGTTTTCATTAAAATCCTTTAACACTTCATAACATCGTTGATCACCTACGCTAGGGGCAATTAAATACAACTTATCCCACTTCATCCATCTCATTATTAAACTGAGCAACAATTGCGTCTTGCCGGATCCAGATGGCCCGATTATAATCATCCGGATAGAGTTTGGTAGCACTGCATGATGCTTAACCGGTTCTCTTGCTTTAGTCGCTGAAAAATCAATTATATCCATATCCTTATATATAAATTATGGATCTATATTGTGTGAAGTGTAAAACGCGTACTGGCACAGATGACTTGACGACGATTACAACTAAAAATAACCGATCAGCGCTTTCTGGTAAATGCGTACAATGTGGTACAAAGAAATTTAGATTTGTGTCTATGAGATCCGGAGATGTTTTAAAAAAAAACGAGGAGGTGATATCGCAGCCAAGCTAACTAAACTCCCTGGAACCCCATGGGCAAAGTATTCAGGAGAAAAACACCTTCCAGGGTATAGTTATTGTGGCCCCGGAACACGATTAGATATCAGACTTGATGATCAAAATCAACCTCGACGTGGTGAAGAACCAATAAACGCCATTGATAAGGCGTGTCATGCTCATGATGTTGCATATAAGAGCAGTGATTTGCAACACAGGCATCTAGCAGATGTGAAATTAATTCATGCATTAAATGCTATTCCTGATAAATCCTTCAAAGAAAAATTAGCTTCATTTTTGATAAAATCGGCAATGAAAAGCAAATTGATGTTAGGTGCTGGTAATTAATAACAACATGGAATCTATTTATTATTCTCCAAAAGGATACTGGCGGGGTAGCGCTGCAATCAATAAACTCGCTAGCGCTGCAAAAGTGAAAAAAACCACTGCGGCTAATTGGTTATCCAAACAGGCTATATGGCAAATTTATCTACCACCGCCTAAACAAATTCACTACTCGCATTTTGATGTTACCGGACCCAATGAAGTTCATCAAGCTGATATATTATTTTTGCCACATGATCGTGGTTACAAATACGCGTTAACCGTAGTTGATGTTGCGAGTCGATACAAAGAAGCAGAGCCGCTGAAAACAAAATCATCAACTGAAGTCGCTTCTGCATTTAAAAGGATTTATCGACGAGGTCCTCTGCACTGGCCAAATCTGTTACAAGTTGATCCTGGCAAGGAATTTCAGGGTGTGGTTGCATCTACAATGAAACATCACAATGTCACCATCAGACGGGGGCATACTGCGTTACATCGCGATCAGGCAATTGTAGAACGATTTAATCGGACTATTGCTGAGCGGTTATTTGGATATCAATACGCAAAAGAATTCATTCAAGAAAAAAGATCCCGGGAATGGGTTAAAAGATTACCAGCTGTGATTACCGCACTGAATAATGAGATTACTAGAACAATTCAAATGAAACCTATCAACGCGATTAAAAAGAAGTCTATACCTAAAATGGAAATTCGAAGAATTTCACAAAAAGATTATAGCGTTTCCCAACCAATTTTTGGTAGTAATGTCACTGTTAGGTATTTATACGAACCAGGAGAGCTGGAAGGTGGCACAAAAAGGGCTACTGATCCTATTTGGAGTGTTACTGCACACAAGATATCTACTATAACACGATCAACTGGTAGACCTCCAATCTATAAATTAGATTTAACTGCCCCTCAGCGGGGTTTTACTCGACAACAACTGCAAGTAATACCCGAGGATACTCAATTACCACCACGGGGTCTTAACTAGCACCCCCCAGAGGCATTGTGCTGGCACCCCGGCGCCTGTTGCACTCAAGACAATGTTATCATCACATTATCTCTTGTATGACCAATACTGCTATTTTTTCTATCCACGGTAAATTGTCGAGAATCCCTATCTGACCAACATCAATTCATTACACAATTGAAACTCGCGCAGTGATTATTCTGTTGCTGTTTCAACGTCATTATTAATTCAACATCAATATCAAATTATCTATTATTTTTTTTATCCTGCTGTTTATAACCAGAAAGTTTTTTTCTGACTATGTCCTTAGTGATGAAATCACCAGTGACAGTATCACTTATTGCATTGTCATTAGGATTTTCAAGGACAATTCTTCGAAGCTGATTTATTTTTCGTACTCTGGATACTGCGAGATAGACTAAATTTGACCATTCGATGCGATTATCTACCATCCAAACAATTATATCCGATATAGTTAATCCCTGTGAAGAATGTATTGTTGCTGCGTATCCTAGCGTCCACGGGGATTTATTAGCACGCAATGCATCTTCAACGACGCTGATATCAACCAGCACAATATCATTTAACACGAGAATCTGCTTTTCACTCTTCCCTGGAATATCAACTTCAATATTCTGTTTTCATGTATCCGATGGCCTATAACACAACGGTACTGGAAGTGTTGCAAATCTTTTTTATGCAATTCAAATAACTTCATCTGAAGTGTGTCTCTGACTATTTTTCTACTTGCAATTATCAAATCGTTTGGTCTCCAGTTTCCCAGAAATCATTCATGGGAGTTTCTGAAATTATTTCACGCGCTATTTCGCATTGGATTCTATCCGGTTGTAATCTAATTAGCGCTTTGAACTCGCGTAATTGTTCATCAAGTGATCTATGGTCGGTATTAATTTCTTCATAATAGTCTACAAAACCCTTTAGCCATTCATGTGGAGATGCACCGATAAATGGTGGTGGTTGGCCGTGATCACCGCACATGACGACTTTTGTGTTTTTGTTTAACAACCACTCGAGAAATGTTTGTAATACATCTAATGACACTGTGCATATTTCATCCCAAATTATGATTTCAGGAATGAATTTATCACCCATACGCTCAAGAGTCCATTTGTCACCCTTCCATCGAAAAAAACTGTGATAGGTACGGGCATTTACCCCTCGCTGTATCATCTCTCTGGCGAGTCTGTGAGTTGGTGTTAGCACAATCATGGTTGACAGACGAAATAATTCAATTGCACAAGTTGTCTTTCCTGACCCACCACAACCGTTTAAATAAACTGTCTTGTATCTACATACTGGATCAGATACCGGTGGTGCATTAGAAAATTCTGATTGAATTTCAATACGGTTACATGAAAGATATTTATCATCCATGGCAACGTCTGCAGATTCACAATACTCTTGTAGCGTTTCCTTTTTAAATCGCCAACGCCCCCAATTTTCCTCGGGATCTGTGAATGCCGCTACAGCTGATTTGTATTTATTGTGTATATACATCGAATCAGTAGCTACTCTAACTGCGGTATTAGGAAATCTATTTATCATCGAAAATAAATTGATAGAAGCATAAGCTAGCATAGAACTTCTCAAATGTGTGTACTGGGAATTATATCCATCACAGTAGGTAACAACCGTACCCAATTTCTCACCATTGGATAGAAAAGCATCCTTACGGGATACAAGTTTTCCCTGTTTCGTTAAATCCGTTACAATAAAATCGTATTCAGCGACGTCTATGATCAACCGCGAAGAATATTTTGCATTGTCGTATCTTCCACCTTGGGTAAATTTACCGATTATTCTTCGTCCAAAATCTTTTGCTTGTTCTTTTTTAATTTCAAATAACTTCTTAGACCAATTCTTGATTTGTTCTTCACTGAAATTCGAAGAATTTCCATCTGGAAACTGTTTTCGCTGTTCGCTAATTATACGATCTAGATCGGGTTGTGGTAGCCAAACTTCTTTCTGAGCTCGATAGCATATAATAGCTTCGGAAACAATCAACGATATTAGCATACCACAATCAATCATATATCGTAGTAACACTATTGGCATCCATTGTTTTTCAGATAGGTGTCTACCAAGCCAAAGATAACTACACGGATGTAATCCTGTAGCGAATTCGAATGATATCACACGAGCGAATCCAGTTAAATCAAAATCAGACAATGGACCATTAATCGCAACACGAGTCATTTCATGCTTGGGGTGTCCAAATCGTTTAAAGTACTCAGCACATTCTCCATACCCGAGGAAACGTCCAGGATAACACGCGGATATATCAATTGAAATCATACCATCACGTGAGTATTTCGTATTCCACAGTCCTCCATGACCAAATGGACGCAATTCAATTTAACGTCCTCGAGAAAATCACTTCGTGTTGGACGCCATGAGTTTTTTTCTCTTGCAAAGTGAGCTACCACTGATGGAATAGTAAAACTATCCGTAAGTAGTTTTTCATGGAAACTCTCCGGTGAAAAATCACTAGCGATTTTTCTCATTCTGTTATCTAATTCTTCAACGCGATATAATTCACCATTTGGTCTTACAAATTGATCAAATCCTATTTCGGGATCTTCATCACTTCTAAGTAACCACACTGACACAGGATCATCTTTACACAACGCATGAATAGCATTAAATAATTTCTCTTCATAGAAAACCTCCCCGACGAATTCCTCAGGGATATATCTCACGGTTCGTTCTCGTGGAAATATTGTTACTGCAGGTGTCCACGCGTGTTCGTTATGATCAATAATTTGTATTGGCGCTCCATTTTTGTTATATTTCGGTTCGTATAAAACTTCTCCGGTTATCGTCATAACGGTTATTGGGAATCTTAATGATGTTTCTAATTTAGCTATATCAGAAATCTTTGCACCATGCTGTTTCACTGTCAGTTCCCATTCGGTTATTTTCCTACGTCGCAGATCAGTTAGTTTATTTCCTCGGGATGACATTTGTGAAGTGTTCCATTACCCGTGTTGCTACACAATTCAGTGAACTAGAATATTTCATAGGAGCTAGTTTTGCGATATCGGGTTTATCATTTAACGGATATATCCCATAAACAATTGCTGTTACAGGATAAGATTTCTCGTAGTATGGTTTGTCAATTCCAGTTAGAATTCCTGGTTTGGAATCTCTACTTACAATGATAGCTTTTTTATCCTTGAGGATTGGTTCAAATTTATCCCTGATAATCCATTTGCCTTCGACTTCGATAATGAATTTTATTCTGAAAAAATACTTCTGTTGGGAATTGCTTTGTTGAAAATCTTTTATTTTCCATGAAAATCCTTTGGATTTTACACCCTTGGATTTCCAACCCGTTGGCTCGCCAAGGTGTGAGATTATCTCAGCTGCTCTTTCATCTCTCATAGTAGCATCGATGTTGGGTACATTGACATCTTCATTAATAATTCGAAATGTCGACCAACAGTGTACTGCACCGTCTCGGTAGAATTCATTAACACACTCCCTGATTTTACCCAGTATAGTTCTATCACCGATTAGACGTTTTGGTGTATCAGAGGCTCTATCGAGATTAAAATTAACATTTTTCCAGGGCTTAATTTTCGATAATCTTTGTAACTCCTTATCGAGATTGAATTTAACATTTTTCCAAGGCTTAATTTTCGATAATCTCTTGAACTCCTTATCGAGATTGAATTTAGCATTTTTCCAAGGCTTAATTTTCGATAATCTCTGGAATTCTTTCATGGTATAATCAATGAATTTAGCATTTTTCGAAGGCTTAATTTTCGATAATCTCTTGAACTCCTTCAGTATAATTCTATCACAGATTATCCGTTTTGGTGTATTAGAGACTCTATCGAGATTGAATTTAACATTTTTCGAAGGCTTAATTTTCGATAATCTCTTGAACTCCTCCATACTATAATTAAAACAAGCATTTAAATGAAAGATTTATGTATAACGAATCACTGCAAATGGCTCATGATTGGATCAACGACACCGTGTAACAAATCATGCAGAAATGAATTCTGTGGGTATCATATGCAAAGTTTTCGACGTGGAAGTCTTGGCCCGTTACCCTGTATTCGTTGTGGGGTTGGGATTAGGGGAAAATCGCAATTGTGTATCGGTTGTGGTGGAAAGCGATACAGGGAGTTGAAGCGTTATTATGATAAAAGAATCAAAAATGGATTTTCAGTAAAAAATTCTGACCCTGACAAAGTCCCTGACCCTGACACTGTCAGAGTCCTTGACTCTGTCAAGAATAAAATCATAAGAACTTTTCAAGACTACATTGAAAGATTCATTATTAAACCAAACAATGAATTAGACAAACAATAGTTAGTATATAAATGAACCAAAAATTCAGACCACACCCCTTGATTAAAAATTATGAAGCATCCAGTGATGGTATCGTAAGAAACCGTAGACTGAAGAAATCAGTTGGTGTTGTGAGTAATCAAGGGTATTTGAGGTTTACTGTATGGGGGAGGAAAGAAAAGAAAACTTATCACGATCATCGTTTCGTGCATGAATGTTTTCAGGGATTGATCGAGGGTGATTTTGTTATTGATCATATCGCTTCTAATCCGAAGAACAATTCTTTATCAAATCTGCAAGCTGTTACCCCAAGTGAGAATTCCAAACGAGGTTGGACTGGGAAATACTCGAAGCGAGCGAGACCTGTGAAATCATTTAATACAACAACTAGCGAAGAAAAAATATTTCAATCCATGACAAGCGCCGGTAGGCATTTCGATATTTGTTCACCTTCTGTTCAAAAAGTTGCAGAGGGAATAACCAAGACGGCGATTTCGAAAAAGAACGGACGGAAAATTCAATTTATTTATGTCTAATGCGTCATATTTTTCATTTAGAAGTATGTAATTATCATAGAATATGAATCCTGAAAAAATGAATAGCATTATTGATGAAATTCTAAAATTGAAAAGTCAGGATATTAAACTATCAGATGGGTTAAATCCTAATCAAATCATGTCAGATTTTCAGGATATAGAATACGGAGTTAACACTAACAAGTATATGCTGCCAAAGCAGTATGCGCTCATCAAGAAAATTCAGAATTCTATTCGGGACTCTCTTGCATTTTCCAGTGACGTAAGTGTGTTTGTTCCGTTATTTACTATCGTAGAGGGAATACGAAAAGAATTGGGTAACGAATATGAATTGAAAAAGGATATCAATTCTAAAATTAGAAACATAAGAGCGTTAATTCAAGAAAATGAACGATTTTGACCGTGACCGACCCTCAAAGAGATTTTGTCGTTTTTTGATTGAAATCGACCCTTAAAGAGATTTTCATTTTCTTTAGCATTTTTTTTATTAAAAATGTCAAAATCAGTGAATAAAAAATTGATGGACGGTTCAGAATGAGGAAAGTCACATTATTATTTTATTTATAGCAATTATGTGACTTTCAACATCGATGATAGAGCTGTTAAATACTTCCACGGTAATGTTAAAAATCATCCGACATGTCAAATTAACTGAAAAGTGTTTTCGTCTGTTAGGTCAGGTTCGGAAAAATTGTTTTACAATTGAAAAATTGTTTCTGATTTCAAATAATGGTCAATGAAACATTAACAACTAGATTGGCTCGTGAACGACTAGATGTAATTAGGAGATTTATACCAATTCGCGACTCTGTAAGAAATAAACTGCAACAACGACAGAGTTTACAAACTGACTTCGCTGTGGGATCTGAAGAATTGTTTAAACCAGTAACCACAGCAACGTACGGGGTAGAGCGTGCTATACGGGGAGATGTTCCCGAGACGGGGAAATCTGTTATTGGTGAACTTGAAAAAATAGCAGCGAAAACTGAACAAACAAAACAGACTGTACAAAAAATGGAATCAAAAAGAACAGTAGACGATTTACGCGTGAGATTTAACGAGGAAGGGTTAGCAGAAATTGATAAGACTGATCCAACAAAAATTCCTGAGCTTGTTGTTACGACTTATGAAAACAAAAAAAATGTTGAAACCAGAACATCATAAATATGTTAAGAATTTCACTCATTGGGCTGATATATTCTACAAAATCAAAACTGAAAAAAGACAAATTAAGACAGATAGTGCATCATACATTGAATATATCAATGCGGTGAGTATAGTGTATAAACAATATGAAGAGTTTAAACAACAACAAAAACCGCAAAAATTGCAAAGAAAGCGACAGCAACCTGCAAAGAAAGTATTCTACTCGCCTAAAAAGCAACAACTACCACCTGATGATGATGATGATGATATTTTTGATTATTTACAAGAAACGGATACAGACAAACTAGATGAAGCAACTGGTTATAGCGGAAGTGGATTGCAAGATTCCAGTGAAAATCCAAGAATTTCATGTCCTGGTAGTGTTCTCAGTGATATATCACGATTAGAAGTTCTTGTAGGAGGGTTCCGAGCTGGAAATAAATCACCGGAAATAATTAATGAAGCAGCTGATATCTGTAGACGGTTATTTCAAGGTGGTATCATGGATATCAGCACATATCGAGATTTCATTGGCGAGTTATCAAGTGGGTATCACAGTGATTAATCACCGGGACTGAATTTATAATCGACAAATTGTTTTACAATTGAAAAATTGCTAGCAATTTCAAATAATGATCATACACTACAACCATGACAAACCAACTCCCGTCTATGTAGTTAATTCACGGTTTTCAGTTTATAGAGCATACTACGGAGATGGTTTCGGTAATACAATTGTAGGGTTATTTGCGAGAATGGCTCCAAAAGTGATGCCGTTAGCTAAACAATTATCAATGAAAGCAATTGATGTTATTCGTGATAAGGGTATTAGTGCTGTTGGAGATCTTGCCGGAAAAGCGTTTTCAGCCGCGAAGAATAAAATAACAGCGCTAGTGAAATCACGGAGAAAGAAACCGTTACCGTCTACAGCGGAAATGCCTGCAAGTGTTAGTAAAATTATAAATAACGCAGTAGATGAAAACTTAGCATCACTGGTGACTCCGAGTGACCAAGATAACATGATAGCAAACATGATAGCGGGAAGTGGCTTTAAAATAACACGACGATGAAAAATCTTTTACGATGAAAATCGTTTACGATTTCACAATTTAGACTCTGATAAATATAATAAAATGTTCAAAAGGTCACCTGATCCAGCGTTTGATATAGACGCCCCAGTTGGCAAGGATGATTCTGTACGCGATTTTCAATTTTATTCTTATCACGCAGTACAACCAGATCTCCGATCGCGAATTGAACTTCAGGTTCATGATACCAGTAAATACTTTTTGCCTTGTGAAGCGTTTATCGAAATCGAAGGTGAACTCGTAACAAATGTTGCAGCTAATACACCATATGACAATAACCCAACTATCAAAGTCGGTTTTGTTAATAATGGTATCATGGCGTTATTCGAAAGTGCAAGATATCTCACTGATGGAAAAGAAATTGAATCCATTGACCGTGAAGTTGATGTTGCCACAACAATCATAGGGTTAGCGAGATATTCTGATGATTATACAAGATCAGCATCTATGATGTTTTCTAAGGATATTACTGATCACCCTGAACACGTTCAGTATTCTAGAGTCAAGGCAACACAAGCTACTGCAGTTGATCCGGCACCAGCCGGATATACAAGACCAGCTGGTACCTTTGATGTCATAAATAATGTTCCAAATTACAACCTAGGATTTGCAACACGCGTAGCAACGTTGCAAGGACAGCGTCGAAAATTTTCATGCGCGATTCCACTGCATCATATATTTGGATTCTGTAGAAACGTCCGAAAAGTTATTTATGGAGCGAAGCATACAGTAGCGCTTGTGCGAAAGGGTACTGATAATGATGCAATCTGGCGTGATGCTGGTGCCCCGGAGGGTAAAGTCATTTTAACAAAACTATCATTATGGATGCCAGTGTTAACTCCATCAATCACAGCAGAAGAGCGATTACTGTCATTTATGGATCATGGAGGAAAGTCGTTATTGAGTTGGTTATCAGTGACTACGGATATTAAACAGGATAATGTCGATGATATATTCACATGGCACCTGGCATCAAAACAAGGCGTTTCAGCTCCACGTCATATATTTGTAGCGTTACAGAATAATGAGCGAATTGGTAATCAACAACGTAGTCATATGATATTTGATCAGTTAGGTGTTAGAAAAGTCTCGCTGAGAATAAACGGACAGCAGGAACCATCCGAGGATGTACAACTTGATTACGGTCAAAATCATATTGCACGCGTGTATCATAGATTGTTGTCGTTTATGGCACGTGATCAAAATGTCGATACTGGTCTACAAATATCACAATTGGATTTTAAAAATCTATATCCAATCTATTACTTTTCACTGGAACATCTTGATTTGATGAGACAATCTGTCGTTGATATACACTTTAGAGCCCGTGTAACCCGTCCTGTTGGTATTGCTAATTACAGAGCGGTTGCTGTCATTCTCAGTGATAAATCAATGCTACTTGAAGGTGTTGGAGGAAGAATGAGAGTGGTAGATGCGCCAGTGGAAAATCTATGATTGAAATTGTAAACGATTTAGAGTCAATCTATTATGTATAATGTCGTATAGTAATATCAATGTGTCACTGACACCTGGTCAATTAAAAAAATTGCAATCCAAATCAGCTAAGCAATGTGGAACCACAATCACGTTGAAACCTAATCAAATGACTTGCGGGGCGAATAAATTGTCGTTGACAACTCGTCAAGTAAAACATTTCAATGATGCACTTGTAGCAAAAAAAGGTGTTCAGATTACTCTTTCTGCGGCTGCTATCAAAAATATGATTAAAACAGGCGGTATATTCCCGTTGTTAGCTGCGATTCAAGCATTGATTGCGGCAGCAGCCCCAGCGGTGGCGAAAGCGGCAGCGTTGGGAGCTGTTGGTACCGCGGCAGGGATGGCGTTGAAAAAGGAAACTGGGAAAGGATATAAAAAAAGGGAAAGGGTCTAAGACTACCAGGAACCCCGTATTCATGGTACAGCGGAAAGGGTCTAAGACTACCAGGAACCCCGTATTCATGGTACAGCGGAAAAGGCCTGAGACTAGGACCGGTTTATTAATTGAGGAACCTATGGTTCCCAAATCTTCGATTGGAAATCCGAAGGATTTCACGCCAATGTCCAATTTTGATTTACTCGATGCTGCTAAAAAACTCGCGATTAAAAATTTCAGAGGTGTCTTTATGAAAGATCAATTACCACATCAAAAAAAACAACACTGAAACCGGAATCATTAATTTAGATAACAGCACCGGACCCGGAACTCACTGGGTTGCATACGCTATTGATCCACGTGGGATTGTCTATTTTGATTCATATGGATTAGCCCCACCAAAAGAGTTTATGAGTTATATAAAAACTTTTCCAATGAAGACTTGGTATTCTACGCTACCAACACAACAAATGAATGATCCACCAAAATGTGGCAGCGAAGTATTAAATGTCCTTAACGCTATTTCTAACTCATTGGTTAACCCAAGGGGAAAAACACCACATGTTGTCGTAAATGAATACAATAGTAATCGCTGGAAATCAAAGAATTTAGAGAGAGAAAGAGTTTTACAATAACATGATTGATATTTGGGGAAGACCGCTGAAACCCAAACCCGATGGCACTGCAACGGGTGATATAAAAAAAATAATTGAAGATGAAATAGCTGAGACGTTGAACTTAACAAGTGTTGACCCGAACGAAATAGTTGTATTTCAAGATCTCCAGGGTAAATTGAAAACCAGTAATATATCCGCGGGTGACATTTTGATACGGCAGCGCGACGCCGCTGAAAACTCTATTGCGCTGTATTCCAATGATGGACAACTTAAAACCAGTAATATATCCGCGGATGACATTTTAACACGACAACGCGACGTCGCTGAAGACTCTATTGCGCTGTATTCCAGCGACGGACGACTTACAACCAGTAATATATCCGCGGATGACATTTTGATACGGCAGCGCGACGCCGCTGACAACTCTATTGCGCTGTATTCCAAGGATGGACAACTTAAACCAGGCGAACTTGTGTCTACGATCACCGACGCGATTGACGCCCACGACAGCATGATTGCCACCCGCGGCCGTGAGCTGGGTGATCATATACGAGGTTATACTAGTTTTCGCAAAAATGTCGTACATTAATTCTTTGGAACCCCGCTTGTGGTTGGCATGACTCTAGCTGAAATTAAAAACTTTCTATCGCTATTCTTTTTTAACAAGGATGCGGGGAGGATGATGAATGAAAATGAAATCAAGGCAAATTATCTCGATATTTCTAAACTAATAGAAAATCGTGAAAAGGTAAGGATTCCGCACAAGCGCATTAAAAATATCTTGTATACGATCAATCATGGAATCGTGGATTGGATAAGAGACGACAATTCTTTTAGAACTATCGTCTTTCTCTCGAAGGATGGAGAAGCGAAGGTTGATGGTATCTACAGGTTAACGTGGGCCTCTATTGACCAATTTAATATGATCATGGACAATAGAACCTACTCTGGTGGCGTCGCGACGTTAATTATCGAGACTAACAAAACACCAAGCTTTCACTTCGTCGCGGTTGATAGCTCCACCATTAGATCAAAAATAGCCTGGTGTATAGAACTTGTAGATATTTTTTCCGGCTGAAGCTACTAGCAATTCCCGTTAACGATGGCGAATAATTGAAAACACTAGCGGGTTTAAAATAACAATGACATCATTGACGGAGTCAACGAAATCAATTGAACCGATAATAATCCCGTTGACAGAGTCAATGGAATCACAATCACATCGATATCGATATGATACCGTGAAAGAATTTTCCGCGAATTTGAACTCACTTTCTGAGCGTTATCGTGAAAAAATGAAAAAATACCGGCGAAGAATCACCGCAATTGATATTACCATGTACTCGGTGTCAGGCGTTCTCGCTGGCGCCGGAATAATACTTGCATCGGTTACAATGATTGCCCCGGTCGTAGTTCCAATTTGCATTTCTGCGGCGGCTACAATCGCGGGTATATCAACCGGGATAACAAAAAAGATATCATCATGCAGCCAGAGTAAACTGCAAGATTACTTAATTCAGTTTCATATTGTATCAACCGCATACTCGCAATTATCCTCAATGATATCGTCGTCACTCGATAATACAATTATATCAGATAGTGAGTTCTCAGTGATGGTCAGTATTTATGATTCCGCGATATCGAAATTAGAGCGACAACAACAGTATAATAACAATGACAACACCGATGGAATTAGAAAACACGAACCCGAAAACCAGAATGATCTCAATAAACGATATCAGATGGTGAGTTCTCAGTGATGGTCAGTATTTATGATTCCGCGATATCAAAATTAGAGCGACAACAACAGTATAATAACAATGACAACACCGCAGGAATTACTTCAACAAAATAGTGGAGAACACGAAACCAGTACAAACAAGCATGATATCAATAACATCAAAGAATCCTGAATTCAGTGTGAATTTCCCTAGCCCAGTCCCCGTGAAGTAGATAGCGCTAGCAAAACTACGAGTGTATCACAGTTGGCCTAATATCAGATCGGTAGCATTTGGTGGTCAACAACCGAATAATTCACTGGTATTTGCGAATAAGAATAAAGACGACGGGACTCCAGACTGGAACGTTGTTTCGATACCAACAGGGTCATACCAAATCGAACAAATCAATAATGAATTCGCGCGTAGAATAAAATCGATTACTGGAAAAGAATCGAAAATCGCTATAACGGTTCATGAGCCGACACTATCATCCGCAATTGAGATAAGCACAGAAGGATACGTCGTAGATATCTATCAGAGTTCTATTAGAACCGTACTAGGATGGCCTGAATTACCACCAGGGGGGAAAACCGTTGATTTACCAGAACCACAAAAAACTGATTATGTCACCGACGTGATAAAACCTGATAATCCAATAAAGAGTTATAAAGATCACACAGCTACTATAGAGTTTTTTGGTCTCGGATATCAACCAACTGGAAGAGAGAGGGAAGGAGATCGTTTAGAGGGATATCATTTTGTTAACGAACCTGAAATCGTTAAAAATTTCACAGCAATGAATAATGATTTTTCGCTGTTGTTAATATCTCTCAAATCTGGTACTCTCACCCGAGATGAATTTATCAGCGTCGTAGAAACATGCAACAAAATTATCGACTATATGGAAACATTTAATTTGAGAATTATTCAGGATATATTAGATGACGATAGTTCAGTATCGAGAACAAGATTTGCATCAGACTATAAAATCCCCGTCAAAGATATTCCAACATTTAAACTACCGGGATATAACGTACCGGAACTAAAAAAAACTTCTCAGTGACACCATCGATGTTGGTTTTAAAATAATTCATGATGCATGGAAAAAAACAGCATCACCGGAAATAAAAATCCTCAAACATAATAATGACCCAGATGGTGGCGGCAGACATATCGCTCCGTTCAACGTGAATATATCCTCAGTGATTGCGCTCAATTTAGTATGTGATGTTATCGAAGGAAGCTATCAAATTAATCTCGAACGATCAAATCAAGCTCAGCAAGGATATATTCTTTATTCGTTTGCACCAATAGCCCCTCCAGGATTTTTAATAATTGAGTCTCCGGTTAATCCAGTCTATATGCGGTGTCATAATGATTAATTAACCAGAATTAATTTCAAACTCACAGATCAGTCCTATAATCTAATTGATCTACAAGAGGAGGTGTTAGCGATTAGTCTGTTTGTGAGATCGTAAGGACTCAATCAAATATTTGGTTGAAATCGTAAATGATTTTTGTTAACTTGCAGCAGCAGAGAGGGTGAGTGACAACCAAAATGGCGTATACAAGGAAATCTTATTTTATCGAATAGACGCCATTTTTTTTACTATTTGGTAGAAGCTTCAGATTTCCGAATCGACGCTCGGAAAGTTGTAGGATTCACCCTCTCTGCTGCTCTACATTACAACGTTAAGTTCATTAGCATAAATATGATTCATCCTTCACTCGAAACAACTTTACTTCCAATCTACATTGATAGTTTGTACTTATGTGCAACAATTTCAGTCAAGCGATCATTTTGTTTTCCAATAGTATGACGTTGGCCTGTCATATCAGCTCTAAATCAGCTTGCATTCTTATAAAACTCAGGAAATACAAATGTGATCTTACACATTCATTCAAGCAAAGTGAAAATACGGAAAAGATATTTCGATCAAACTAGGGGACATTTATTGAGACCCAAAAGAGTAACAGTTGACTGAAGTGATATATGTTTCTTATCTCAGAACTGAATGCATTATATTTATAGTTATAGCTATGGAAGAAATAAGAAAGTATCCGGAGGGGGTTGGGGTACATGTGGATTTAATCAAGATCAGAACATATTCGACACCAAAGTCTTAGAGACTTACGAATAACGATTTCGTTTTTAAAAAAAGACTATGAATCGTTGATGAATAATCGGATATGAAGATGGCATCAAAAAGTATTGGGATAGCTAGTACAAGCATCACCTCTCACTGGCGCATTTGCCAGCAATTTAATTAACTTCCAAGGATGGAAACCTTTTCCTAAATCGAAAATATCTTTCATTGCGAATTCGTTTAAGAGAAAATAAATTTGCCACGTTATTAAAATAAAGACTTGGACGAGTGAAAAAGATATATTAATGTTGTTTTTTTATCAACAATTCATTCAATCAGCTCATAAACATATTATAATTATAGTTCCTTGAAAATAACGGTAGCTGTGATGTTCCATAATGACACTTCCGCTTTAAATTAATATTGTTCAATTTGAAAACTTTATTAATTGTTAAAGCTAAAGACACGATGTCCAAGCCTACTCACTTTAATTTATATTCTGAGCGAGAACGTCGCAAGGGAATTCTCTTATAGGAAATAGTATACATTGTCCACAAACATACGAAACTAGAAAGGAAACGTATATCTTCCTAAACGTTGCACCGCCTCAGCACTTATCTAAGGTTTCACATTGTGGGTATATCACATACATCATATTAAATGAAACTTGCATTTATATACTTTCACTTGTCTAATACCGTCTCAACAAACCGTGGTTTTCGATGATTACCCATCTCTTTATTTTCCAACGATTTTTATTTGTTATTTCCTTATTTTCAATTACAATCCCTTTTGAAATCCTACATTATTTCGCATGCTATTAAGCGTCGGTGCTCTTTATATGTTGCATCTCTCTATTAAACAAAACAAATGTCCACATTGTTTCTTTTCAACGTAAGAATGATACCTCATTTACCTACAAGTACCATTCATCGCTCACATTTCCGAATGCAAAGTATCTTCCTGGTATTGTATCCATTGCGTTGAAGTTGATCGTCTTATAATTTAACGTGATAGATATGTTATTTTCTAGCCTGAAACTGTTCGTAGTCTTCTAAAAGCTTTGTCATAAAATATCGACTGTAGACAATCTCTATCGTGTAACAAACCATACACCCAACTCATAATGAACAAACTAGAGTGTTAGCTGGCAGCCTTTAAAGAACGAAGTATACACTACATGAAAAGATGTAAAGAAAACATTCAAACAATACATCTCTTTAAAGCGTTACTTTTTAAATGCAATTTTTCTGACAAATCACAAAATAATTTTAATTCAAGATATAATATTCAAAGGTTGGCCAAATTCAGTATAAAACAAAACAGAACTAACCATTCGAAGTCTTTCTTTGAACAATGCGTTCCACTGGCAATATTATTAATAATTTATATTTCTCGCTACAGTATCAATCCCTAACATCTATGCCAATGAATTGCAAGTATATTATAGTTACAGCACTCTTGAACTATACTTAACTACCTGTTATAAGTTCTGCGTTTGCTTTATGTTTCTGTTTTTATAGTTCACAAACTTTGACTCGTTATAACATGTACAACTGTCGGGTGTTAGTTTTCAAACTTCCATTTAAACCATTGTAGACAGCTGAAGATAACGATCCTATATTAAAAACATATATATCCTTGTCCAGCGCAGATGGAAGCGTTTCTTCCTCTTATGCTATATGAAATGCACTCTTAAGATTTGCCTTCGATGCAAATGTATATCGTGTACAGGACTATCCCACGGTTACGGTATTAAAATCTGTCAAAGCGGGTACGGTTAAAACAATACCCCTCTTCCTGATAACATAGTGTTTCATTTATCCAAGATAGGAACAATTTAGTTATTATCACCTCCAGCCACACACAATCACTCCACTTAGTATAACTTGTCATTGATTTCACAATATCTTTAATTGTTGCAAGGATATATTTGATATGGAATGTTCAAATTAAACTTTATATTCTAAATTAGAAGGTTGATTTTCATAACTAAGATATAGAGTTTATGTTGGCCTTTCTGTCCGTAAATTCCAATCACCATTTGCACTGTGCACTTACGTTAAACTGTGTGACTAACAAGAATAGGTTTAGGCTATCATCTAACGTATTAGGGTTCCTTCGACATGACAGCCGTGTGCAGACTTCTCAATCCGCTCTATGAACCTTGCTTATATAATTTTTTCCTGTTAAGTAAAATTACACTCAAAACGTAACAATCAAAGAATCTTTTGTTGAAAACATTTGAAGAAGCACGTATTTTCCTGAAAATGTATGTTTATAATGGAAAGACGTTTACAGCAATATGATCGATGGGAATGATCGCATATCTCTTTTTCAACGGTTACATTTTGAACACAATCTTAAAGAAGGCGGAAAACAAAATAAGTTTATCAATGGACATTAATTTATTAGCCATTTTCAGTTTTGACAAAGGAGAAACAATCTGTTAATATATCACCTTCAACGACCTTGAACTTAAGTACCTATATGAGCTTCGATTTATCGCACGACTAGAATACCAATATTGTACTCATCATTTACATTTGAATTGTGTTAAGATAACACATATCTATTTCTTTATTTTCTCCAGGAAGCACCAGTACAAGCCATATATCAGGTAATGTCAAAGTGATCATTCTTGTTTTACATTTTCCAAACTTATGTTTGATAGAGCGATTGTCAAACTTAATTTTTGTATTCTATATTACAACGTTCAGCTCATTAGCAAAACTTGGATTCATCCTGCACTCGAAACACCTTTACTTCCAATCTACATTGATAGTTTGTATTTATGTGCAACAATTTCAGTCAAGCGATCATTTTGGTTTACAATAGTATGACATTGGCCTGTCATTTCAACACTAAATCAGCTTGCATTATTATAAAACTCAGGAAATAGAAATATGATCTGAAACATTCATTCAAGCAAAGTGAAAATACGGAAAAGACATTTCGATCAAACTAGGGCACATTTATTGAGACCCAAAAGAGTAATAGCTTACTTATGTGATATATGTTTCTTATCTCAAACCTGAATGCAATATATTTACAGCTATAGCTATGGAAGAAATAAGAAAGTATCCTGAGGGGGTTGGGGTAGATGTGGATTTAATCAAGGTCAGAACATACTCGACACCAAAGTCTTAGAGACTTACGAATAACGATTTCGTTGTTTAGAAAAAAGACTATGAATCGTTGATGAATAATCGGATATGAAGATGGCATCAAAAAGTATTGGGATTGTTAGTGCAAGCATCACCTGGCACTGGCGCATTTGCCAGCAATTAATTAACTTCCAAGGATGGGAACCTTTTATTAAAACGAAAATATCTTTCATTGCGAATTGGTTCAAGAGAAAATAAATTTGCCACGTTATTAAAATAAAGACTTGGACGAGTGAAAAAGATATATTAATGTTGTTTATTTTATCAACAATTCATTCAATCAGTTCATAAACATGTTATAATTATAGTTCCTTGAAAATAACGGTAGCTGGGATGTTCCATAATGACACTTCCGCTTTAAATTAATATTGTTCAATTTGAAAACTTTATTAATTATTAAAGCTAAAGACACGATGTCCAAGCCTACTCACTTTAATTTATATTCTGAGCGAGAACGTCGCAAGGGAATGCTCTTATAGGAAATAGTATACATTGTCCACAAACATACGAAACTAGAAAGGAAACGTATATCTTCCTAAACGTTGCACCGCCTCAGCACTTATCTAAGGCTTAACATTCTGCGTATATCACATACATCATACTAAATGAAACTTGCATTGATATACTTTCACTTGTCTCATACCGTCTCAACAAACCGTGGTTTTCGATGATTACCCATCTCTTTATTTTCCAACGATTTTTATTTGTTATTTCCTTATTTTCAATTACAATCACTTATGAAACCCTATATTATTTCGCATGCTATTAAGCGTCGGTGCTCTTTATATGTTGCTTCTCTCTATTAAACAAAACAAATGTCCATATTGTTTCTTTTCAACGTAAGAATGATACCTCATTTACCTACAAGTACCATTCATCGCTCACATTTCCGAATGCCAAGTATCTTCCTGGAATAGCATCCATTGCGATGAAGTTGATCGTCTTATAATTTAACGTGATAGATATGTTATTTTCTAGCCTGAAACTGTTCGTAGTCTTCTAAAACCTTTGTCATAAAATATCGACTGTAGACAATCTCTATCGTGTAACAAAACATACACCCAACTCATAATGAACAAACTAGAGTGTTCGCTGGCAGCCTTTAAAGAATGAAGTATACACAACGTGAAAAGATGTAAAGAAAACATTCAAACAATACATCTCTTTAAAGCGTTACTTTTTAAATGCAATTTTTCTGACAAATCACAAAATAATTTTAATTCAAGATATAATATTCAAAGGTTGGCCAAATTCAGTATAAAACAAATCAGAACTAACCATTCGAAGTCTTTCTTTGAACAATGCGTTCCACTGGCAATATTATTAATAATTTATATTTCTCGCTACAATATCAATCCCTAACATCTATGCCAATGAAATGCAAGTATATTATAGTTACAGCACTCTTGAACTATACTTAACTACCTGTTAATAGTTCTGCGTTTGCTTTGTGTTTCTGTTGTTATAGTTCACAAACTTTGTCTCGTTATAACATGTACAACTGTCGGGTGTTAGTTTTCAATCTTCCATTTAAACCATTGTAGACAGCTGAAGATAACGATCTTATATTAAAAACATATATATCCTTGTCCAGCGCAGATGGAAGCGTTTCTTCCTCTTATGCTATATCAAATGCACTCTTAACATTTGCCTTCGATGCAAATGTATATCGTGTACAGGACTATCCCACGGTTACGGTATTAAAATCTGTCAAAGCGGGTACGGTTAAAACAACACCCCTCTTCCTGATCACATAGTTTTTCATTTATCCAAGATAAGTACAATTTAGGTATTACCACCTCGAGCCACACACAATCACTCACTTAGTATAACTTCTCATTGCTTTCACAATATCTTTAATTGTTGCAAAGATATATTTGATATGGAAATGTTCAAACTAAACTTTGTATTCTAAATTAGAAGGTTGAATTTCATAACTAAGATATAGAGTTTATGTTGGCCTTTTTGTCCGTAAATTCCAATCACCATTTGCACTGTGCACTTACGTTAAACTGTGTGACTAATGACAATAGGTTTAGGCTATCATCTAACGTATTAGGGTTACTTCGACATGACATCCGTGTGCAGACTTCTCAATCCGCTCTATGAACCTTGCTTATATAATTGTTTCCTGTTAAGTAAAATTACACTCAAAACTTAACGATCAAACAAGCTTTTGTTGAAAACATTTGAAGAAGCACGTATTTTCCTGAAAATGTATGTTAATAATTAAAGACGTTTACAGCAATATGATCGATGGGAATGATCGCATATTTCTTTCTAAACGGTTACATTTTGAACACAATCTTAGAGAAGACGAAAAACAAAATAAGTTTATCAATGGACATTAATTTCTTAGCCATTTTCAGTTTTGACAACTGCGACACAATCTGTTGATATATCACCTTGAACGACCTTCTCTCGCATTCTCATTTCCCAATGAACTTAATTACCTACATCAGCTTCAATTTATCGCACAACTAGAATACCAATATTGTACTCATCATTTACATTGGAATTGTGTTAAGATAACACATATCTATTTCTTTATTTAAGATAACACATATCTATTTCTTTATTTTCTCCAGGAACCAGCAGTGCAAGCCATACATCAGGTAATGTCAAAGTGATCATTCTTGTTTTATATTTTCCAGACTTATGTTTGATTGAGCGATTGTCAAGCTTAATTTTCGTATTCTACATTACAACGTTAAGTTCATTAGCATAAATATGATTCATCCTGCACTCGAAACACCATTACTTCCAATCTACATTGATAGTTTGTATTTATGTGCAACAATTTCAGTCAAGCGATCATTTTGGTTTACAATAGTATGACATTGGCCTGTCATTTCAACACTAAATCAGCTTGCATTCTTATAAAACTCAGGAAATAGAAATATGATCTGAAACATTCATTCAAGCAAAGTGAAAATACGGAAAAGACATTTCGATCAAACTAGGGCACATTTATTGAGACCCAAAACAGTAACAGTTGACTGAAGTGATATATGTTTCTTATCTCAAAACTGAATGCATTATGTTTATAGTTATAGATATGGAAGAAATAAGAAAGTATCCGGAGGGGGTTGGGGTAGATGTGGATTTAATCAAGGTCAGAACGTACTCGACACCAAAGTCTTAGAGACTTACGAATAACGATTTCGTTTTTAAAAAAAGACTATGAATCGTTGATGAATAATCGGATATGAAGATGGCATCAAAAAGTATTGCGATTGCTAGTGCAAGCATCACCTCTCACTGGCGCATTTACCAGCAACTTAATTAACTTTCAAGGATGGAAACCTTTTCCTAAAACGAAAATATCTTTCATTGCGAATTCGTTTAAGAGAAAATAAATTTGCCACGTTATTAAAATAAAGACTTGGACGAGTGAAAAGGATATATTAATGTTGTTTTTTATCAACAATTCATTCAGTCAGTTCATAAACATATTATAATTATAGTTCCTTGAAAATAACGGTAGCTGTGATGTTCCATAATGACACTTCCGATTTAAATTAATATTGTTCAATTTGAAAACGTTATTAATTATTAAAGCTAAAAACACGATGTCCAAGCCTACTCACTTTAAATTATATTCTGAGCGAGAACGTCGCAAGGGAATGCTCTTATAGGAAATAGTATACATTGTCCACAAACATACGAAACTAGAAAGGAAACGTATATCTTCCTAAACGTTGCACCGCCTCAGCACTTATCTAAGGTTTCACATTGTGCGTATATCACATACATCATATTAAATGAAACTTGCATTTACTTTCACTTGTCTAATACCGTCTCAACAAACCGTGGTTTTCGATGATTACCCATCTCTTTATTTTCCAACGATTTATATTTGTTATTTCCTTATTTTCAATTACAATCACTTATGAAAACCTATATTATTTCGCATGCTATTAAGCGTCGGTGCTCTTTATATGTTGCATCTCTCTATTAAACAAAACAAATGTCCACATTGTTTCTTTTCAACGTAAGAATGATACCTCATTTACCTACAAGTACCATTCATCGCACACATTTCCGAATGCCAAGTATCTTCCCGGAATAGCATCCATTGCGATGAAGTTGATCGTCTTATAATTTAACGTGATAGATATGTTATTTTGTAGCCTGAAACTGTTCGTGGTCTTCTAAAACCTTTGTCATAAAATATCGACTGTAGACAATCTCTATCGTGTAACAAAACATACACCCAACTCATAATGAACAAACTAGAGTGTTCGCTGGCAGCCTTTAAAGAACGAAGTATACACTACATGAAAAGATGTAAAGAAAACATTCAAACAATACATCTCTTTAAAGCGTTACTTTTTAAATGCAATTTTTCTGACAAATCACAAAATAATTTTAATTCAAGATATAATATTCAAAGGTTGGCCAAATTCAGTATAAAACAAAACAGAACTAACCATTCGAAGTCTTTCTTTGAACAATGCGTTCCACTGGCAATATTATTAATAATTTATATTTCTCGCTACAATATCAATCCCTAACATCTATGCCAATGACATGCAAGTATAGTATAGTTACAGCACTCTTGAACTATACATAACAACCTGTTAATAGTTCTGCGTTTGCTTTGTGTTTCTGTTGTTATAGTTCACAAAAACGATTTCGTTTTTTAGAAAAGACTATGAATCGTTGATGAATAATCGGATATGAAGATGGCATTGGGATTGCTAGTGCAAGCATCACCTCTCACTGGCGCATTTGCCAGCAATTTAATTAACTTTCAAGGATGGAAACCTTTTCCTAAATCGAAAATATCTTTCATTGCGAATTCGTTTAAGAGAAAATAAATTTCCCACGTTATTAAAATAAAGACTTGGACGAGTGAAAAAGATACATTAATGTTGTTTTTTATCAACAATTCATTCAATCAGTTCATAAACATATTATAATTATACTTCCTTGAAAATAACGGTAGCTGTGATGTTCCATAATGACACTTCCGATTTAAATTAATATTGTTCAATTTGAAAACTTTATTAATTATTAAAGCTAAAGACACGATGTCCAAGCCTACTCACTTTAAATTATATTCTGAGCGAGAACGTCGCAAGGGAATGCTCTTATAGGAAATAGTATACATTGTCCACAAACATACGAAACTAGAAAGGAAACGTATATCTTCCTAAACGTTGCACCGCCTCAGCACTTATCTAAGGCTTAACATTCTTCGTATATCACATACATTATACTAAATGAAACTTGCATTGATATACTTTCACTTGTCTAATACCGTCTCAACAGACCTTGGTTTTCGATGATTACCCATCTCTTTATTTTCCAACGATTTTTATTTGTTATTTCCTTATTTTCAATTACAATCCCTTATGAAACCCTATATTATTTCGCATGCTATTAAGCGTCGGTGCTCTTTATATGTTGCATCTCTCTATTAAACAAAACAAATGTCCACATTGTTTCTTTTCAACGTAAGAATGATACCTCATTTACCTACAAGTACCATTCATCGCTCACATTTCCGAATGCCAAGTATCTTCCTGGTATTGTATCCATTGCGTTGAAGTTGATCGTCTCATCATTTAACGTGATAAATATGTTATTTTCTAGCCTGAAACTGTTCGTAGTCTTCTAAAACCTTTGTCATAAAATATCGACTGTAGGCAATCTCAAATATCAAATGCACTCTTAACATTTGCCTTCGATGCAAATGTATATCGTGTACAGGACTATCCCACGTTTACGGTATTGAAATGTGTCAAAGCGGGTACGGTTAAAACAACACCCCTCTTCCTGATAACATAGTTTTTCATTTATCCAAGATAGGAACAATTTAGTTATTATCACCTCGAGCCACACACAATCACTTCACTTAGTATAATTTGTCATTGCTTTCACAATATCTTTAATTGTTGCTAAGATATATTTGATATTAAAATGTTCAAACTAAAATTTATATTCTAAATTAGAAGGTTGAATTTCATAACTAAGATATAGAGTTTATGTTGGCCTTTTTGTCCGTAAATTCCAATCACCATTTGCATTGTGCGCTTACGTTAAACTGTGTGACTAATGACAATAGGTTTAGGCTATCATCACACGTATTCGGGTTATTTTGACATTACATCCGTGTGCAGACTTCTCAATCCGCTCTATGAAACTTGCTTATATAATTGTTTCCTGTTAAGTAAAATTACACTCAGAACGTAACGATCAAAGAAGCTTTTGCTGAAAACATTTGAAGAAGCACATATTTTCCTGAAAATGTATGTTTATAATGGGAAGACGTTTACAGCAATATGATCGATGGGAATGATCGCATACCTTTTTTTCAACGGTTACATTTTAAACACAATCTAAAAGAAGGCGGAAAACAAAATAAGTTTATCAATGGACATTAATTTATTAGCCATTTTCAGTTTTGACAAAGGCGACACAATCTGTTGATATATCACCTTCAACGACCTTCTCTCGCATGCTCATTTCCCAATGAACTTAAATAGCTATATCAGCTTCGATTTATCGCACGACTAGAATACCAATATTGTACTCATCATTTACATTTGAATTGTGTTAAGATAACACATATCTATTTATTTAATTCCTCCAGGAATAACCAGTACAGACGATACAACAGGTAATATCAAAGTTTTCATTCTTGTTTTACATTTTCCAAAGTTTGATAGAACGATTGTCAAGCTTAATTTTTGTATTCTACATTACAACGTTAAGTTCATTAGCATAAATATGATTCATCCTGCACTCAAAACACCTTTACTTCCAATCTACATTGATAGTTTGTATTTATGTGCAACAATTTCAATCAAGCGATCATTTTGTTTTACAAAAGTATGACGTTGGTATCTCATTTCAACACTGAATCAGCTTGCATTCTTATAAACCGCAGGAAAGACCAATGTGATCTTAAACATTCATTCAAGCAAAGTGTAAATACGGAGAAGACATTTCGATCAAACTAGGGCACATTTATTGAGACCCAAAAGAGTAATAGCTTACTTATGTGATATATGTTTCTTATCTCAAACCTGAATGCAATATATTTACAGCTATAGCTATGGAAGAAATAAGAAAGTATCCAGAGGGGGTTGGGGTAGATGTGGATTTAATCAAGGTCAGAACATACTCGACACCAAAGTCTTAGAGACTTACGAATAACGATTTCGTTCTTTAGAAAAAAGACTATGAATCGTTGATGAATAATCGGATATGAAGATGGCATCAAAAAGTATTGGGACTGTTAGTGCAAGCATCACCTGGCACTGGCGCATTTGCCAGCAATTTAATTAACTTCCAAGGATGGGAACCTTTTTTTAAAACGAAAATATCTTTCATTGCGAATTCGTTCAAGAGAAAATAAATTTGCCACGTTATTAAAATAAAGACTTGGACGAGTGAAAAAGATATATTAATGTTGTTTATTTTATCAACAATTCATTCAATCAGTTCATAAACATGTTATGATTATAGTTCCTTGAAAATAACGGTAGCTGGGATGTTCCATAATGACACTTCCGCTGTAAATTAATATTGTTCAATTTGAAAACTGTATTAATTATTAAAGCTAAAAACACGATGTCCAAGCCTACTCACTTTAATTTATATTCTGAGCGAGAACGTCGCAAGGGAATGCTCTTATAGGAAATAGTATACATTGTCCACAAACATACGAAACTAGAAAGGAAACGTATATCTTCCTAAACGTTGCACCGCCTCAGCACTTATCTAAGGTTTCACATTGTGCGTATATCACATACATCATATTAAATGAAACTTGCATTTATATACTTTCACTTGTCTAATACCGTCTCAACAAACCGTGGTTTTCGATGATTACCCATCTCTTTATTTTCCAACGATTTTTATTTGTTATTTCCTTATTTTCAATTACAATCCCTTATGAAACCCTATATTATTTCGCATGCTATTAAGCGTCGGTGCTCTTTATATGTTGCTTCTCTCTATTAAACAAAACAAATGTCCACATTGTTTCTTTTCAACGTAAGAATGATACCTCATTTACCTACAAGTACCATTCATCGCACACATTTCCGAATGCCAAGTATCTTCCTGGAATAGCATCCATTGCGATGAAGTTGATCGTCTTATAATTTAACGTGATAGATATGTTATTTTCTAGCCTGAAACTGTTCGTGGTCTTCTAAAACCTTTGTCATAAAATATCGACTGTAGACAATCTCTATCGTGTAACAAAACATACACCCAACTCATAATGAACAAACTAGAGTGTTCGCTGGCAGCCTTTAAAGAACGAAGTATACACTACATGAAAAGATGTAAAGAAAACATTCAAACAATACATCTCTTTAAAGCGTTACTTTTTAAATGCAATTTTTCTGACAAATCACAAAATAATTTTAATTCAAGATATAATATTCAAAGGTTGGCCAAATTCAGTAAAAAACAAAACAGAACTAACCATTCGAAGTCTTTCTTTGAACAATGCGTTCCACTGGCAATATTATTAATAATTTATATTTCTCGCTACAATATCAATCCCTAACATCTATGCCAATGAAATGCAAGTATATTATAGTTACAGCACTCTTGAACTATACTTAACTACCTGTTAATAGTTCTGCGTTTGCTTTGTGTTTCTGTTCTTATAGTTCACAAACTTTGTCTCGTTATAACATGTACAACTGTCGGGTGTTAGTTTTCAAACTTCCATTTAAACCATTGTAGACAGCTGAAGATAACGATCTTATATTAAAAACATATATATCCTTGTGCAGCGCAGATGGAAGCGTTTCTTCCTCTTATGCTATATCAAATGCACTCTTAACATTTGCCTTCGATGCAAATGTATATCGTGTACAGGACTATCCCACGGTTACGGTATTAAAATCTGTCAAAGCGGGTACGGTTAAAACAACACCCCTCTTCCTGATAACATAGTTTTTCATTTATCCAAGATAGGAACAATTTAGTTATTATCACCTCCAGCCACACACAATCACTCCACTTAGTATAACTTGTCATTGCTTTCACAATATCTTTAATTGTTGCAAGGATATATTTGATATGGAAATGTTCAAATTAAACTTTATATTCTAAATTAGAAGGTTGATTTTCATAACTAAGATATAGAGTTTATGTTGGCCTTTTTGTCCGTAAATTCCAATCACCATTTGCACTGTGCACTTACGTTAAACTGTGTGACTAACGACAATAGGTTTAGGCTATCATCTAACGTATTAGGGTTACTTCGACATGACATCCGTGTGCAGACTTCTCAATCCGCTCTATGAACCTTGCTAATATAATTTTTTCCTGTTAAGTAACATTACACTCAAAACGTAACAATCAAAGGAGCTTTTGTTGAAAAAATTTGAAGAAGCACGTATTTTCCTGAAAATGTATGTTTATAATGGAAAGACGTTTACAGCAATACGATCGATGGGGATGATCGCATATCTCTTTTTCAACGGTTACATTTTGAACACAATCTTAAAGAAGGCGGAAAGCAAACTAAGTTTATCAATGGACATTAATTTATTAGCCATTTTCAGTTTTGACAAAGGCGAAACAATCTGTTAATATATCACCTTCAACGACTTGAACTTAATTACCTATATCAGTTTCGATTTATCGCACGACTAGAATACCAATATTGTACTCATCATTTACATTTGAATTGTGTTAAGATAACACATATCTATTTCTTTATTTAAGATAACACATATCTATTTCTTTATTTTCTCCAGGAACCAGCAGTGCAAGCCATACATCAGGTAATGTCAAAGTGATCATTCTTGTTTTATATTTTCCAGACTTATGTTTGATTGAGCGATTGTCAAGCTTAATTTTCGTATTCTACATTACAACGTTAAGTTCATTAGCATAAATATGATTCATCCTGCACTCGAAACACCTTTACTTCCAATCTACATTGATAGTTTGTATTTATGTGCAACAATTTCAGTCAAGCGATCATTTTGGTTTACAATAGTATGACATTGGCCTGTCATTTCAACACTAAATCAGCTTGCATTCTTATAAAACTCAGGAAATAGAAATATGATCTGAAACATTCATTCAAGCAAAGTGAAAATACGGAAAAGACATTTCGATCAAACTAGGGCACATTTATTGAGACCCAAAACAGTAACAGTTGACTGAAGTGATATATGTTTCTTATCTCAAAACTGAATGCATTATATTTATAGTTATAGATATGGAAGAAATAAGAAAGTATCCGGAGGGGGTTAGGGTAGATGTGGATTTAATCAAGGTCAGAACGTACTCGACACCAAAGTCTTAGAGACTTACGAATAACGATTTCGTTTTTAAAAAAAGACTATGAATCGTTGATGAATAATCGGATATGAAGATGGCATCAAAAAGTATTGCGATTGCTAGTGCAAGCATCACCTCTCACTGGCGCATTTGCCAGCAATTTAATTAACTTTCAAGGATGGAAACCTTTTCCTAAAACGAAAATATCTTTCATTGCGAATTCGTTTAAGAGAAAATAAATTTGCCACGTTATTAAAATAAAGACTTGGACGAGTGAAAAGGATATATTAATGTTGTTTTTTATCAACAATTCATTCAGTCAGTTCATAAACATATTATAATTATAGTTCCTTGAAAATAACGGTAGCTGTGATGTTCCATAATGACACTTCCGATTTAAATTAATATTGTTCAATTTGAAAACGTTATTAATTATTAAAGCTAAAAACACGATGTCCAAGCCTACTCACTTTAAATTATATTCTGAGCGAGAACGTCGCAAGGGAATGCTCTTATAGGAAATAGTATACATTGTCCACAAACATACGAAACTAGAAATGAAACGTATATCTTCCTAAACGTTGCACCGCCTCAGCACTTATCTAAGGTTTCACATTGTGCGTATATCACATACATCATATTAAATGAAACTTGCATTTATATACTTTCACTTGTCTAATACCGTCTCAACAAACCGTGGTTTTCGATGATTACCCATCTCTTTATTTTCCAACGATTTTTATTTGTTATTTCCTTATTTTCAATTACAATCCCTTATGAAACCCTATATTATTTCGCATGATATTAAGCGTCGGTGCTCTTTATATGTTGCATCTCTCTATTAAACAAAACAAATGTCCACATTGTTTCTTTTCAACGTAAGAATGATACCTCATTTACCTACAAGTACCATTCATCGCTCACATTTCCGAATGCCAAGTATCTTCCTGGTATTGTATCCATTGCGTTGAAGTTGATCGTCTTATAATTTAACGTGATAGATATGTTATTTTCTAGCCTGAAACTGTTCGTAGTCTTCTAAAACCTTTGTCATCAAATATCGACTGTAGACAATCTCTATCGTGTAACAAAACATACACCCAACTCATAATGAACAAACTAGAGTGTTCGCTGGCAGCCTTTAAAGAACGAAGTATACACTACATGAAAAGATGTAAAGAAAACATTCAAACAATACATCTCTTTAAAGCGTTACTTTTTAAATGCAATTTTTCTGACAACTCACAAAATAATTTTAATGCAAGATATAATATTCAAAGGTTGGCCAAATTCAGTATAAAACAAAACAGAACTAACCATTCGAAGTCTTTCTTTGAACAATGCGTTTCACTGGAAATATTGTTAATAATTTATATTTCTTGCTACAATATCAATCCCTAACATCTATGCCAATGAAATGCAAGTATATTATAGTTACAGCACTCTTGAACTATACTTAACTACCTGTTAATAGTTCTGCGTTTGCTTTGTGGTTCTGTTTTTATAGTTCACAAACTTTGTCTCGTTATAAAATGTACAATTGTCGGGTGTTAGTTTTGAAACTTCCATTTAAACCATTGTAGACAGCTGAAGATAACGATCTTATATTCAAAAACATATATATCCTTGTGCAGCGCAGATGGAAGCGTTTCTTCCTCTTATGCTATATCAAATGTACTCTTAATATTTGTCTTCGATGCAAATGTATATCGTGTACTGGACTATCCCACAGTTACGGTACTACAATCTGTCAAAGCGGGTACGGTTACAACAACACCCCTCTTCCTGATCACATAGTTTTTCATTTATCCAAGATAAGTACAATTTAGGTATTATCACCTCGAGCCACACACAATCACTCACTTAGTATAACTTCTCATTGCTTTCACAATATCTTTAATTGTTGCAAAGATATATTTGATATGGAAATGTTCAAACTAAACTTTATATTCTAAATTAGAAGGTTGAATTTCATAACTAAGATATAGAGTTTATGTTGGCCTTTTTGTCCGTAAATTCCAATCACCATTTGCACTGTGCACTTACGTTAAACTGTGTGACTAATGACAATAGGTTTAGGCTATCATCTAACGTATTAGGGTTACTTCGACATGACATCCGTGTGCAGACTTCTCAATCCGCTCTATGAACCTTGCTTATATAATTGTTTCCTGTTAAGTAAAATTACACTCAAAACTTAACGATCAAACAAGCTTTTGTTGAAAACATTTGAAGAAGCACGTATTTTCCTGAAAATGTATGTTAATAATTAAAGACGTTTACAGCAATATGATCGATGGGAATGATCGCATATTTCTTTCTAAACGGTTACATTTTGAACACAATCTTAGAGAAGACGAAAAACAAAATAAGTTTATCAATGGACATTAATTTCTTAGCCATTTTCAGTTTTGACAACTGCGACACAATCTGTTGATATATCACCTTGAACGACCTTCTCTCGCATTCTCATTTCCCAATGAACTTAATTACCTACATCAGCTTCAATTTATCGCACAACTAGAATACCAATATTGTACTCATCATTTACATTGGAATTGTGTTAAGATAACACATATCTATTTCTTTATTTAAGATAACACATATCTATTTCTTTATTTTCTCCAGGAACCAGCAGTGCAAGCCATACATCAGGTAATGTCAAAGTGATCATTCTTGTTTTATATTTTCCAGACTTATGTTTGATTGAGCGATTGTCAAGCTTAATTTTCGTATTCTACATTACAACGTTAAGTTCATTAGCATAAATATGATTCATCCTGCACTCGAAACACCTTTACTTCCAATCTACATTGATAGTTTGTATTTATGTGCAACAATTTCAGTCAAGCGATCATTTTGGTTTACAATAGTATGACATTGGCCTGTCATTTCAACACTAAATCAGCTTGCATTCTTATAAAACTCAGGAAATAGAAATATGATCTGAAACATTCATTCAAGCAAAGTGAAAATACGGAAAAGACATTTCGATCAAACTAGGGCACATTTATTGAGACCCAAAAAAGTAACAGTTGACTGAAGTGATATATGTTTCTTATCTCAAAACTGAATGCATTATATTTATAGTTATAGCTATGGAAAAAATAAGAAAGTATCCGGAGGGGGTTGGCGTAGATGTGGATTTAATCAAGGTCAGAACGTACTCGACACCAAAGTCTTAGAGACTTACGAATAACGATTTCGTTTTTAAAAAAAGACTATGAATCGTTGATGAATAATCGGATATGAAGATGGCATCAAAAAGTATTGCGATTGCTAGTGCAAGCATCACCTCTCACTGGCGCATTTGCCAGCAATTTAATTAACTTCCAAGGATGGAAACCTTTTCCTAAAACGAAAATATCTTTCATTGCGAATTCGTTTAAGAGAAAATAAATTTGCCACGTTATTAAAATAAAGACTTGGACGAGTGAAAAGGATATATTAATGTTGTTTTTTATCAACAATTCATTCAGTCAGTTCATAAACATATTATAATTATAGTTCCTTGAAAATAACGGTAGCTGTGATGTTCCATAATGACACTTCCGCTTTAAATTAATATTGTTCAATTTGAAAACGTTATTAATTATTAAAGCTAAAAACACGATGTCCAAGCCTACTCACTTTAAATTATATTCTGAGCGAGAACGTCGCAAGGGAATGCTCTTATAGGAAATAGTATACATTGTCCACAAACAAACGAAACTAGAAAGGAAATTTATATCTTTCTAAACGTTGCAGCGCCTCAGCACTTATCAAAGGCTTCACATTCTTCGTATATCACATACATCATATTAAATGAAACTTGCATTTATATACTTTCACTTGTCTAATACCGTCTCAACAAACCGTGGTTTTCGATGATTACCCATCTCTTTATTTTCCAACGATTTTTATTTGTTATTTCCTTATTTTCAATTACAATCCCTTATGAAACCCTATATTATTTCGCATGCTATTAAGCGTCGGTGCTCTTTATATGTTGCATCTCTCTATTAAACAAAACAAATGTCCACATTGTTTCTTTTCAACGTAAGAATTATACCTCATTTACCTACAAGTACCATTCATCGCTCACATTTCCGAATGCCAAGTATCTTCCTGGTATTGTATCCATTGCGTTGAAGTTGATCGTCTCATCATTTAACGTGTAAATATATTATTTTCTAGCCTGAAACTGTTCGTAGTCTTCTGAAACATTTGTCATAAAATATCGACTGTAGACAATCTCAAATATCAAATGCACTCTTTACATTTGCCTTCGATGCAAATGTATATCGTGTACAGGACTATCCCACGTTTACGGTATTGAAATGTGTCAAAGCGGGTACGGTTAAAACAACACCCCTCTTCCTGATAACATAGTTTTTCATTTATCCAAGATAGGAACAATTTAGTTATTATCACCTCAAGCCACACACAATCACTTCACTTAGTATAATTTGTCATTGCTTTCACAATATCTTTAATTTTTGCTAAGATATATTTGATATTAAAATGTTCAAACTAAAATTTATATTCTAAATTAGAAGGTTGAATTTCATAACTAAGATATAGAGTTTATGTTGGCCTTTTTGTCCGTAAATTCCAATCACCATTTGCATTGTGCACTTACGTTAAACTGTGTGACTAATGACAATAGGTTTAGGCTATCATCACACGTATTCGGGTTATTTTAACATTACATCCGTGTGCAGACTTCTCAATCCGCTCTATGAAACTTGCTTATATAATTGTTTCCTGTTAAGTAAAATTACACTCACAACGTAACGATCAAAGAAGCTTTTACTGAAAACATTTCAAGAAGCACATATTTTCCTGAAAATGTATGTTTATAATGGAAAGACGTTTACAGCAATATGATCGATGGGAATGATCGCATATCTCTTTTTCAACGGTTACATTTTAAACACAATCTAAAAGAAGGCGGAAAACAAAATAAGTTTATCAATGGACATTAATTTATTAGCCATTTTCAGTTTTGACAAAGGCGACACAATCTGTTGATATATCACCTTCAACGACCTTCTCTCGCATGCTCATTTCCCAATGAACTTAAATAGCTATATCAGCTTCGATTTATCGCACGACTAGAATACCGATATTGTACTCATCATTTACATTTGAATTGTGTTAAGATAACACATATCTATTTATTTAATTCCTCCAGGAATAACCAGTACAGACGATACAACAGGTAATATCAAAGTTTTCATTCTTGTTTTACATTTTCCAAAATTTGATAGAACGATTGTCAAGCTTAATTTTTGTATTCTACATTACAACGTTAAGTTCATTAGCATAAATATGATTCATCCTGCACTCGAAACACCTTTACTTCCAATCTACATTGATAGTTTGTACTTATGTGCAACAATTTCAGTCAAGCGATCATTTTGTTTTCCAATAGTATGACGTTGGCCTGTCATTTCAGCTCTAAATCAGAATGCATTCTTATAAAACTCAGGAAATACAAATGTGATCTTACACATTCATTCAAGCAAAGTGAAAATACGGAAAAGATATTTCGATCAAACTAGGGCACATTTATTGAGACCCAAAAGAGTAACAGTTGACTGAAGTGATATATGTTTCTTATCTCAGAACTGAATGCATTATATTTATAGTTAAAGCTATGGAAGAAATAAGAAAGTATCCGGAGGGGGTTGGGGTACATGTGGATTTAATCAAGATCAGAACATATTCGACACCAAAGTCTTAGAGACTTACGAATAACGATTTCGTTTTTAAAAAAAGACTATGAATCGTTGATGAATAATCGGATATGAAGATGGATCAAAAAGTATTGGGATAGCTAGTACAAGCATCACCTCTCACTGGCGCATTTGCCAGCAATTTAATTAACTTCCAAGGATGGAAACCTTTTCCTAAAACGAAAATATCTTTCATTGCGAATTCGTTCAAGAGAAAATAAATTTGCCACGTTATTAAAATAAAGACTTGGACGAGTGAAAAAGATATATTAATGTTGTTTGTTTTATCAACAATTCATTCAATCAGTTCATAAACATGTTATAATTAAAGTTCCTTGAAAATAACGGTAGCTGGGATGTTCCATAATGACACTTCCGCTTTAAATTAATATTGTTCAATTTGAAAACTTTATTAATTATTAAAGCTAAAGACACGATGTCCAAGCCTACTCACTTTAATTTATATTCTGAGCGAGAACGTCGCAAGGGAATGCTCTTATAGGAAATAGTATACATTGTCCACAAACATACGAAACTAGAAAGGAAACGTATATCTTCCTAAACGTTGCACCGCCTCAGCACTTATCTAAGGTTTCACATTGTGCGTATATCACATACATCATATTAAATGAAACTTGCATTTATATACTTTCACTTGTCTAATACCGTCTCAACAAACCGTGGTTTTCGATGATTACCCATCTCTTTATTTTCCAACGATTTTTATTTGTTATTTCCTTATTTTCAATTACAATCCCTTATGAAACCCTATATTATTTCGCATGATATTAAGCGTCGGTGCTCTTTATATGTTGCATCTCTCTATTAAACAAAACAAATGTCCACATTGTTTCTTTTCAACGTAAGAATGATACCTCATTTACCTACAAGTACCATTCATCGCTCACATTTCCGAATGCCAAGTATCTTCCTGGTATTGTATCCATTGCGTTGAAGTTGATCGTCTTATAATTTAACGTGATAGATATGTTATTTTCTAGCCTGAAACTGTTCGTAGTCTTCTAAAACCTTTGTCATCAAATATCGACTGTAGACAATCTCTATCGTGTAACAAAACATACACCCAACTCATAATGAACAAACTAGAGTGTTCGCTGGCAGCCTTTAAAGAACGAAGTATACACTACATGAAAAGATGTAAAGAAAACATTCAAACAATACATCTCTTTAAAGCGTTACTTTTTAAATGCAATTTTTCTGACAACTCACAAAATAATTTTAATGCAAGATATAATATTCAAAGGTTGGCCAAATTCAGTATAAAACAAAACAGAACTAACCATTCGAAGTCTTTCTTTGAACAATGCGTTTCACTGGAAATATTGTTAATAATTTATATTTCTTGCTACAATATCAATCCCTAACATCTATGCCAATGAAATGCAAGTATATTATAGTTACAGCACTCTTGAACTATACTTAACTACCTGTTAATAGTTCTGCGTTTGCTTTGTGGTTCTGTTTTTATAGTTCACAAACTTTGTCTCGTTATAAAATGTACAATTGTCGGGTGTTAGTTTTGAAACTTCCATTTAAACCATTGTAGACAGCTGAAGATAACGATCTTATATTCAAAAACATATATATCCTTGTGCAGCGCAGATGGAAGCGTTTCTTCCTCTTATGCTATATCAAATGTACTCTTAATATTTGTCTTCGATGCAAATGTATATCGTGTACTGGACTATCCCACAGTTACGGTACTACAATCTGTCAAAGCGGGTACGGTTACAACAACACCCCTCTTCCTGATCACATAGTTTTTCATTTATCCAAGATAAGTACAATTTAGGTATTATCACCTCGAGCCACACACAATCACTCACTTAGTATAACTTCTCATTGCTTTCACAATATCTTTAATTGTTGCAAAGATATATTTGATATGGAAATGTTCAAACTAAACTTTATATTCTAAATTAGAAGGTTGAATTTCATAACTAAGATATAGAGTTTATGTTGGCCTTTTTGTCCGTAAATTCCAATCACCATTTGCACTGTGCACTTACGTTAAACTGTGTGACTAATGACAATAGGTTTAGGCTATCATCTAACGTATTAGGGTTACTTCGACATGACATCCGTGTGCAGACTTCTCAATCCGCTCTATGAACCTTGCTTATATAATTGTTTCCTGTTAAGTAAAATTACACTCAAAACTTAACGATCAAACAAGCTTTTGTTGAAAACATTTGAAGAAGCACGTATTTTCCTGAAAATGTATGTTAATAATTAAAGACGTTTACAGCAATATGATCGATGGGAATGATCGCATATTTCTTTCTAAACGGTTACATTTTGAACACAATCTTAGAGAAGACGAAAAACAAAATAAGTTTATCAATGGACATTAATTTCTTAGCCATTTTCAGTTTTGACAACTGCGACACAATCTGTTGATATATCACCTTGAACGACCTTCTCTCGCATTCTCATTTCCCAATGAACTTAATTACCTACATCAGCTTCAATTTATCGCACAACTAGAATACCAATATTGTACTCATCATTTACATTGGAATTGTGTTAAGATAACACATATCTATTTCTTTATTTAAGATAACACATATCTATTTCTTTATTTTCTCCAGGAACCAGCAGTGCAAGCCATACATCAGGTAATGTCAAAGTGATCATTCTTGTTTTATATTTTCCAGACTGATGTTTGATTGAGCGATTGTCAAGCTTAATTTTCGTATTCTACATTACAACGTTAAGTTCATTAGCATAAATATGATTCATCCTGCACTCGAAACACCTTTACTTCCAATCTACATTGATAGTTTGTATTTATGTGCAACAATTTCAGTCAAGCGATCATTTTGGTTTACAATAGTATGACATTGGCCTGTCATTTCAACACTAAATCAGCTTGCATTCTTATAAAACTCAGGAAATAGAAATATGATCTGAAACATTCATTCAAGCAAAGTGAAAATACGGAAAAGACATTTCGATCAAACTAGGGCACATTTATTGAGACCCAAAAAAGTAACAGTTGACTGAAGTGATATATGTTTCTTATCTCAAAACTGAATGCATTATATTTATAGTTATAGCTATGGAAAAAATAAGAAAGTATCCGGAGGGGGTTGGGGTAGATGTGGATTTAATCAAGGTCAGAACGTACTCGACACCAAAGTCTTAGAGACTTACGAATAACGATTTCGTTTTTAAAAAAAGACTATGAATCGTTGATGAATAATCGGATATGAAGATGGCATCAAAAAGTATTGCGATTGCTAGTGCAAGCATCACCTCTCACTGGCGCATTTGCCAGCAATTTAATTAACTTCCAAGGATGGAAACCTTTTCCTAAAACGAAAATATCTTTCATTGCGAATTCGTTTAAGAGAAAATAAATTTGCCACGTTATTAAAATAAAGACTTGGACGAGTGAAAAGGATATATTAATGTTGTTTTTTATCAACAATTCATTCAGTCAGTTCATAAACATATTATAATTATAGTTCCTTGAAAATAACGGTAGCTGTGATGTTCCATAATGACACTTCCGCTTTAAATTAATATTGTTCAATTTGAAAACGTTATTAATTATTAAAGCTAAAAACACGATGTCCAAGCCTACTCACTTTAAATTATATTCTGAGCGAGAACGTCGCAAGGGAATGCTCTTATAGGAAATAGTATACATTGTCCACAAACATACGAAACTAGAAAGGAAATTTATATCTTTCTAAACGTTGCAGCGCCTCAGCACTTATCAAAGGCTTCACATTCTTCGTATATCACATACATCATATTAAATGAAACTTGCATTTATATACTTTCACTTGTCTAATACCGTCTCAACAAACCGTGGTTTTCGATGATTACCCATCTCTTTATTTTCCAACGATTTTTATTTGTTATTTCCTTATTTTCAATTACAATCCCTTATGAAACCCTATATTATTTCGCATGCTATTAAGCGTCGGTGCTCTTTATATGTTGCATCTCTCTATTAAACAAAACAAATGTCCACATTGTTTCTTTTCAACGTAAGAATGATACCTCATTTACCTACAAGTACCATTCATCGCTCACATTTCCGAATGCCAAGTATCTTCCTGGTATTGTATCCATTGCGTTGAAGTTGATCGTCTCATCATTTAACGTGTAAATATATTATTTTCTAGCCTGAAACTGTTCGTAGTCTTCTAAAACATTTGTCATAAAATATCGACTGTAGACAATCTCAAATATCAAATGTACTCTTTACATTTGCCTTCGATGCAAATGTATATCGTGTACAGGACTATCCCACGTTTACGGTATTGAAATGTGTCAAAGCGGGTACGGTTAAAACAACACCCCTCTTCCTGATAACATAGTGTTTCATTTATCCAAGATAGGAACAATTTAGTTATTATCACCTCGAGCCACACACAATCACTTCACTTAGTATAATTTGTCATTGCTTTCACAATATCTTTAATTTTTGCTAAGATATATTTGATATTAAAATGTTCAAACTAAAATTTATATTCTAAATTAGAAGGTTGAATTTCATAACTAAGATATAGAGTTTATGTTGGCCTTTTTGTCCTTAAATTCCAATCACCATTTGCATTGTGCACTTACGTTAAACTGTGTGACTAATGACAATAGGTTTAGGCTATCATCACACGTATTCGGGTTATTTTAACATTACATCCGTGTGCAGACTTCTCAATCCGCTCTATGAAACTTGCTTATATAATTGTTTCCTGTTAAGTAAAATTACACTCAGAACGTAACGATCAAAGAAGCTTTTGCTGAAAACATTTCAAGAAGCACATATTTTCCTGAAAATGTATGTTTATAATGGAAAGACGTTTACAGCAATATGATCGATGGGAATGATCGCATATCTCTTTTTCAACGGTTACATTTTAAACACAATCTAAAAGAAGGCGGAAAACAAAATAAGTTTATCAATGGACATTAATTTATTAGCCATTTTCAGTTTTGACAAAGGCGACACAATCTGTTGATATATCACCTTCAACGACCTTCTCTCGCATGCTCATTTCCCAATGAACTTAAATAGCTATATCAGCTTCGATTTATCGCACGACTAGAATACCAATATTGTACTCATCATTTACATTTGAATTGTGTTAAGATAACACATATCTATTTATTTAATTCCTCCAGGAATAACCAGTACAGACGATACAACAGGTAATATCAAAGTTTTCATTCTTGTTTTACATTTTCCAAAATTTGATAGAACGATTGTCAAGCTTAATTTTTGTATTCTACATTACAACGTTAAGTTCATTAGCATAAATATGATTCATCCTGCACTCGAAACACCTTTACTTCCAATCTACATTGATAGTTTGTACTTATGTGCAACAATTTCAGTCAAGCGATCATTTTGTTTTCCAATAGTATGACGTTGGCCTGTCATTTCAGCTCTAAATCAGCTTGCATTCTTATAAAACTCAGGAAATACAAATGTGATCTTACACATTCATTCAAGAAAAGTGAAAATACGGAAAAGATATTTCGATCAAACTAGGGCACATTTATTGAGACCCAAAAGAGTAACAGTTGACTGAAGTGATATATGTTTCTTATCTCAGAACTGAATGCATTATATTTATAGTTATAGCTATGGAAGAAATAAGAAAGTATCCGGAGGGGGTTGGGGTACATGTGGATTTAATCAAGATCAGAACATATTCGACACCAAAGTCTTAGAGACTTACGAATAACGATTTCGTTTTTAAAAAAAGACTATGAATCGTTGATGAATAATCGGATATGAAGATGGATCAAAAAGTATTGGGATAGCTAGTACAAGCATCACCTCTCACTGGCGCATTTGCCAGCAATTTAATTAACTTCCAAGGATGGAAACCTTTTCCTAAAACGAACATATCTTTCATTGCGAATTCGTTCAAGAGAAAATAAATTTGCCACGTTATTAAAATAAAGACTTGGACGAGTGAAAAAGATATATTAATGTTGTTTGTTTTATCAACAATTCATTCAATCAGTTCATAAACATGTTATAATTAAAGTTCCTTGAAAATAACGGTAGCTGGGATGTTCCATAATGACACTTCCGCTTTAAATTAATATTGTTCAATTTGAAAACTTTATTAATTATTAAAGCTAAAGACACGATGTCCAAGCCTACTCACTTTAATTTATATTCTGAGCGAGAACGTCGCAAGGGAATGCTCTTATAGGAAATAGTATACATTGTCCACAAACATACGAAACTAGAAAGGAAACGTATATCTTCCTAAACGTTGCACCGCCTCAGCACTTATCTAAGGTTTCACATTGTGCGTATATCACATACATCATATTAAATGAAACTTGCATTTATATACTTTCACTTGTCTAATACCGTCTCAACAAACCGTGGTTTTCGATGATTACCCATCTCTTTATTTTCCAACGATTTTTATTTGTTATTTCCTTATTTTCAATTACAATCCCTTATGAAACCCTATATTATTTCGCATGATATTAAGCGTCGGTGCTCTTTATATGTTGCATCTCTCTATTAAACAAAACAAATGTCCACATTGTTTCTTTTCAACGTAAGAATGATACCTCATTTACCTACAAGTACCATTCATCGCTCACATTTCCGAATGCCAAGTATCTTCCTGGTATTGTATCCATTGCGTTGAAGTTGATCGTCTTATAATTTAACGTGATAGATATGTTATTTTCTAGCCTGAAACTGTTCGTAGTCTTCTAAAACCTTTGTCATCAAATATCGACTGTAGACAATCTCTATCGTGTAACAAAACATACACCCAACTCATAATGAACAAACTAGAGTGTTCGCTGGCAGCCTTTAAAGAACGAAGTATACACTACATGAAAGATGTAAAGAAAACATTCAAACAATACATCTCTTTAAAGCGTTACTTTTTAAATGCAATTTTTCTGACAACTCACAAAATAATTTTAATGCAAGATATAATATTCAAAGGTTGGCCAAATTCAGTATAAAACAAAACAGAACTAACCATTCGAAGTCTTTCTTTGAACAATGCGTTTCACTGGAAATATTGTTAATAATTTATATTTCTTGCTACAATATCAATCCCTAACATCTATGCCAATGAAATGCAAGTATATTATAGTTACAGCACTCTTGAACTATACTTAACTACCTGTTAATAGTTCTGCGTTTGCTTTGTGGTTCTGTTTTTATAGTTCACAAACTTTGTCTCGTTATAAAATGTACAATTGTCGGGTGTTAGTTTTGAAACTTCCATTTAAACCATTGTAGACAGCTGAAGATAACGATCTTATATTCAAAAACATATATATCCTTGTGCAGCGCAGATGGAAGCGTTTCTTCCTCTTATGCTATATCAAATGCACTCTTAATATTTGTCTTCGATGCAAATGTATATCGTGTACTGGACTATCCCACAGTTACGGTACTACAATCTGTCAAAGCGGGTACGGTTACAACAACACCCCTCTTCCTGATCACATAGTTTTTCATTTATCCAAGATAAGTACAATTTAGGTATTATCACCTCGAGCCACACACAATCACTCACTTAGTATAACTTCTCATTGCTTTCACAATATCTTTAATTGTTGCAAAGATATATTTGATATGGAAATGTTCAAACTAAACTTTATATTCTAAATTAGAAGGTTGAATTTCATAACTAAGATATAGAGTTTATGTTGGCCTTTTTGTCCGTAAATTCCAATCACCATTTGCACTGTGCACTTACGTTAAACTGTGTGACTAATGACAATAGGTTTAGGCTATCATCTAACGTATTAGGGTTACTTCGACATGACATCCGTGTGCAGACTTCTCAATCCGCTCTATGAACCTTGCTTATATAATTGTTTCCTGTTAAGTAAAATTACACTCAAAACTTAACGATCAAACAAGCTTTTGTTGAAAACATTTGAAGAAGCACGTATTTTCCTGAAAATGTATGTTAATAATTAAAGACGTTTACAGCAATATGATCGATGGGAATGATCGCATATTTCTTTCTAAACGGTTACATTTTGAACACAATCTTAGAGAAGACGAAAAACAAAATAAGTTTATCAATGGACATTAATTTCTTAGCCATTTTCAGTTTTGACAACTGCGACACAATCTGTTGATATATCACCTTGAACGACCTTCTCTCGCATTCTCATTTCCCAATGAACTTAATTACCTACATCAGCTTCAATTTATCGCACAACTAGAATACCAATATTGTACTCATCATTTACATTGGAATTGTGTTAAGATAACACATATCTATTTCTTTATTTAAGATAACACATATCTATTTCTTTATTTTCTCCAGGAACCAGCAGTGCAAGCCATACATCAGGTAATGTCAAAGTGATCATTCTTGTTTTATATTTTCCAGACTTATGTTTGATTGAGCGATTGTCAAGCTTAATTTTCGTATTCTACATTACAACGTTAAGTTCATTAGCATAAATATGATTCATCCTGCACTCGAAACACCTTTACTTCCAATCTACATTGATAGTTTGTATTTATGTGCAACAATTTCAGTCAAGCGATCATTTTGGTTTACAATAGTATGACATTGGCCTGTCATTTCAACACTAAATCAGCTTGCATTCTTATAAAACTCAGGAAATAGAAATATGATCTGAAACATTCATTCAAGCAAAGTGAAAATACGGAAAAGACATTTCGATCAAACTAGGGCACATTTATTGAGACCCAAAAAAGTAACAGTTGACTGAAGTGATATATGTTTCTTATCTCAAAACTGAATGCATTATATTTATAGTTATAGCTATGGAAAAAATAAGAAAGTATCCGGAGGGGGTTGGGGTAGATGTGGATTTAATCAAGGTCAGAACGTACTCGACACCAAAGTCTTAGAGACTTACGAATAACGATTTCGTTTTTAAAAAAAGACTATGAATCTTTGATGAATAATCGGATATGAAGATGGCATCAAAAAGTATTGCGATTGCTAGTGCAAGCATCACCTCTCACTGGCGCATTTGCCAGCAATTTAATTAACTTCCAAGGATGGAAACCTTTTCCTAAAACGAAAATATCTTTCATTGCGAATTCGTTTAAGAGAAAATAAATTTGCCACGTTATTAAAATAAAGACTTGGACGAGTGAAAAGGATATATTAATGTTGTTTTTTATCAACAATTCATTCAGTCAGTTCATAAACATATTATAATTATAGTTCCTTGAAAATAACGGTAGCTGTGATGTTCCATAATGACACTTCCGCTTTAAATTAATATTGTTCAATTTGAAAACGTTATTAATTATTAAAGCTAAAAACACGATGTCCAAGCCTACTCACTTTAAATTATATTCTGAGCGAGAACGTCGCAAGGGAATGCTCTTATAGGAAATAGTATACATTGTCCACAAACATACGAAACTAGAAAGGAAATTTATATCTTTCTAAACGTTGCAGCGCCTCAGCACTTATCAAAGGCTTCACATTCTTCGTATATCACATACATCATATTAAATGAAACTTGCATTTATATACTTTCACTTGTCTAATACCGTCTCAACAAACCGTGGTTTTCGATTATTACCCATCTCTTTATTTTCCAACGATTTTTATTTGTTATTTCCTTATTTTCAATTACAATCCCTTATGAAACCCTATATTATTTCGCATGCTATTAAGCGTCGGTGCTCTTTATATGTTGCATCTCTCTATTAAACAAAACAAATGTCCACATTGTTTCTTTTCAACGTAAGAATGATACCTCATTTACCTACAAGTACCATTCATCGCTCACATTTCCGAATGCCAAGTATCTTCCTGGTATTGTATCCATTGCGTTGAAGTTGATCGTCTCATCATTTAACGTGTAAATATATTATTTTCTAGCCTGAAACTGTTCGTAGTCTTCTAAAACATTTGTCATAAAATATCGACTGTAGACAATCTCAAATATCAAATGTACTCTTTACATTTGCCTTCGATGCAAATGTATATCGTGTACAGGACTATCCCACGTTTACGGTATTGAAATGTGTCAAAGCGGGTACGGTTAAAACAACACCCCTCTTCCTGATAACATAGTTTTTCATTTATCCAAGATAGGAACAATTTAGTTATTATCACCTCGAGCCACACACAATCACTTCACTTAGTATAATTTGTCATTGCTTTCACAATATCTTTAATTTTTGCTAAGATATATTTGATATTAAAATGTTCAAACTAAAATTTATATTCTAAATTAGAAGGTTGAATTTCATAACTAAGATATAGAGTTTATGTTGGCCTTTTTGTCCGTAAATTCCAATCACCATTTGCATTGTGCCCTTACGTTAAACTGTGTGACTAATGACAATAGGTTTAGGCTATCATCACACGTATTCGGGTTATTTTAACATTACATCCGTGTGCAGACTTCTCAATCCGCTCTATGAAACTTGCTTATATAATTGTTTCCTGTTAAGTAAAATTACACTCAGAACGTAACGATCAAAGAAGCTTTTGCTGAAAACATTTCAAGAAGCACATATTTTCCTGAAAATGTATGTTTATAATGGAAAGACGTTTACAGCAATATGATCGATGGGAATGATCGCATATCTCTTTTTCAACGGTTACATTTTAAACACAATCTAAAAGAAGGCGGAAAACAAAATAAGTTTATCAATGGACATTAATTTATTAGCCATTTTCAGTTTTGACAAAGGCGACACAATCTGTTGATATATCACCTTCAACGACCTTCTCTCGCATGCTCATTTCCCAATGAACTTAAATAGCTATATCAGCTTCGATTTATCGCACGACTAGAATACCATCATTTACATTTGAATTGTGTTAAGATAACACATATCTATTTATTTAATTCCTCCAGGAATAACCAGTACAGACGATACAACAGGTAATATCAAAGTTTTCATTCTTCTTTTACATTTTCCAAAATTTGATAGAACGATTGTCAAGCTTAATTTTTGTATTCTACATTACAACGTTAAGTTCATTAGCATAAATATGATTCATCCTGCACTCGAAACACCTTTACTTCCAATCTACATTGATAGTTTGTACTTATGTGCAACAATTTCAGTCAAGCGATCATTTTGTTTTCCAATAGTATGACGTTGGCCTGTCAGCTTGCATTCTTATAAAACTCAGGAAATACAAATGTGATCTTACACATTCATTCAAGCAAAGTGAAAATACGGAAAAGATATTTCGATCAAACTAGGGCACATTTATTGAGACCCAAAAGAGTAACAGTTGACTGAAGTGATATATGTTTCTTATCTCAGAACTGAATGCATTATATTTATAGTTATAGCTATGGAAGAAATAAGAAAGTATCCGGAGGGGGTTGGGGTACATGTGGATTTAATCAAGATCAGAACATATTCGACACCAAAGTCTTAGAGACTTACGAATAACGATTTCGTTTTTAAAAAAAAGACTATGAATCGTTGATGAATAATCGGATATGAAGATGGATCAAAAAGTATTGGGATAGCTAGTACAAGCATCACCTCTCACTGGCGCATTTTGCCAGCAATTTAATTAACTTCCAAGGATGGAAACCTTTTCCTAAAACGAAAATATCTTTCATTGCGAATTCGTTCAAGAGAAAATAAATTTGCCACGTTATTAAAATAAAGACTTGGACGAGTGAAAAAGATATATTAATGTTGTTTGTTTTATCAACAATTCATTCAATCAGTTCATAAACATGTTATAATTAAAGTTCCTTGAAAATAACGGTAGCTGGGATGTTCCATAATGACACTTCCGCTTTAAATTAATATTGTTCAATTTGAAAACTTTATTAATTATTAAAGCTAAAGACACGATGTCCAAGCCTACTCACTTTAATTTATATTCTGAGCGAGAACGTCGCAAGGGAATGCTCTTATAGGAAATAGTATACATTGTCCACAAACATACGAAACTAGAAAGGAAACGTATATCTTCCTAAACGTTGCACCGCCTCAGCACTTATCTAAGGTTTCACATTGTGCGTATATCACATACATCATATTAAATGAAACTTGCATTTATATACTTTCACTTGTCTAATACCGTCTCAACAAACCGTGGTTTTCGATGATTACCCATCTCTTTATTTTCCAACGATTTTTATTTGTTATTTCCTTATTTTCAATTACAGTCCCTTATGAAACCCTATATTATTTCGCATGCTATTAAGCGTCGGTGCTCTTTATATGTTGCATCTCTCTATTAAACAAAACAAATGTCCACATTGTTTCTTTTCAACGTAAGAATGATACCTCATTTACCTACAAGTACCATTCATCGCTCACATTTCCGAATGCCAAGTATCTTCCTGGTATTGTATCCATTGCGTTGAAGTTGATCGTCTTATAATTTAACGTGATAGATATGTTATTTTCTAGCCTGAAACTGTTCGTAGTCTTCTAAAACCTTTGTCATCAAATATCGACTGTAGACAATCTCTATCGTGTAACAAAACATACACCCAACTCATAATGAACAAACTAGAGTGTTCGCTGGCAGCCTTTAAAGAACGAAGTATACACTACATGAAAAGATGTAAAGAAAACATTCAAACAATACATCTCTTTAAAGCGTTACTTTTTAAATGCAATTTTTCTGACAACTCACAAAATAATTTTAATGCAAGATATAATATTCAAAGGTTGGCCAAATTCAGTATAAAACAAAACAGAACTAACCATTCGAAGTCTTTCTTTGAACAATGCGTTTCACTGGAAATATTGTTAATAATTTATATTTCTTGCTACAATATCAATCCCTAACATCTATGCCAATGAAATGCAAGTATATTATAGTTACAGCACTCTTGAACTATACTTAACTACCTGTTAATAGTTCTGCGTTTGCTTTGTGGTTCTGTTTTTATAGTTCACAAACTTTGTCTCGTTATAAAATGTACAATTGTCGGGTGTTAGTTTTGAAACTTCCATTTAAACCATTGTAGACAGCTGAAGATAACGATCTTATATTCAAAAACATATATATCCTTGTGCAGCGCAGATGGAAGCGTTTCTTCCTCTTATGCTATATCAAATGCACTCTTAATATTTGTCTTCGATGCAAATGTATATCGTGTACTGGACTATCCCACAGTTACGGTACTACAATCTGTCAAAGCGGGTACGGTTACAACAACACCCCTCTTCCTGATCACATAGTTTTTCATTTATCCAAGATAAGTACAATTTAGGTATTATCACCTCGAGCCACACACAATCACTCACTTAGTATAACTTCTCATTGCTTTCACAATATCTTTAATTGTTGCAAAGATATATTTGATATGGAAATGTTCAAATTAAACTTTATATTCTAAATTAGAAGGTTGAATTTCATAACTAAGATATAGAGTTTATGTTGGCCTTTTTGTCCGTAAATTCCAATCACCATTTGCACTGTGCACTTACGTTAAACTGTGTGACTAATGACAATAGGTTTAGGCTATCATCTAACGTATTAGGGTTACTTCGACATGACATCCGTGTGCAGACTTCTCAATCCGCTCTATGAACCTTGCTTATATAATTGTTTCCTGTTAAGTAAAATTACACTCAAAACTTAACGATCAAACAAGCTTTTGTTGAAAACATTTGAAGAAGCACGTATTTTCCTGAAAATGTATGTTAATAATTAAAGACGTTTACAGCAATATGATCGATGGGAATGATCGCATATTTCTTTCTAAACGGTTACATTTTGAACACAATCTTAGAGAAGACGAAAAACAAAATAAGTTTATCAATGGACATTAATTTCTTAGACATTTTCAGTTTTGACAACTGCGACACAATCTGTTGATATATCACCTTCAACGACCTTCTCTCGCATGCTCATTTCCCAATGAACTTAAATAGCTATATCAGCTTCGATTTATCGCACGACTAGAATACCATCATTTACATTTGAATTGTGTTAAGATAACACATATCTATTTATTTAATTCCTCCAGGAATAAACAGTACTTACGATACAACAGGTAATATCAAAGTTTTCATTCTTGTTTTACATTTTCCAAAATTTGATAGAACGATTGTCAAGCTTAAATTTTGTATTCTACATTACAACGTTAAGTTCATTAGCATAAATATGATTCATCCTGCACTCGAAACACCTTTACTTCCAATCTACATTGATAGTTTGTACTTATGTGCAACAATTTCAGTCAAGCGATCATTTTGTTTTCCAATAGTATGACGTTGGCCTGTCATTTCAGCTCTAAATCAGCTTGCATTCTTATAAAACTCAGGAAATACAAATGTGATCTTACACATTCATTCAAGCAAAGTGAAAATACGGAAAAGATATTTCGATCAAACTAGGGCACATTTATTGAGACCCAAAAGAGTAACAGTTGACTGAAGTGATATATGTTTCTTATCTCAGAACTGAATGCATTATATTTATAGTTATAGCTATGGAAGAAATAAGAAAGTATCCGGAGGGGGTTGGGGTACATGTGGATTTAATCAAGATCAGAACATATTCGACACCAAAGTCTTAGAGACTTACGAATAACGATTTCGTTTTTAAAAAAAGACTATGAATCGTTGATGAATAATCGGATATGAAGATGGATCAAAAAGTATTGGGATAGCTAGTACAAGCATCACCTCTCACTGGCGCATTTGCCAGCAATTTAATTAACTTCCAAGGATGGAAACCTTTTCCTAAAACGAAAATATCTTTCATTGCGAATTCGTTCAAGAGAAAATAAATTTGCCACGTTATTAAAATAAAGACTTGGACGAGTGAAAAAGATATATTAATGTTGTTTGTTTTATCAACAATTCATTCAATCAGTTCATAAACATGTTATAATTAAAGTTCCTTGAAAATAACGGTAGCTGGGATGTTCCATAATGACACTTCCGCTTTAAATTAATATTGTTCAATTTGAAAACTTTATTAATTATTAAAGCTAAAGACACGATGTCCAAGCCTACTCACTTTAATTTATATTCTGAGCGAGAACGTCGCAAGGGAATGCTCTTATAGGAAATAGTATACATTGTCCACAAACATACGAAACTAGAAAGGAAACGTATATCTTCCTAAACGTTGCACCGCCTCAGCACTTATCTAAGGTTTCACATTGTGCGTATATCACATACATCATATTAAATGAAACTTGCATTTATATACTTTCACTTGTCTAATACCGTCTCAACAAACCGTGGTTTTCGATGATTACCCATCTCTTTATTTTCCAACGATTTTTATTTGTTATTTCCTTATTTTCAATTACAATCCCTTATGAAACCCTATATTATTTCGCATGATATTAAGCGTCGGTGCTCTTTATATGTTGCATCTCTCTATTAAACAAAACAAATGTCCACATTGTTTCTTTTCAACGTAAGAATGATACCTCATTTACCTACAAGTACCATTCATCGCTCACATTTCCGAATGCCAAGTATCTTCCTGGTATTGTATCCATTGCGTTGAAGTTGATCGTCTTATAATTTAACGTGATAGATATGTTATTTTCTAGCCTGAAACTGTTCGTAGTCTTCTAAAACCTTTGTCATCAAATATCGACTGTAGACAATCTCTATCGTGTAACAAAACATACACCCAACTCATAATGAACAAACTAGAGTGTTCGCTGGCAGCCTTTAAAGAACGAAGTATACACTACATGAAAAGATGTAAAGAAAACATTCAAACAATACATCTCTTTAAAGCGTTACTTTTTAAATGCAATTTTTCTGACAACTCACAAAATAATTTTAATGCAAGATATAATATTCAAAGGTTGGCCAAATTCAGTATAAAACAAAACAGAACTAACCATTCGAAGTCTTTCTTTGAACAATGCGTTTCACTGGAAATATTGTTAATAATTTATATTTCTTGCTACAATATAAATCCCTAACATCTATGCCAATGAAATGCAAGTATATTATAGTTACAGCACTCTTGAACTATACTTAACTACCTGTTAATAGTTCTGCGTTTGCTTTGTGGTTCTGTTTTTATAGTTCACAAACTTTGTCTCGTTATAAAATGTACAATTGTCGGGTGTTAGTTTTGAAACTTCCATTTAAACCATTGTAGACAGCTGAAGATAACGATCTTATATTCAAAAACATATATATCCTTGTGCAGCGCAGATGGAAGCGTTTCTTCCTCTTATGCTATATCAAATGCACTCTTAATATTTGTCTTCGATGCAAATGTATATCGTGTACTGGACTATCCCACAGTTACGGTACTACAATCTGTCAAAGCGGGTACGGTTACAACAACACCCCTCTTCCTGATCACATAGTTTTTCATTTATCCAAGATAAGTACAATTTAGGTATTATCACCTCGAGCCACACACAATCACTCACTTAGTATAACTTCTCATTGCTTTCACAATATCTTTAATTGTTGCAAAGATATATTTGATATGGAAATGTTCAAATTAAACTTTATATTCTAAATTAGAAGGTTGAATTTCATAACTAAGATATAGAGTTTATGTTGGCCTTTTTGTCCGTAAATTCCAATCACCATTTGCACTGTGCACTTACGTTAAACTGTGTGACTAATGACAATAGGTTTAGGCTATCATCTAACGTATTAGGGTTACTTCGACATGACATCCGTGTGCAGACTTCTCAATCCGCTCTATGAACCTTGCTTATATAATTGTTTCCTGTTAAGTAAAATTACACTCAAAACTTAACGATCAAACAAGCTTTTGTTGAAAACATTTGAAGAAGCACGTATTTTCCTGAAAATGTATGTTAATAATTAAAGACGTTTACAGCAATATGATCGATGGGAATGATCGCATATTTCTTTCTAAACGGTTACATTTTGAACACAATCTTAGAGAAGACGAAAAACAAAATAAGTTTATCAATGGACATTAATTTCTTAGCCATTTTCAGTTTTGACAACTGCGACACAATCTGTTGATATATCACCTTGAACGACCTTCTCTCGCATTCTCATTTCCCAATGAACTTAATTACCTACATCAGCTTCAATTTATCGCACAACTAGAATACCAATATTGTACTCATCATTTACATTGGAATTGTGTTAAGATAACACATATCTATTTCTTTATTTAAGATAACACATATCTATTTCTTTATTTTCTCCAGGAACCAGCAGTGCAAGCCATACATCAGGTAATGTCAAAGTGATCATTCTTGTTTTATATTTTCCAGACTTATGTTTGATTGAGCGATTGTCAATCTTAATTTTCGTATTCTACATTACAACGTTAAGTTCATTAGCATAAATATGATTCATCCTGCACTCGAAACACCTTTACTTCCAATCTACATTGATAGTTTGTATTTATGTGCAACAATTTCAATCAAGCGATCATATTGTTTTACAATAGTATGACGTTGACCTGTCATTTCAACACTATATCAGCTTGCATTCTTATATAACGCAGGAAAGACCAATGTGATCTTAAACATTCATTTAAGCAAAGCGAAAATACGGAAAAGACATTTCGATCAAACTAGGGCAGATTTCTTTAGACCTATCTCAAAACCTGAATGCAATATATTTAAAGTTATAGCTATAGAAGAAATAAGAAAGTATCCGTAGGGGGTTGGAGTAGATGTGGGTTTAAAAAAGGTCAGAACATGCTCAACACCAAACTCTTAAAGACTTAAGAATAACGATTTCGTTTTAAAAAAAAAAGACTATGAATCGTTGATGAATAATCGGATATGAAGATGGCATCAACAAGTATTGGGATTGCTGGTGCAAACACTACGTCTCACAGGCGCATTTGCCAACCAACATAGACTCTTTCTCCAGGTGATAATAGCATAGATCTTCCTTTTTCTAAAATAATAAATAACTCATTTGTATTTCAAATGGCCTTTTTTCTTCAATTCCCTTCGAGTTCTGTACTAATTAAAGTGTCTTCCCCAAAAATATCTGCAATATATAAGCGATATAATTGCATGGTTTTGTTGCGAGTTACGTAATTTATTTTCAATATCATTCTGGCATCTTCTCAACGTATGAAGTCATTAGACGTGCGTAACGTCTGTTTTCACTTATGAATTCATCTATAGACGATCTATACATTGTCAGGATTTTCGTTAATTTTCAAAGATAATGCATCTCCTACATAATTTTAAAGTTTCGTTGAAAGAGAACCTTTCAAACATATCTACTGTTTGACGAAGTCATGCCGAACTAGAAAGCTAGAAAGGTTTTATATCCAGTGCATTTTAGGTAAAGCATACATTAGTGGAATTAAATTGTGAAAATATTGCGTCTATACATTTTACCGTCCCGTACAGAGAGGATTTCTTACAGTCAGTGTCTCCTCCATTCTTTAAAACGTTGCAAAACCATCGACGCGTATCATAATACCGTCCTTCCAGCCATTATAACTTTCAAAAGGAATTGATTTATAACATCGTTTCCACGATATTTATCTTATTCTCCATGTTTAATCAGAACCTGGAAGACACTTCGGTTTGTATTATCAAAACGTTTAAACTGATCAAGTGAGTTTTTCATACTATTTACCTTTAGCGATTTTTTGAAGGAGACTCTATACGTGTTTAGCAGTGTATATGTTATGTTTCTGAATAAGTGCAAATATTGTGCATATCGTAGCATAACAGACCACTTTCACTATTACTTTTGCCGAACTATTGTGTAATCCATCTATTGTTACTTTAATATTACATATCACTCTTGTTGCTCTCTTTATTCTCGTATTATACGGTTTGTAGGATTTTTAAATATTCCAAGATTTTTGCAGAGTACCTTTTGTGAAATAATAATAATATTCTACCTTCATTAGAAAATTCATTACAAATAGAACCTTTCCTCCATTCCTTGAAACGTTGGAAAAACCATCGACTCATATCAAATACTCTACCGTCCTTTCGGCCATCATAATTTTAATAAGTGTTTGCTTTATAACATCGCTTGCACGATATTTACATTATTCTCTATGTTTAATCACAACCTGGAGAACCCTTTGATCCATCGTAGATCAGTACATGGTTTCAAATCGGCAATATATGTTTCAGTGTCAGTTTTTAGTTCCCTGTTTACAAATTTAATTAGATATAGTTTGGAAGAACAAGCACAATGTTTCCTCCTTTAGAGATATTGTGGCTAAATTCTTCTTCCATATTGATCAATTATTTTGCTATAGTGTATGTTTTTTCCATACAACGTATTCCACTTGAAATCGTACCATTGGTAAGAACATTTGTACGAATAGCAGCAAACGATTCATCTAAGATATCGCAATTTATCTTGTTAACCAGTTACTTTCAGCCACTAAAGAAACTAGTGGATATCTAAATATTCCAAGATTTTTGCAGAATGCCTTTGGTCAAAAAATAATATTCTAACTTCATTAGGAAATACAAGAGATGCTAGGCTATTTTTCTTTACCAATTTTCTTTTCAGCCTTATCAACGGCAATACATCTTCCTCCAGGTAAAAATAACATAGATCGTTCTTATTCATTTGATATTCGAAGAATCGTTCGTCTTCAATTCATGTGGAGTTCTATATAAACATCTATGCGATTGCATGAAACAAATACCTTTATCGTAGACGTCACTGTAGTTGTTATTTCTATACTCGTATCATCCACTCTATTTGATATTGAAATATTCCAAGATTTTTGCAGAATGCGTTTGGTCAAAGACAAGTTGCATACCTTCATTAGGAAATAAAATAAGTGTAAAGCTTCTTCTTCACTCTTTGAAAGGTGTCGAAAACATCGACACATATCATATAACAGTCCTTTCCGGCTTTATAACTTTAATAATGTCTTCCGTTCTAAGCTTGCACAATATTATTAATTATAATAAGTATCGTTAGAACTCCAAGCACTTTACATCATCTATAATGATATGATTACACAAAACAATCAACAAAACACCATTAAATTAAAAATAATAAAACATGCTGAAATGTTTAAGGTAGGAACACTAGTAGGTCTTTTAAGTTTGTTCTGCATTTGACAAAGGTGATATTTAAACCACGTTTGAAAGGGATTACTTTGTATTGGTTCTAATTTCTTGGGTACATTGGTGAAACGAACCGTTTTGGACTTAATAGCTACGTTTACCCTAACGTTATTATAAGCTTTTCTTTTTTGATATAATAAGACCATATATATGCTGTCTAGTTCAAATACATCAGGTAAAATATATTTGCTGTTTTTCGTTAAATTTGTTTGTACAAACATTGTTCCATATTTAGTTATAAAAAATAACTAAACGAGCTATGATGATAACATCAACGGTAAATGTAAGATACGATATAATTTTCCAAGACCTTTAGCATATAATAAATACAATGATTTTATTTTTTTCTATGTAAAGACACCTCACCGTGTGCAATATTTACACCCGTTTGGCCACAAAGTGGCTATGCATCCGATGATGTGATGAACGTGACATTTTTCCAACTTTTGAATACGAAATATGTGCTTGTAATAGATTGAGAACAAAGGCTATCCCAATACGCCTGATCATTGTTATTCTTTCTGAAATTCACCAGTGTTTCCTTAATTGTCATTCCATCGCATTGCTTCACACATTTCCTGCAGCATGTGGTTATTATTTTCTATAACTGTTGCAAAGACACATGTCATTAATACATTTTAATATCTTGCTATGTCAGCTCAATGCCTCCTGCACTAGGTACCTTGTTTATTGTACTAGCATGCACTTAAAGTTCTGTGTATTCTCTCAGGCATTGTTCTATTCGCGTTTACGCTTCTCTCTAATTAATAACGTTATTATCATTATCCAAAATTAAATGGCCCCTTGTTCTATGAACACCCACTTTTATAACTCAACACAGATTAAAATCAACTATACACAATTAATTTCAAAGATATACAGCTGAATGCTTTCTATAATTAATACTATTTAGCGAGAGCATCATTCATATTGCTCGAGTACTGAGTTATTAATACTAGTTTTCGCAACCTTTCGTACAAATAATCACATATCTAAGATCCTTTTCTCTGAACTCCAGTTGTTTTTTCTTTGGCATTATACTTTGTTTACATTGGTACCATGCCCACTAGAATTAAGTAACCTAAACCTACTGTTGCTTCTATGATCAAAACAATATATATTTCGTGCAAGATGGATCGGGTTATGGACAGATTTTTATAAAGGCTTTAATGAGGTGAACGTGCGTGATATGTTTTTTTTATATTCGATTGAAGATTATCTCACTCCAAACTCATTCGCATAAATAACTTATACGTAAACAAATTGGCATTAATAAAATAGTGGAATGTTTAAAATAAACATACTGAAACTTCGATTTCAAATACAATGATTTCATAATAAAATTGATCTGCTAATCACATGATACTTAAAAAATTGGACCCGACATGTTCCTACCTTCAAATTGTATGGATTCGTAAACGAGTTGCCTGTAACGTCTATGCGTAGATCATTAATCTTGCTTTGGTGACTTTTCCTTTATTCAAAAACATGAATAAATGACCATCCATTTGAACTACAAATTCCCTCCCAGAAAGATACTTGGCAAATTTATATTTTCTCCACATTCGAATGCGCACACTGTTTCGATGTCGGAGAAGCTTTGCTCACGAGGCAGCGATTTCATACTTTCATAAGCAATGGGTAACAGTGCCAACTCTTGCTTACGTAGCAATTCCGCTAGAAATATCGTTCAAACGATTTGTAAAGTTTTCGCTACTGTAGTATTGGTGCATGTATCAATTTTCTTCTCAGAGTTGTTACCCTTTCCTAGATAATTACCTCACTGGTCTAGGTATAGCCGCGATATTTTTAACAACTCTCCTATAGTCCACAATCAAGCTGAGAAACAAGCAAATTTGTTATTGGTCATTGATCAAGGGTCATCTCTGATCGCTTCAGTTTATTTCAGGATGGTGTGTTTCAGCTGCACCAATCGACTTAGTTGATGTCATAAGTTAGAATATGCTGTACCACACTCTAACTGTGAGACTGGCTTTGCGGAGACTGTGGAACAAACTGATTAATAAGGTACATGCCTTCCCAAAGAACACGTATGTACGAAACTGTCGTCTACAAAAATGTCAATGGTTTCCAGACTTTTCAACAATTTGCGCATGAGACGGACGCACGACCCAACGAAGTTGACCACAGCGAATTTCACGACTTCAAACTGGCAGTATCTCAATATCTACTTCAGAAACTTCAAAACGTTTAGAACATAGCTGCTCAGAACACATGTAGAATACCACAATTGAAGCATACCTCCCCGCCTCTCTGTACCCAACACTGGCTATCCATTCGATCCAGAATCAAACACAAAATGTGTTCCCTGTGCTACGTTTCACTGCCGGAATTTCAACATAACTATCCGGCATCACCTATATGTATCACCTGCAAGATAATTACTCTCCTCTTCTGACAATGGTATACTCATTAGTCCCACTATGAAAACGAAGTCATATGAACAACGTTCTATTGCATACCAAGGCCCAGCAATATGGAACGAATTGCTCATAGACATTAAACAAAAAGCCACAGTGATCCCTTTCAAGTGTGCTCTTAAAACTCACCAAGAACAAATTTAAAGACCTAAAATGTTTCTACCTTAACAATTTTCAGCATTCGTTTGTTTACCAATTTCATGGTGATTGTTTCGTTCGGGCTTTTTTGTTTATGTTTTGGTATTCGTATCATTATAAATATTGTAAAGCGCTTAGAGCTTCTAGAGACTGGACGTTATACAAAGTCCTCATTATTATTATTATTATTATTATTATTATTATTATTATTATATTATCAGCGATTAGCTGTCACTTTCTCGTTGATCGTCTCCTTTCATTGGTGATATTGAATATTCTTCACTTCTAATCGAGTATGATGTTCCCAAGAATACCTCAGGTTTTATTACCCCAGTGTGCCCGAGCAGGTCCGCAAACACGTCGGGATTGTTACGAACTCCCCTAATTTTAGATAGTTGAGATAGGAGAAGGAGAATGTTTATGACAGGCGATACTGGCATACAGTATTGTCATTCCAAAATTAATATTTCAAAAACTAAGATGTTAAGTAGTGAGTTCATAATTGACACAGACGTAGCCACTACCTATTCGTTTATTTTCTTATTGGTAGCTCGATAATATAAGAGTTCTGAATGAATAACCTCCTATATTCCGGATGAATAACCGAAACATTGTCATACCTTCGTAGTTGTTGAAACTCTTTTCGTTCATTGTATTTTTGAGCGTGTGGGTATTAATTATTTTCTTTTAGGTTCCTATTTGTAATTGCAAGGACTAACGGTTTCTGCAACTAAATGCGGACCCTTCCAACATAGTAGGTGACAATTATCGTAGACCTGAACACTAATACCTTTTCATATGCTATAGGTACCTGTAAATAGCTAGTTTATCGTGATATGTCTTATACTTACCAGCAGCTTACGTAACAGATCCTTGAGCAAGCTTGCATGTTTCTGCTAAATGATTACGTAGATCAATTAGGTACTGGACTGTAATTTTAAATTCCTGCCCTTAATTGCGACTAATCCAAAGAGTCTTACGAATTCGCGTGGGACATCGCGAAATTTTTTCCATAGAGTAACTGGAATTTGTAACTCTTCGATAAGCAGAAAGAAGTTCCTGGATATATGTGTCACAACCAGTTTGTCGCTGATGTGTCATAACAAGAAATATAGCCATTACCGTGCCATTGAACGAATTTAGCAACTCATTTGTCCGAGAATGATACTACTATGCAACTATAGTATCGTCATGATGTCTTTCTTGCAATCTGAGGTAAACTAGCCTCCTCTCTCAAAGATTAATTCCTCGGGGAGACTTTATCTAGCAAACAACGCACCAGCTACAGTGACAACGCATCGATGGGGTAGTATTACTGCTTCTGAATATCGAGTTGAAAAATCCATCAGTATGTAGCGGTGGATGTTATCAGTAACATTGTGAATTTAACCAATTTGGTGATTGCCCATTCTCTTGAAAGGATTATCCGTAGCGATCATTTATTATATTATAGCTACTTAAATGCACCCTTTGTCGACTGGTCTTTGGCAAATATCCCAAGATTATCTAGACAATATCGATTTGTATACGTTGGCCCTGAGTTTAATCCGGGCAAACATGGATCTTGTATTCTGCGTACTTCCCGACTTCTTTGGGGTATTCAATAGGGGTTACAGTCATGGGGTCAAGTTCCCACTAGTTGTAAATGTATCTTCAACGACCGCATTACCGCGATATGTGCTAACCGCCTCAGGCACCACTAACTTACTGAATAGGTCCACAAGCGCTTTGCCACTAGTTCATGTTCTACTAAGAGCAAATGCATCGGTTTAAATTTACAATTTTACAGTTGAAATTATTGGTTTCACAATATCGACAGCCGTTCTTTTAATCTGCAAATATGTTATGGGTACCTGACCTAATGGCGCCCTGTTTTTCCTTCCCTCAGAGACATCTTCTGTCAAACATCGCACGATCGACCAAATCGTGCAATTTTGATATGAGGCCGGATCGATACAATTCTGATAACACTCTATCATAGTCGTCTTCACGCCCATTTGACCGATCATGCGACCTTAATTTATGTTGAACAATTTATGTGTAAAACCTTAATACAATACGACATAGTATAATCCATATACCCTAATCCTGTCCTGCATATATATTTTGATGCCACGATACACTTGCTCTTGCTCACTCAAAATTCGTATCCCGACGTTGATCTGGTTTTAACTCCTTATATAACAGAAAATCAGACAAGACTGGAAATCTAGAGTTTTCAACATTGCCAATGGCTCATTGATTTCGTGTCCATGGATCAGGTTTAGACGATTCCGGTCAAGAATGCTGTTTCAATTTATATCCTTCCGATAGGAAGGCGGTCGATTGTTTCATCCAACAAGCAATTGGAAATCCTAAGTGAGACCTTGCTTTATCACTACTATTGAACACATGGTATTTCGTAAAGCCAGAACGTCTAGCTCATTGGTCTGGTTCTCTCACATTATAAATAGTATTTCCACCCGTGTTGAAGGAATGCTTCTTTATATCACGGGTGGTTTATAACCGATCAGCAATATATGTATTGATTTCAGTCTTCATCATGGCATCATTGCAGTCCACATATTGTTACGTTGCTACACCATCGTCTGATTGCGGTTTTCACAAGCTGTAATTGTATATTTACCCATGTTGATATCTATGTATATTAAGAATCCAATTCTTCTGATGCGTCTTGTAATCTCCCCATGAGCATCAGAATTGATTGTTCTGAGTTTTTAATTTTCTGGTTTTAAGCAAACACCATTATGTTATATTCATTTGCACCGGAAACTTTCGGACTAGAATATGTCATGGGGATATTGATTATCTTTAACCGACCTTGCTGATCCTGTAAAACAACAAATTCAATTTGGTCCAAATCTGAGAAACGCAAAATATCAACAAACCCATACTTGACCTCGTCAAGTGTTTTATGTTTGGATAAGTCACCTTGAGGCTTGTCTTAAACATATTGTTTTGTAAATATCTGCCATTAATACAACACTTAGACTCGTTCAAAACCTTGGACGACTTGATATACTCGTTCACTACGTTATAAGTCGGCAACCTGGACACAGCGTTGATTACAGCCACATATGGTGGATCAGTTATTCTCTGTGTTGGTAGGTTTGAATACCTTATCGGGGAACGTTTTGCAACCTGTCGCTGATATAATTTAGTATTCTTTTGAATACGAATGAAAGTGAAAAAACAATAAGTATATCAACCGCATAGCTCAATGAGAATCTGGACCAGAACTTACATTGATATTAATGATATCGAGCTCAACACGGTTTTGTTTTTCCGCCAATTGATCACGCTTCAAAACACCTCTGATGTATTTTATGTTTCATTGGCAGTATCAAGTAGATCAACATTTACTATGGGAAGCATGTTTAGTGAAGTGTCCCAGGTAGTCTTAGACTTCAGTCGGTCGTGGAAATATCGTACCATGAATGAGGAATTCCTGGCAGTTTTAGACCTTTCACTGTGGATCGACGTTTTTAAGAAGTCTTTAGTCAATGACCAGTTGATTTATGTAATTACATCTGAGCGGCACTTCCAACAGCGCCAGGCCAGATGCTTTTGCAACAGATGCGTCTGTAGCGTCTCTCAACGCTGATATAGCTGCAAGAAGGTAATATACCACCCGTCATGGCAATGTATTTAATGGCGCCATCAGAAAAATTAAGTCTAACACCAGTCGCTGATCGCTTGGTGTCATGGAAGTCTTGAGTTGAAATCTTGTAAATAACAGTTTTTTTCGACCCTTCGGATCGCTTGCGATCTCTTCTGATATCATCATTGTAATAGGACAAGTTATAAGAGTAATATTAACGTGATTATATGACATTATAATATCATGGGCAATTTAATTACTGATATGATTAGCTAGATAATCCAATTACACGTTTTTCACTGTCTCATTCTTACATTAACTCCTTCAAGCAGCATTTTTGTGGCTGAGAGTAAAGTAGCGATTGGTTTAAAATTCGCAATATTTCATCTTACCACACGTGCTCGATGATAGTGTATATCAATGAATGATTGTCTAAATATCGCCATGTGTTCCATTAGATGTCCTATTTCAACATTGTGATCACGCCCCATGAATGTCAGAAACGATAATATGCATTTGCAACATAATACTTCTCACAATTCAGTAGTGTGCTCTCAGACGGTTCTGCATGTCCATTTATTCTCAGTGAAAGTTCAGTAACAGCAAGTTTGACATCATATGTAATTGTGAATTTACAGTACAGTATTTTTGAAAGACACATTGATATCATTCTATCTGCCATATGAATAAACCATTAATTTCTGTGGTTATCGTTGACCATGGTAATGTTGATTTACTACTTGAGTCCTTAAAGAGAACAGCCGTTTCTCTTCTATCAGTGATGGTATCATTTGTTGCATCCACTATGAATGTTTTGTCAGTACTGTTTACCTGTATCACCAGTATGGCGCTATATTGAGCCATCGTCGGTAGCCTTCCTTACAAGTAAAACTGTGTATTTGGCTCCACAAATAACGTTTCTGCAATTTCTGCAAGATCCAAAAATATCTGCCAGTGTGATTGCACTTGAAAATCTTCAACTTCCATCCTTCAGCAATGATCGACGCGCTGCTAATCCTAAGTTGACGCTGGACACATATCGGCGTCAATGGAGTGTCTCGGTAAGAAAATATTCGTTGTTAATGTGGTTAGAAGCACAAACATCATTCAGCTGATGATGAATAATAATATTGCTAGACGACGTTTTGAAAACATGATCCAATATTTCTTCCATGCTATATTTGGCACTATTGAAAAGTACATTGATGTCATTATTAATAAAAACCAGTCTCTTTTTCAGAAACACTGATGTTTGGATCTAATATTGTATCAGGATCTGAATATCATGTTGCGGAAACTGATATAGTTTTTTCTCGAAGCAGCTAACAACCTTCTTCGGTGTATCAGACTGGTGATTTTGGGGTTTTAAATTTGATCGTGTCGTAACAGTATCATTCACATCGACGACTTCTTAATGAACTTTGTTAATACCATCAAGTACCTGTTTTAATTATTCTTGTAATTGTATTTGAAGTACAGCTATTGCAGCTGGCAGTTCTCGTAGAATCTTTTCATAGTTTGTTCTGCTATTTTCCTGTTTGCTTTAGCGGTTTTCTCTAACCTGTAAAGCGGTCCTCTAGTAGTCGATGTGACTGGTTTAAATCATGATGCTGTAACCTCTGCACAATTAGACTCGAGATTCTTGAAGCTGTTGTAGTTGATGCTTTAGTGAATCATGGACAGGGATATATTTATTAATTGTCTCAAGTCGATGTCGAGTGAGGTTAGCTGAATGAGATTCAATGGCTAATATTATTGTTATATACTAATGATTTAATTATGCTACAGAAGCAATTGGCGCATACAAATTGAAAAATACAATCGTCAATAGAAAACATAACGAAATGCGCTATCCCGATTAGAGATCTCGGTTTAGCGCAACTCGGTAATAAATCAGGGTTTATAAATAATTTAAGTTTGTGTTTTCAATTTTGCAGGACGTTTGTGTCCCAAAAATTAAAAGTGTCTGTTCACCTATTTGCTGCTCGTGCAATGCAAGGGAGCCCAAACTATGAGGACTATTTTGCTTAGGAAATAAGAGGAAACTATTTCTTTTATAGTTTACTAACATAAACTTAATATATCGTCTCATGAGGAAAGGTCGTGGTCAGCATCACCATTACCAGCAACTCGAAAAGTGTTTAGAAAAGACGGCCTGGAATGACTTTTTTCTTTATAAATGCTCTCTCTCTCTCTCTCTCTCTCTCTCTCTCTCTCTCTCTCTCTCTCTCTCTCTCTCTCTCTCTCTCTCTCTGCCGTCATCAGAATATACGGGGAAAGTATTCATTAACACCAAGCGTACAGGATATTCGTCTGTAACATGCGACGGTGACCCTGTACCTATAACGTTAAAACTAACAGACAAACATACCAATAGTGAGATAATATAATCATTGAATGTTAGCATTTGCACACTTCTTGAAACTCACATTCGAGTTAAATCATAAGCGTGTACGTCATTCATTTCATCAATAGGACTTTAATCGAAATACATTTCCCAAGACTGTATATTGTTCATAAGCTGCATATACACATTTTATTGCGCACAAATGGAGCAGTGCTGTTAACACTTCAATCCTTTGATAATTACACAAATTACAATGGAAAATGCAACAAGAATGGAAAGGATAGTATGTGCCTTTGTATATAGTTTAAATGAAATGAAGTGTATAGTGTTACGCAAAGTGTTTTATTATACAAAAACCAAAGGGTAATATTGCCTTTTAATTATAATGTACACATCGTATGATATATCAATTATACAGTGTACATGACATACATATAACCTCTCTGTCTCTCTCTCTCCCTATATATATATATATATATATATATATATATATATATATATATATATATATATATATATATATATATATATATATATATATATATATATATATGCATGTATGTATGTATGAATGTATACATGTTTCAGACATAACTGGGGGAAGAAAACCACAAGGTATAAACTTTTTTTATGTTATTTTTCACAAATTAAATGTGCAAGTTTCGTTTATAATTATTACAAATGAATCCACTATTTAATGCATCCTTAGTAACAATCTGGTATTGTTTTATCAATTAATATGGAGCATATGATATTAGCAGGCAAATGTTGGTAAAATGAATTCAGACAAACCCAGTAACCTGCTAGGTTAAGATATAAACTATCATTATCATTTTTGTAGATTTAATGTTATATATGATGTCCCCTACCCAAGAAACGAATTTAGCTCGAGCATAGTCGGTGTATACTGTAGGCACCTCATCCTCAGAACATAGTGAAAACTAGTGTATAGTCTTCATATACAATTGATGCTTTACAGAGATAGGGAGAGTAAACCAGAACAGGATATAACATATCTCATCCTTTAGTGAATCGTACTGACTTGTATGTTTTAAATGTTTCGGAAAGGACACATATTTGATGTTGAATGTAATCAGCCTTTGATTCTCTTATATGTTCACAAAATTACGTATACCCTTTAGCATTGCAAAACTGCATGCTAAGGATGTATTCTGATTGGAATGATTTATAATTTGCCTTTTTATGTTTTATGTTTTATTTGCTTTTGACTCTGTCACATCATGTATGTATTATTAAGTTAAAACAACAGACACTTTACAATATAATCTGATATTTCAAATCGAGTTTATATAAAACATAACGAAGTGTTTCTGCTTTGTTTTAAACTTTTTTAATATTTAACTCCTTAATTTACACATAAATAAATACAGGCATGTTACCCCTATTTTTTCGTTTTTAGAAACGCAGACATATTTACAATCAAATCGTACTTTTCAATATAAACAAATGTATTACCATATTAGTGATTACAGTAATAATTGTTTGCACATGCAAGAGTCTACACAAATCACATACTGCTGCAATATTTTCAATTATAGTTAATACAAAATCCAACGCCTCTCCGGGAACTTGTATAACAGCCGATTTGAAAAATGAAATACACATATGCAATTTCGCACTTACCACCAAACGATCCTTTACATTGTTACATTTCTAGCAGTGTACATACTGCAGGGTTACTTGCTGACATAACCAGTTGTATTCCTATATTTTTTTAAATCATGAATATCCCGATTAGATAAAGTTCACTACGAAGACATAGTAGCCGAGGACAAGATTATCGAGGTAAACTTAGTCAAACATTATAATTTATTAGAACGTTTTGATGCTTTTACCTCGATAATCTTGTCCTCGATTATTCAACATGTTTGTTGGGGTGTGATATATATTTATATTATGTTTAACTACCAAAGTGACATGTCAGTTCTGACACTTTTGAAATTATGACTGATATGTAGATCAATCTAAATAATGCCGATGTTTCAAAGCATTTGCTCTATATACGGATTCCTCATTGAATTTCACATTGTAATTGCAGAACCTCCAACGACTTCGATAACATCAATATCTTATACTAAACCCATTAAGCTAGGTAAGTGTTTTATCACATGACCTTTTTATTTTTTCAGTTATTGATTATCAAGTGATCAGATGCCCGTGTTTTTGTACCTGTGAACGTGGGTCCACTGACAAACACTGATTGTGTCCAATTCATAATATGTACTCCAGTCACAAAAGCTCATGTACCTAGTATCCGTAGTTTACATAGATGTACCTTTGTTGGATTTATATGTGATATATTATATGGGAAACACTATTTTAATGTTCTCTGTTACGTATATTCATGAGTTACACTTTCATGAATTCATATCTACTTCACCTTATATGTCTAATAAAATATCGAACATTTAATATCAGTCTATTCTGCCACTGTTAGTTACAATTTTATTAAAATTATGCCATTTTTAAACGGCCATCAATATTTACTCAGAAGTGTATACACCTCAGTCGGATACTAAATGTCCACCCTTCGAATCATAATTCTGAATCAGACACGAGGCTATCTTACCATATACGAACAATTTGTTAATAACTTCTACCTTACTTTTTATCAGTGACACCCCTGTTTTTCCGTACTGAAGTCAAGAAGGACAACAATGATCTCAGTTTTAGCCAGTTGTATTACGCAATACATATTTTTCCATCGCACCTCAAAACGTTTACTTTGCAATTGTAATGCAGCCTCTTAAATAGTCCTTCTTAGGTTATTTATGTATATCTTACGTTTGGTCCCTGGGTGGCGCCATTATACAACACTATTTGGTATATTGTTTGCATAATTTTCACTTTTAACCATTTCTCATATTGTTGTATCATCCCTCATGTAGTCTATTCTTATTTGAATAATGATATTATATGATTTCATTCTTATCTTTTTTCCTTTTCCACCACTTCCGCCTTAGAGTACTTACATGCATCGGACCATCCGAGTGTGAAAGAAGACATTAACAAATTTTCTTCTACCAAAATGCCTTATTTCAAGAAACGCATCTTAATTTGCTACATAATTGGATTATAATGACATGATCATTTCGTGTTCTAGTTTTGATACGAGTCATTGGGTCTTCACGTTGGATAGTTTGTGTTATAAATTTTGTTTGTATTAAAACTAATATTTAAACAGTTTTCATCCATTTTGTTACTATTGAAGTAAACTCGCATACTTCCCATTCATCCTGCAGTATTCTTATAACAACACCATGTTCCAGGTTTGGCATTATAGTTTTCTGCTTATATACTTACGTGTCTTCGAGACATTCCGATCGTCATCTCATGAACATTTTTCTTTCTGCAATGACGCGAAAGAAAAAACATAACTCCGTGAGTAACGTTTGGAACTACAACATATAGCCCTATAATATAAGCACTTACAATTATATATTGTGTTTGAATTTATTAAATATTTGACCTAACCACACAGACGTTACAAGATTTCATGATAAATAAACTACGCCTTAGCTTCAGGATAACCAGTTATTATTCTCTGCCCAAAGTCTCTGTGGACGTTTAATCATGATATAACCTGAATATGCATACTTTTAATTTGAATCCAGCTTCATTAGTTATGTATTTCCATAGCTTACTTCAAAATCTATTAAGCTAGTGAGGTTTATTGTACGGAAGTAGACAACAAATTCATTTCAGAACGAAGGATATTTTCACTTCTTTGGTGTGTTGATACTTTACCAGACACATATGTAAAGCACGATATGAAGATAGTGCTACTCTTAATTGACATCGTACCTTCGCTTGCTTTATATTCAGTTAGTAGCATATATATGGTTCATGCAGAGCAAAAATAATAAATTTACAGCATAACATAGACCGATCAAACAATGCCAACAGTTTCTTAATTAAGTTTACAACTTCAAAAGTTATAGAGAAATACATTTTTAAAGGACGATAATTACCCTGTATGGGATTAAGATAGTTAGGAGACATTACTCTACGACAACTATGCTTTGCAAATAGACACTAGAACGATTGAATCTTTTTGCAATGACAGCTTGCGCTCGAAAACTTATCCTTTGATACTGATACGTATAATAAGTATGAACACCCTACTTCGCAAATAACGTAAATACTTAGTCCTCAAGTGCCCGCTTAGACTCCAATTCACAGTTTCTTAGTTAACTTTAAAATCAATTTCTAAGCAAAGAACAATTCGCGAAATATTATTTATAGTAGCATGTAGTATTCATCGTAGCATCAAAACATGTTTACATTTCTTAGTCTGTTTCATTAAATCAGTATGTGTTATATATGTATGGTATCTAGTTGATTAATACATGATTCAAGACAGCAATAATAGCTCTGAATGAAATTCTATTTTAAAAAAGCAAAAACCCAAAAAAGCAAATGTTTGTGAAGATGAAAAACATTTGTACGTAATATTTTCATCAAATTTAGACAGGAACATATAGTTATATAAATTTATATTCATTCTAATTTCAGGAAAGTCAGAAATTCAAGAATGTTCTGATGAAACATACTAAACGTTGGCTAATTGTATAGCTGGTTTCTGCTTTCAGAATCTGGGCTAAACTGTTTGTTGAATAATCCAATAGCATGATAATCATCAGTTGCATAGTAACAACCTTTGGGATTGCAATAGAGACAAACAATCTAGTTTTGCGACATACATTAAACAAGCAAATACCCGTGATGAAGGTAACGCTTTTAAAAGCTGGCCAAACATTTAATACCACGACGATGTTCTAATATTAACCAGAAAAGTGTATCATAAAACACACTATATCAACTGGTTGTCTCACTAATATCCAGTTTCTGTACATTTTTCACTGTCATATTGTTTCTTATAGAGTCCATGCAAGCAAGACTATCATTTTCTTTAAGTGCGAATCTAAGTTTCTCCGCAGAACTGAAAAATAGCAGCAGCGAGAAGTATGAAAACTATTCAAAGGAATTCCAGTGGAGGGTAATACCTTTAGAGCATACATTTTATCATAACCTCATTTGTCAATGAGCAGCAGAAGGGGTGAGCCCATTTTAGAATAGAAGCAAATATTGGTAAAAAAACGGTTCCAACAAAACCGAAACCAAAATGACAACAACACAAAAACAAACAAAGCTTTTAACTCACCGACGGGCAAATAATGTTACTGTTTATTTGGCCGTTATATTTTCCGATATTGTAGGTGGCCTTAGTTTGACAAATGAACGCCTTTAATTGAGGTTACACCCCTTCTGCTGCTGTAATTTTGTCCGAATATGTTATGGAGACATATTTGATATCTTGATCTAGTATCGTGTTAATTCATTGTTATAAAACCGTGTGGGGTTGACTTAGCATGACTAAACAAAATTCAAAAAAAAATTATAGTCTTAATCTCTCCTACACCAGGTCTGATAAATATTTATTGATGTATCCGTATCAACTCCATTAAACATAGCATGAATATTACAGTTATCTCTGATCACTTTTGAATTTTTTTTGTATATCGCCGGGCTACATAAATCACATCAGTGCTTTTATGTCTACCTCGAGACAATATTCTAGCTGGATGTGATTGTTTATCCAGCATTATATCATCGAATACAACTAAATTATTATTACTTCCACCAATATCATCAACACTCGGTGTACCATTGAAATCATCATAACACCGATGATCGTCTACAGAAGGTGATACCAAATACAATTTATCCCATTTTAACCATCCCATTATCAAATTAAGTAACAACTGTGTAATGCCACTACCAGTCGGACCTATGATAATCATTCGATATAAATTGGTAATGGTGGATGGTGTTTAATTGGTTCTCGTGTTCATGTCGCTATAAAATAAAATCAATTCATGATGCATAATAAATAATATGGATCTATATTGTGTTAAATGTAGAGCGCATACCCAGACATATACACTAACTATTATAACAAAAAATAATAGATCAGCTCTTATAGGTAAGTGTGAACAATGCGGTACAAAGAAATTTAGATTTATCCCAGGTGACAAATCGAATTTTTAAAAAATCAGGAGGTGATATTACAGCAAAAGTGACAGAATTACCGGGAACTCCATGGGAAAATATCCAGGGGAAAAACATAGTCAAGGATGTACTAAATATGGTCCCGGAACCAGATTGATATCAGAATTGATATTCAGGATCAACCAAAACCTGGCGAGCATCCGGTAAACGCTATTGATCGAGCTTTTCATGATCATAATGTGTGTTATAAAAGTATCAATCTTCATTAAAGACCTCTTGCACATGTGAAGTTGATTTACGCGTTAAACTCTATTACTCATAAATCTCTGAAGGAATCAATAGCTCGCTGGTTAATAACAACCGCAAATAAAGGTAAGCTTGTATTAGGGGCTGGTAATTAATAATGTTTTGGAATCTATTTATTATTGCCCAAAAGAATACCCGAGAGGTAAATCAGCAATTAATAATTCACCGAAGCAGCAAAAGTTAAAAGTGTTACTGCAGCAGATTGGTTATATATGGCAAATTTATCTTCCACCGCCTAAAAGAATCGAATACGCGCGATTTGATGTCAGTGTTCCAAATCAAGCTCATCAGGCTGATATGTTATTCTTACCACATGATACTGTCAAAGTTAACTATAGTTAATATTGCAAGCAGCGATAAAGACAGTAGCAGACGTAGCTTCTGCATTTGAACCAATTTATCAATCTGGACTTGGACAACAAGGTGGTCTGCGACGGTGCCAGTTGCTACAGGCTGCTCCTGACAAGGAATTTCATGCTGTATTATCATCGCTGATGAAGCAACATAGTCACTTCACACGAGGACATACTGCAATACACCGTAATCAGGCAATTGTTGAACTATTTAATCGAGCACTTGCTAAGCGGTTATTTGGATATCAATACGCGAAGGAATTTATTCAAGATAGGAGATCTCGTGAATGGGTTGTAATATTACCAAGTGTGATATATGCATTAAATAATGAAATTACTCTAACAATCAATATGAAATCTATTAACGCTATCACAAAAAATATATACCAGCACGAAATGATTTCTCGAAACAACAAATACTTGGTAATGTGACTGTAAGATATTTATATGAGCCGGGTGAACTTGAAGGTGTTAAAAAAGAGCTACTGATCCTGTTTGGAGTGTTACCACACACCAAATATCTAATATAACAAGATCCACGGGTAGACCTGCAATCTATATATTAGATTCAACTGCTCCACAGCGTAGATTTACACGTGAACAGTTTGCAAGTAATACCTGAAGATACAAACTTACCACCGCGATCAATTAACTAGTACATCTGCGTCTATTCAATTCAAGACAGGTCAACGTCGTATTTTCACGTGTATGACCGCGACTACTGTCCTTCCTATCTACAGTAAATTGCATCATACAGGACCATAGCAGTAATTATTCTGCTGTTGTTTCAGCATCATTATACATTCAGCATCAATATCAAAGTCCCGATTATTTGTTTTGTGTCTTTGTTTATAACTAGCGATTTGTTTCTTACTATGTCATCGCTAACAATGTCGTTGCTGGTCTCAGCAAAATTAAAATAATCTCTCCGAACTTGATTTATTCTTAACTCTTGACACTGCTAAATAGACTAATTTTGACCACTCGATGCGATCATCAATGATCCAAACAACTGTATCAGAAATGGTTACCCCTGAGAAGAGTGTATCGTCATTGCGTATCCTAGCGTCCATGGATATTTATCCGCTAACGCGTCCTCGATAGCACTGATCTCATCTGCGACAACATGATTTAACACGAGATTTTGTTTTCATGACTCCTGGAATTTCAACTTTAATATTCTGTCTTCGTCTATCAGCTGGTGTATAACAACGGCACTGGTAGCACTGGAAACATTTCTTTATGCGCTTCAAATAATTGTCGCTGAAGAGTGTTTCAGACTATCTTTCTACTTGCCACTGTCAAATCGTTTAGTCTCCTTTATCCCAACAATCATTCAGGGAAGTTTCTGAAATTATTATACGCGCTATTTCGCACTGGATTGTATCCGACTGTAATCTGATTAATTTCTTGAACACGATTAGCTCTGGTTCAAGCGCGTTATGATTAGTATTATATTCTGTATAAAAATTGACGAAATTCTTCAGCCTATCATGTGGAGATTTTCCAACAAATGGTGGTGGTTGACCGTTATCGTCACACATAATAACAGCTGTTTCTTTCAAAAACAACCAGCGGAAAATTGTGTTTAGTATATCCAGCGACACTGTACATATCTCATCCCAAATGATGATCTGGGGAATATATTTCTCTCCCATTCGATCAGAAGTCCATGCGTCACGTTTACACAAAAATAAACTATGACAGGCACACGATTTCAAACCTCCTTCTTTCATTTATCGTGTGAGTCTATGTGTAGGAGCTACGACAATTAAATCTGACTTCTCCCGAAAAAAAAATAGATAACGCGAGTCGTCTTACCACATCCGCCACATCTGTTCAAGTAAACAGTCTTATGTCTACATAATGGATAGGATATAGATAGCGCTGATTATAATTCTGATATTTGATTATATTAAAGGTAAGTATCTTCAACCGTTACATCTGCCGATTTAGAATAATAATATCACATTTTGTGTATTCTCCATGATCCACATAGTGCCTCAGAGTTTGTAAATCGAGCCACTGCTTCAATATACTTGCTATTGATATAAACTGATTATGTTGCAACTCTAACTGAGGTGTCAATGAATCTATTTATTATTTATTGAATCGTGAACTAGCATAAATGATCTTAGATGGATATTCTGAGGAGATTCGCCATCGATAAACCAACAATTGTACCAAACCGTGTTCAGTTAGACAAGTTAGCAATTATTCGATTAACAAATATTGTTGTCACTGTTGCATCTTCGATTATAAAATCGTATTCAGCGTCATCTAGAATTAATCGTGCATAATACTGCTTGTGATCGTATGCTCCGACTTGAAAAATGTATCGATTGTTCTTCTATCTAGATAGTTGCATTTTCATCATTGATTTCGGATCTGCGCTCAAATATCTCTTTAGATTGTTTAACAATTTAGTCTTCGGCGAGATCAGGCAAATTTTCCTTGTCATCGTTAATAATTTTATCAAGACTAACATTATCAGGTTGAATTAACCATACTTCAGTCTGCGCCCGATATGATAAGCAGCAGAGGCGGCGAATCGGACAACTTTGTAGAGGCGTCGATACGGCAATCTAAGGCTTCAAACGTAAATCGTAAAAAAAGCGTCGACGAGGCTAACCAACGCTTGTTCGAAGACGCCAGTGTCGTTGTCGCGCCCCTTCTGCTGCTATGGGTTAACCGAATATTTTATCAAGTCCGACACGATATCGCGTCCGAGGATCTGATAAATTTATCGTCACAAATCCGTGTGGGATTGACTGAGCGTGACTAAAGAAATTTCTAAATCAATTATGATCCATATCACCGCCGCACCAAGTTTGCCAAATATTTCGTAGTGTATGAGTATCAACTCCGTTAAACACACACAATAAATTGCAGTTATCTCTGATCACCTTCGGAATTTGTGTGTAACGTTGAGTAATATATATCACATCACTGTTTTTATGTCTGCCTCGGGGAAATATCCTAGCAGGATTCTTTTGAATGTCTAACATCACATCATCATATACGACTAAGTACCACCGCGTGGTCTTAACTAGCACCTCTTCGACTGTTGCACTCAAGACAATCAGCATCACATTATCTCTGGTATGACCTACGCTGTTATCTTTTCTGTCTACGGTAAAATGGCGAGGATCTTTATCCGACCAGCGCCAACGCAGTATACAATTGCCACTCGCGCAGTGATTGTTCTGTTGTTGTTTCAGTGGAATTATTAATTCAGCATCAATATCAAATTCTCTGTTATTTTTTTATCCTGTTGTTTATAGCCGGATAGTTTTTTTCTGATTATATCATCGCTGACAATATGAATGATTCTAGTGTTATTATCATCTAAAACAACTCTTTGAAGCTGATTTATTCTTCGTACTCTGGACACTGCGAGATAAACTAAATTTGACCATTCGATGTGATTATCTATAATCCAAACAACTGTATCTGATATAGTCAATCCCTGTGAAGAATGTATAGTCGCTGCGTAACCTAGCGTCCATGGGGATTTATCAGCGCGTAATGCATCTTCGACGACATTGGTATCAACCAGCACAATATCATTTAACACTAAATTCTGCTTTTCTCGCTATCCTGAAATATCAACTTCGATATTCTGTTTTCGTGTATCCGAAGGCCTATAACACAACGGTGTTGGACGTGTTGCAAATTTTTCTTTATGCAATTCAAATAACTTCATCTGATATGTGTCTCTGACTATTTTTCTACTTGCCACTATCAAATCGTTTGGTCTCCACGCTTCCCAGAAATTATTTAATGGTGTTTCCGAAATTATTTCACGCGCTATTTCACATTGGATTTATCCGGTTGTAATCTGATTAGTTTCTTGAACTCGCGTATTTGTTCATCAAGTGCTCTATGATCAGTACTAATTTCTTCATAATAGTCTACAAAATTCTTCAGCCAATCATGTGTTGATAAACCGACAAATGGTGGTGGTTGACCATAATCGCCGCACATTATTACTTTTGTATTCGCTAGCAATAACCAATCAAGAAATCTTTGTAATACGTCTAATGAAACCGTGCATATCTCATCCCAAATAATGACTTCAGGAATAAATTTCTCGCCCATTCGTTCAGGAGTCCATTCGTCACCTTTCCGTCGAAAGAAACTGTGATAAGTAAAAGCATTAATTCCTCGTTGTTTCATCTCTCAGGCAAGTCTGTGTGTTGGTGTTAGTACAATCATATTTGATTTCTCACGAAATAATTCAATCGCACGAGTCGTCTTTCCTGACCCGCCACGGCTGTTTAAATAATTGGTTTTACACCTGCATATTGGATCAGATATCTGCGGTCCATTAGAAAGCTCTGATATCTGATTATTTTTCAAATATTTATCTTCAATCGTAACATCTGCTGATTTGGAATAATCGCGCGATATTTCTCGCTTAATTCTCCATGATCCCCAACTCTCTTCGGAATTAATAAATTTGGCCACTGCTTCGCTGTGTTTCGCGTCTATATAAAATGAATCAGTAGCTACTCTAACTGCGGTGTTAGGAAATCTATTTATCATCGAAAACAAATTGATAGAAGCATAAGCCAGCATAGATGCCCTCAAATGTGTTTACTAAAGACTGTTTCCATCGTTGTAAGTAACAAAGCGTCTTTACGATCCACGTATATACCCTAAGATATTACATCCGCGATTATAAAGTCGTACTCAACGCTATCTATAATCAACCGTGAAGAATATCTGCTATTGTCGTATTTTCCACCCTGAGTAAATTTACCGATTATTCTTCTACCGAGATCTTTTGCGTCTTTGTTTCTGATTTCAAATAACTGTTTGGACCAATTCATGATATATTCTTCATCGAGATCGGGAAATTGTTTTTTGTTTTCGCTGATTAAGCTATCTAGATTAGGTTTGGTAACCAAACCTCAGTCTGCGCGTGATATGATATAATCGCTTCACCGACAATCAGCGATATCAGCATTTTAGAATCAATCATATACCGTAACAGCACTATTGGCATCCAGTGTTTTTCAGATATGTGTCTACTTATCCAAATATAACAGCACGGATGAAGTCCTTAGCCAATTCAAATGATACCACACGAGCGAATCCAGTTAAATCAAAATCGGGTAGTGGTCCATTAATCGCAACACGAGTCATTTCATGGGTGGAATGTCCAAATCGCTTGAAGTATTCAGCGCATTCTCCGTACCCGAGAGAACTGCCGGGATAACACGCGACTATATCAACCGAAATAATAGTTTTGGGGTCATATTTTGTATTCCATAATCCGCCATGACCATATCCCACGCAACTTGATCTGACATCTGATAAAAACTCAGCTCGCGTTGGTTTCCACGTGTTTTTCTTTCTCGCGAAGTGAGCTGCACCCGACGGAAGTGTAAAGCAATTTGTTAATAATTGTTCGTCGAAACTCTTCGAGTTCACTGTTGAAAAACTACTAGCTAGTTTTTTCATCGCGTCATGGAGGGCTTCAGTGCGGTATAATTCTCCATTGGGTCTTACAAATTGATCGAATCTACCCTCGGAGTTTTCAAAACTGTGAAGTAACTACACTGACACAGGATCATTTTACCCAACTGGTAAATAAAATCAAATAATTTTTTCTCAGATAATTCTGGAGAGAACTCCGCGGATATATACTTTATTGCTCTATTTCGCGGAAATATTGTTACTGCAGATGTCCATGCGTGTTCGTTATGATCAATAACTTTGATTGGGGCTCCTTTTGATTTATATTTCGATTCGTATAATACTTCTCCTGTTATCGTCGCTACGGTTATTGGAAATCTGAATGATGTTTCTAATTTGGTTATATCCTGCATTGTTGCCCCCCGCTCCTTCACTGTTAGTCCCCATACGTTTATTTTTTTTTGCGTCTTAGATCAGTCAGTTTGTTTCCACGCAGCGCATTTGTGAAGCGTTCTATTATTCGTTCTGATACACAATTCAACAATGATAGTTTCATGGGTTTTAGTTTTTCAATACTCGGTTTATCATTTAACGGATATATTCCATAAACAACTGCTGTTACAGGATAAGATCTCTCGTAGTATGGTTTGTCAATTCGAGTCAGATTCCTGGTTTGGAATCTTGACCCACAATGACAGTTTTTTATCCTTCAAGATTGGTTCAAATTTATCCCTGATAATCCAATCTCGGTTTTCCTAGCGGATAATGAATACTTTTTTCGCCCAAGATGTGAAATTATCTTGGCTGCTCTTTTGTCATTCATGGTAGCATCAACGCTACCATCAATTCGAAATGTTGACCGACAGTGAGATGCGCCATCATGTTTGAATTCATTAAAACAATAACGAATTTTACCTATCATGGTTATATCATCTATTAGACTCTTTGGTTTATCAAAGACTCTATCGAGCTTGAATTTAGCATTTTTTTAAGGCGTAATTTTCGATAATCTCTCGAACTTCTTCATATTATAATTAAAACAAGTATTTAAAAAGAGAATTTATTATATAATGAATCATTGCAAATGGCTCATGATTGGATCAATAACCCCGTGTAACAAATCATGCAGAATGTTGGTATCGTATGCAAAGCGTTCGCAACGGAAGCCTTGGCCCGGTCGGTTGCATAAGATGTGGGGTAGGAGTGAGAGGAAAATCACAGTTGTGTCTCGGTTGTGGTGGCAAACGATACAGAGAGTTCAAGCGTTATTATGATAAGAGAGCTAAAAACTCCATTAATGACTCTGACCCTGACTGTGTCAGCGTCCCTGACAGAGTTATAAGAACATCTCAAGACTACATTGATAGATTCTCAAGTAATGTAATAATTCAACCAATAATTAATTAGACAAATAATAGTATTGTATATAAATGAACCAAGAATTCCGACCACACCCTGTGATTGCGAACTATGAGGCTTCCCCTGATGGTATTGTCAGACACCGCTGACTGAAGAAGCCAGTTGTTATTATGAATAATCAGGGATATTTGAGGTTTAATGCTGGAAGAAAACTATATCCTAATCACAGAATAATATACGAGTGTTTCCATGGATTGATAGAGGATGGTTTTGTTATTGATCACTTAAATGGTATTAAGACTGATAATTCTTTGAGTAACCTACAAGTTGTTACACAGACTGAGAATTTAAAACGAGGAACTGGAAAATCCTTGAAAAATGAGAGACCTGTAAAATAATTTAATACAGCAACTAACGAAGAAATTATATTCCAATCTATGAATAAAGCCGGTAGATATTTTGATATTTGTATGCCCTCAGTACGAAGAGTAGCAGAGGGAATAACCCGATCAGCGATTTCAAAAGGGACTGGACAAAGGACTTAATTCGTTTATGTATGATTTTTTATGTTTTGTACTATTCTATATAACACCAAGGGAGATAACTCGTGTGGGTATATGTACGGCTTATGAAAGAGTTATAGATCTCAATGGGATTTTCCGATTTATTTTTAACTGTCATGATTCTCAGCGGAAATATAATCTATTTTGTAAGAAAACGAATCAAATGCGCAGTATTTACAAACAATTACATTCTTTTTCTTTTCTTTCAAGTATTCGGTTCTGCTTCAATATTGTCAGTAAGTACAACAAGGTTATATAGATTCATGTCCTATATAATTCACATTCCACGTCATTCATTGTATTGTACAGTCAGCCTGAGATAGTATTGATCGGTGGTCTACAGGTACGCGTCACACCTCTTCGTTATTGATTTACACATTATACCTGTTAGTGCGATTATCTAAAAACGAATCAAATACGCAGTGTTTACAAACATTCGGTTCTGCTTCAATATTTTCAGTAAGTATAAGTTATATAGATTAAAAATAATGCGATTGCGGCATCAATAATTCATTGTCCTATATAATTCACATGCATTTGACGTACATCACACCTGTTCGCGTTTGACTTCAGCCCATCTGTATTAGTTTATATATATATATATATATATATATATATATATATATATATATATATATATATATATATATATATATATATATATATATATATATATATATATATATATTATATTCAAGAGCGTATACCTGTGATAAGAACAGTTAGCTCAATAGTAACGTGTTACGATTCCGTCCTGGCGGAAAAGGTTCGAACCCCGTAACAGGCATTATTGCCAACGGTACCGAAAGATGGTTTTAATTGGAGGGTGGGCACCTCCGAAATTCAAATTGCAACCACATATACCAACCACACCGAACCTTGGTGTGAATGACTTTTTCATTCAATCCAGGGTGACTTTGTGGGGGTATATGTGGTTGTAATTTGAATGTACTAGTGTCATCATTCATTGACATCATTCATTTAATGTTATATGTAGTATTGTTTTGTGCTGCCTCTTATCCATCCATTATCAAATACACATCATTGACGTCATTCATTATACACCTGAAACAAAAACTCGATTTGGAGTTGTATTGTATGTATATATATATATATATATATATATATATATATATATATATATATATATATATATATATATATATATGTGTGTGTGTGTGTGTGTGTGTGTGTGTGTGTGTGTGTGTGTGTGTGTGTGTAAATGTACCGTCCTATATAATCTATTGTTTGTGCTGTCCATTCCCTAAACATATCCTCTTGTGATTATAACCCGTTATTTGACGAGTTAGATTCACTCTTAGGGGAATATGCTTCGTGATAACTCTGGGTCTGGTTAGATGTGAGGACGCCTGACCAGACCCTATGTAATGTGCCGTCCCCTATATAATTGCTATAACACTCGAGTGGAATTGTATAATCATTCATTGACATCATTCATTTAATGTTCTTGTGCTGTCCCTATACAATTGCAATAGCACTCGAATGGAATTGTATATATATATATATATATATATATATATATATATATATATATATATATATATATATATATATATATATATATATATGTAATATGCCGTCCCTATACAATTGCCATAACACTCGAATGGAATTGTATAATCATTCATTGACATCATTCATTTAATGTTCTTGTGCAGTCCCTATACAATTGAGATAACACTCTAATGGAATTGTATATATATATATATATATATATATATATATATATATATATATATATATATATATATATATATATATATATATATATATATATGTAATGTGCCGTCCATCATATATAATTGCATAATATCCCTGCACAAACGGAGTTCATATATCATCGCATAATATCCCTTGGCGTGAGTACGATGGTAAAACAACTTATCACGAACGGGGTTCATTTTTGAAAAAATATATATTTTTTGTATTAGAAATATGTAATATCATATATGAATTCTGAAAATATCAATAGAATTATAACTGAAATCTCAAAATTGAAAAACCAAGAGATTAAAGTATCTAATAATTTAAACCCTGACCAAATTATGTCTGACTTTCATGATATAGAATACGGTATTATAACTAATAAATATATGCTGCCAAAGAAGTATACGCTAATAAAAAAAATCCCGAATTCTATTCGCGACTCTCTTGTATTCTGTAATGACGTTAGTATGTTTGTCCCGTTATTTACTATCGTGGAAGGAATACGAAGAGAATTGGGCCGGGATTATGAATTGAAAAAGGAGGTTAATTCGAAGATTAGAAATATACGAGAGTTAATTCAAGAAAAATGAAAACTTCTTTAGATGCCTCTGGTTGTATAACTAACGATTTGACATGTATAGCGCGTTAGTAAAATTCTCCCTATAAATACATCACTGCATTGACAGATGTTACAAATACAATGGAAGGTATGTGCGCTCAACTGTAATCAATACCAACTTTGATCAATGAACAAGGAAATAAATTGCCTGTAGTGAAACTGAAAAATAATTAAATGAGTGTTTTTTTGTTGTCATTTTTGGGTAATTTTTCATTGATGCTTGTCTATCTGAGTCGGGTTAAAACGTAGAAATCATTTGATGATGACAAAATCACTACATCGTATATTAATTGGAAATTGCTTTACTGTTTTAATAATGGTAAACGAATCTTTAACAACAAGAGTAGCGAGGGAAAGATTAGCGTCAATTAGAAAGTATATACCAATCTGCAACTCTGTAAGAAAAAAACTACAAGCTAGACAGAGTCTTCAGATCGATTTTTCTGATGATACAGAACAATTGTTTAGACCGATAACTACGGCAACGAAAGGGGTAATATCAGTCACTGAGCAAGCTATATACGGAGATATCCCTGAAGAAGAGAAAAAGAATAAGACGCCTCTTCTTACTAACTTGAAAAAATAGCAATGGAAACTGCAAAATCAACGTTGTTAACAAAAAAAGTGATTACTCCTTTCGTGGTTAAATTTATCCCGGAGGCTATAACACAAATACAACAACAAAAGCAATACATGTTAAGCGATTTTGCTATTAACAGCTATAATTCAATAAAGGAGATTTTAATAGACAAGTATAAAGACGAGCCAATATCATTCCATAATTGGGCTGATGAGGTGTATAAAATAAAAATGGGGAATTTAGATAGGATGAGGAGGGAGTATAAAACCTTCAAAAGAGGAATTGATAATTATAAAGAAAAAGAAAGAGAACCCCAAATAACACCAACACCAACATCAACACGAAGACGAAAAAGACAAGAAGTCCCTCAATGGGATGATGATCATAAACCTTTTAGGCGTTTACAATATGATGATAATGCACAAGGTGCAACTGGGATGGGATTTTCTCAGAGTGATCCAAGTGGGGTATCAGGTAGTTGTCCTGGTAATGTTTTTGGTGACATAACACGATTAGAGGTTCTCATTTCAGGAAAACGAGCTGGAAATAACTCACCGGAAATAATTAATGAAGCAGCTGATATCTGCATGAGGTTATTTCAAGGTGGCATCATGGATATCAAAACATATCGAGATTTCATTGATGAGTTAGTTGAGCATCATGGTTATCAAAGTGATTAATCACCACATTAGATAAATATCATTTAAATAAGAATGATCATACACTACAACCATGATAAACAAGCCAGCGTCTATGTAGTAAACTCACGGTTTCCAATTTATACAGACTATTATGGTGATGGTCTCGGTGATACAATTGCAGGGTTATTTGCAAGAATGGCTCCAAAAGTAGCGCCGCTAGCAAAACAATTATCAATGAAAGCCATTGATGTTATTCGTGATAAGGATATTAGCGCTGTTGGAGATCTTGCCGGGAAAGCGTTTTCAGCTGCAAAGGATAAACTAACAGCGTTAGTTCGACTGCGAAAGAAACCACCAGCGTCATTGGGACCACTACCATCTACAGCGGCGATGCCTGCAAATATTAGTAAAATAATAAATAACGCAGTAGATCAAAAACTAGCATCATTGACAACTTCGTTGACAACTCCATCATTGACAACCAGCAACCAAGATGATATCGCAAATATGATAGCGGGAAGTGACTTAAAAAATCCTCGACGACGTCGACGACGTTGATTTAGATCAACGAATATATAATAAAATGTTCAAACGGTCACCTGATACAGCGCTTGATATGGACGCCCCAGTGCTCAAGGATGATTCCGTACGTGATTATCAATACTATGCCTATCACGCAATACAACCAAATATTCGATCAAGAATTGAACTTCAAGTTCATGATACCAGTAAATACCTTCTACCGTGTGAAGTGTTTATCGAAGTAGAAGGAGAAATTTTACGACCAAATGATACGCCACATCCAGATGATACCCAAGTCTGTTTGGTCAATAATGGTATCATGGCGCTATTTGAGAGTGCAAGATATCTGATTGATGGAAAAGAAATTGAGTCGATAGAACGTGATGCTGATGTAGCCACAACATTAATAGGACTAGCGAGATATTCCGACGATTATACAAGATCGGCAGGTCCTTCTATGATGTTTGCAAAGGATACTAAAAATACTGCTGGAAAAAAATCAATTTGTTGTAGGACAACCACATAATTCCGCTCGTAATGTTAATGCTGATATTGAGAATATGATTATAAGTACTAATGATAATTTCAATCTAGGAGCTGCAACATGCATGTCAATGTTGCAAGTACCGGGTAGATCATTTTCATGCGCGATTCCACTGCATCATATAATTGGATTCTGTAGAAATGTCCGAAAAGTTTTTACTGGAACAAAACATACAGTAGTACTCGTGCGAAAGGTACTGAAATGACGCAATTTGGAGGATTCCAGCAGATGTTGCAAATCCAAATGCTGATGCAGGTAAAGTCATTTTCACAAAACTGTCATTGTGGATACCAGTACTGACTTCATCAATCACCGCAGAAGAACGATTACTATTATTTATGGACCAAGGAGGAAAATCATTACTAAGTTGGCTAACAACAACAACAGATATTGTACAATCAACTGTTAACGGTACATTTACGTGGAACCTGGCATCAACACAAGGTGTTTCAGCTCCACGTCATATATTTATTGCGTTACAGGATACCACACGAGTTGGCAATCAACTCCTCAGCCATATGATATTTGATCGATTAGGTGTTACTGACGTCTCGCTGAGAATAAATGGCCAGCAAGAAACATCCGAGGATATACAACTTAATTACGGTCAGAACCATATTGCGCGCGTGTATCATCGTCAATTGTCATACATGGGACGCGATCAAAATGTTGATACTGGTCTACAAATATCACAACATGATTTTAAGGAACTTTATCCGATCTATTACTTTTCGTTGGAATATCTTGACAATCTGTCGTTGATATACATTTTAGAGCTACTTTGATTCGTTGTGTTATCCCCGAATGCAGAGCGGTTTCTGTCATTCTCAGTGATAAATCAATGCTACTCGAAGGCGTTGGTGAACGAATGAGAGTGATAGATGCACCAGTGGAAAATGTGTAACAATTAGATCAATCTGTTATTAATAAAATGCCATATGATATTACTAGTGTTCCGTTAACTCCTAGACAAATTAAGAAACTACAATCAGAAACAACTGGAAAATGCGGAACTACAATCACATTGAAACCCAATCAGATGACAGGCGGTACAAATAAATTATCGCTGACAAATCGTCAAACAAAACATTTTAGTGCCGCGCTCGAAAATAAAAAAGGAATTCGAATTAAATTTCCTGCGACTGCAATCGACAATCTGAAAAAGACCGGCGGTATATTTCCGTTGCTAGCTGCGATTCCAGCGTTGAATGCAGAAGCGGCCCCAGCGGTGGCTAAAGCGGCGGCGTTAGGGGCCGTTGGTGCCGCGGCAGGAATGTCACTAAAGAAAGCAACTGGGAAGGGATATAAAAAAAAGAAGGGAAAGGGTCTAGGACTACCAGGAACCCCGTATTCATGGTACAGCGGAAAAGGCCTGAGACTAGAACCGGTTTACTAGTGGAGGAATCTTTGACTCCTATGTCCAACTTTGATTTAGTCGATGCTGATAAAATATTGGCCATAAAAAACTTCATAGGTGTCTTTATGAAAGATCAGTTGCCGACACAAATAAACAGCGTTGAAACCGGTATTATTAATCTCGATAACAGCACCGGACCCGGAACCCACTTGGTTGCGTACGCGATTGATCCACGTGTAATCGTTTATTTCGATTAATATGGATTAGCGCCGCCTAAAGAATTCATGCGTTATATAAACCGCTTAAAAACTCCTCGTTGGTATTCTACGCTACCAACACAACAAATGAATGACCCACCAATATGTGGCAGCGAAGTATTAAATGTCCTTGATGCTATTTCAACATCTGGAAAACCACCACATGTTGTCGTAAATAAATACACTAGTAATCGCTGGAAATCGAAGAGATTTTAGAGAAATAATTAGTTTTACAATAACATGATTGATATTAGGGGGAGATCTTTATAAGCGCTGAAAAAATCCAACCACTGAAATATCTGCAACCGGTGAGATAAAAAAAATAATCGAAGATTAAATAGCTTAGATGTTGAACTTAGCAAGTGTTGATCCCAATGAAATAGTTGTATTTCAAGATCGTCAGGGTAAATTGAAAACTAGTAATGTTTCCCTGGATGATATTTTAGTTAAACGACGAGACGCAGTAGACGATACTATCGCGCTGTTTTCTAATCAAGGTAAACTCAGACCAGGTGTACTTGTTTCAACGATCACAGATCAATTAGCAACACTTGATAACAATTATTCATCAACGATAGAATTATTTAAAAAATTAGTCGATGAATATAACGATCATATAACTAAATTCAATCAGTTTTCTAAATCACAAAGAGATATAATTGCCAATATTGACAAGCCTCTATTAGATTTCCTTGGAAATCCACCAGTGACCACACCGAAACTCGCGGAGATTAAAACTTCTATGTTAGAGCATACAACACTTCAATCTAGATATGAAGATCACGTTGAAAAGTTTTCATCATTTCGTAAAAATATTATTTGGTAAATGTTTTGCAACCACGTTGGATAAAATTGACATAAAACTCCCTGATATTAAAATATTCATCGAAGATATGAAAAACCTCATCGAGGCAATCAAAGATGATTTACCGAGGATGATAACAATCATTGAAAAAATAAAAAAAATAATAAATAATGTGTACGCGATCCAACACGGATCATTTGCGTGGACTCCTACAAACAATATACTAAGTATCACCGCGACCGTCAAAGGCATTTATCGATTAACACTAGTGACATCAACTCAATTTAATATATCATCGTCGAGTTTATCTGGGGTCAACAATACGATATCAACGATCATCGATAAGGATACAACCGAACAGTTCACGATAGCATCCACTGATAATAATTTGGCTAGGATTTCATTATCATGGTATATGGAATTCGTAGCGGATTTAAGTAAACAACTAAATTAAAATCGTAAACAATTTGAAAATAAAATGGCAACGTCACAACAATACCGCTATGATCAGGTCAGAGAATTTCAAACTAAACTCAAAACACTCACTGAGGAGTACCAAACAAAAATAAAGAAATAAAGACAAAGAATCACCGCAGTTGATGTTACCATGTAATCTGTGAGTCGTGTAATCACCGGAGCTGGTATAATACTCTCCTCGGTGACAATGATTGCCCCGATAGCTGTTCCAATTTGTATATCCGCGGCGACAACAATTGCGGGAATAATTTCGATAATAACAAAAAAAATATCCTCATGCAGCCAGCGTAAACTGCAAGATTACTCAATTAAATTTCATGTTGTATCAACTGCGTACTCGCAATTATCCTCAATGATATCATCGTCGCTCGATAATACATTTATATCAGATAATGAGTTCTCAGCGATGGTAAGTATTTATGATTCCGCGATGTCAAAATTAGAAATACAACATGAATATAATAACAATGACAACACCGCAAGAACTACTTCAACGAATAGTAAAAAATACAGAACCAATTCAACAAATAACGGAAAATACCACACCGGTGAAAACCAGCATGATCTTAATAACCTCAACCAATCCTGAATTCAGTGTCAATTTCCCTACTCCGATTCCGGTGAAAGAAATCGCGCTGGCAAAACTACGAGTGTATCACAATTGGCCTAATATTAGGTAGACACCATTTGGTGGAAAAGAATCGAAAATCGCAATAACGGCTCATGAACCAACAGTATCATCCGCCCAGTTATGTCGTTGATATTTATCAGAGTTCTATAAGAACTATACTGGGATGGCCTGAAATCCCACCTCGGACAGCTTATCAAATACCCGAACCACAAAAATCTGATCATGTCACCTACAGAATAAAATCTGATAATCCAGTAAAAAGTTATGACGAATACAATAAGTTGAAATTTTTCACTGGAATAGACGATCGCGTTAATAGATATTATCAAACTCGACAATTTGAAATCGTTAAAAATTTCACAGCGATGATTAATGATTTTTCACTGTTGTTAGTATCTCTCGAGTCTGGTACTCTCACTCGAGATGAATTTATCAGCGTTGTAGAAATATGTAATAAAATCATCGATGACATGGAAACATATAATTTGCTAATTATTCAAGAGATATTAGGTGACGATAATCCTAAAACAAGAACAGAGTTTGCAACAAAGTATAATATACACATAGGATATATTCCTTATTTTAAAATTTCAGGATATAGTGTCCCAATTTTGAAAGAATCTCTTAGATACGCCATCGATGAAGGTTTCAAAAAAATCCATGACGCATGGAAGAAATTGCCACAATCACAAACAGCAATTCTCAAATATAATAATGACCCAGACGGAGGCGGCAGGCATATTGCTCCTCAAAATGTGAATAAATCCTCGGTGAATGCATTGAATTTAGTATGTGATGTTTTCGAAGGAAGGTATCAAATAAATCTCGAGCGATCAAATCAAGCTCAGCAGGGATATATGTTATACTCATTGGCACCAACAGCTCCTCCAGTATTTCTAATGATTGAGGATCCAACTAATCCAGTCTATATGCGATGTCATAATAATTCGTTAACGAGAATTAATTTCAAACTCACCGATCAGTCCAATAATCTGATTGATTTGCGAGGTGAGGTTTTACTAATTAGTCTATTTGTGAAATCGTAGTGATTTTCATTGTTAACCCATAGCAGCAGAGGGGGGGGGGGGGCGACAACGACGCTGGCGTCTTCGAACAAGCGTTGGTTAGCCTCGTCGACGCATTTTTACCGATTTACGTGGAAGCCTTAGATTGCCGAATCGACGCCTCTACAAAGTTCTCCGATTCGCCCCCTCTGCTGCTTGATATAATTGCCTCGCCGACAATCAGAGATATAAGTATTTTACAATAAATCATATCTCGTAATAACACTATTGGTGCCCATTATCTTTTCAGAGAAATGGTTTTTTTTTTAAAAACAACATAACAGATTCGATGAAGTCTTTTAGCAAACTCGAATGATATTACACGAGCGATTCCGGTTAGATCAAAATCGGGTAGTGGTTCATTTATCGCAACACGTTTCATCTCGTGCGTGGAATGTCCAAATAGTTTAAAATATTCAGCATATCTCCGTACCCAAGATAATTTCCCTTATAACACGCAACCATATCAACCGAAATAAGATCTTTATCATCTTATTATTATTCCATAATCCGCCGTGTCCGCATTAGCAGCAACTAGCTTTTAACATCTTCGAGAAATTCAGCGCGTGTTGGTTTCCACAGATTTCTTTCTCTGGCAGCGTTGGCTGCAACTGACGGAACTGTAAAACAATTTGTTAGCAATTGCTCGGTATTCTCTGTTGAAACTATCCACGCAAGTTTTCTCAACGTGTCATGAAGAGATTATATTACGCTGTTTGGTCTTATAAATGGATCAAACTTACCTTCATCATCGGAACTTTTAAATAACCATACTTACACAGGATCGTTTTTACTTAACTCTTAATTAAAATCAAACACGTTTTTCCCAGAGTTCTATGGGGGGTAACATCTTACAGTACGATCTCATGGAAATATTGTTACTGCGTTAGTTGGCATTGTGGTCAATGATATTTATTGGAGCTTCTCCTTTTTATAATGTTTCGAATCGTATAAAATCTCTCCTGTTATTCTTTTACTGTTATTGGGAATTTTAATGTCATTTCTAGGCCTCATGCATTTCTTATTGTAGCTCAGGTACCCTTGACCGATATAGCCCACTCCTTTATCCTTCTACTTCTTAGATATGTCAGACCGTTTCCACGCATCGCATTTTTAAAATGCTCTGTTATTCGCTAGATTATCAATAATGGGTTTTTCATTTATCACATACATTCCATAAATAACCGCGGTCACATGATACAAACACTCATAATACGGTTAGTCAAGACCGGTCATCTTTCCTGGTTATAAACTTTTACTCACAATGACGGCTTTTTATTAGCAAGGATAGGATCATATTTACCACAAAATTCAAATTTCCTGTTTCTGCTAATATAAAAACAATTTACTCTGACAAAATACTTTCAATTATCGAGATGCGCAATTATATTCGCCGCTCGTTTATCGTTCATCGTAGCATCAACACTATTATTGATTCGGAATGTTGACCACTTGTGAAATGCACTATCGCTGATAAATGCCTTCTTGGCCTAGTAAATTTTATTAATCACTCTATTATTCCGCGCTAGGTTTCATTGGTAAATCAGGAGATATTCTATCGATATTAAATTTCGTGTCAAGAAACACAGTTTTCCAGAGTTTGATTTTGGATAATCTCTCAAATTCTTCCATACTATAATTAAGACAAATATTTAAAACAAAAATTTTATATATACAATGCCCCAAACATGGATGATAGAGTATGTAATTCCTTGTAATAAATCATGCATAAACAAATTTTGCGGATAGAATTAGGTCCAGTGTGGTGGTAAAAGATATTGACAGCTTAAGCATTATTATGATAAAAGAAATAACGACCTTGTCAGTGATAAAGTTATAAGAGCTGTATAAGACTATATTGCTATATTCTCAAGTAACAATCAAGACAAATACTGATTTAAACATATAAATATTATATATATATATATATATATATATATATATATATATATATATATATATATATATATATATATATATATATATATATATAGAAAGAAGTGAAAATAACAAGCTTGTAAAATTTAGCAAACCATTTATTGAGTACAAATATTTTCATAAAAGAAAATAAATAAACTTACGGTTTTAGAGAATCAAGTCCAAAAATTAATCAACAAAGAATTCACAATATAATCTACTAGTGTAATTGCAAGAGTCCTGATAAATAAATGTCCTAATATTTCCCGGTTCGAATCTTGACGATGTAATCCAATATGGACGACCATGTCACGTGATGAAGTCATTTTTAGTTTTATAATAATAATCCAAATGAACACAAGTAATTTCTAGATAACTAACACAATAAATTTCAATTGATCCCAACGAATAATTTACACTCAAACAATAACACACACATGTTTGTATTCCAAAGCCCAGACTAACTACTGAACTGTTCTCTCCCAAACATTAATTTAATTACCTGTTTTTACGTAAACAGGAAAGGGGTCACGACCTTCCAGAATGTATCAGAACAATCTCACGTTCAAGAAAACACGTAACCAGCATGATCTAGAAAGATGTCCATGGAATCACCCAATCATTTTAGAAGCTTGTTTACACTCTGAAGCAAGGTCAGAAAATGATGTTAACATATATTGTTTACTTGTAGAGTGTATAGGTCATCCATTTCTAGAAAATATCTTACAACTAACGAATTTTAAATCCAATTTGTCAAATTGGAATCTGACAAACAAAATTAAGTGATTTAAATCAAATATACGTAACAATATATATATATATATATATATATATATATATATATATATATATATATATATATATATATATATATGAGCCAAAAATTGGTAAAGCATCCCACGATCAAGAGCTACGAAGCATCTCGTGATGGCGTACTCAGAAACTGCCGGTTGAAAAGACCAATGGATGTAGTTAATAATTTTGGTTATCTTCAGTTTGTAGTTTGGGGAGGGTGACTGTATCCTTGTCATATGTTTATCTACAAATGTTTCTTTGGGGTCATCAAAGATGGATCATATTATTAGTATAATAACCAATAAAAATGTATATAATCTGCAACCTATGATACAATGTAAAAATATGTACTTCGAAATACTAGGAGTTGCAGAATTTTTAAGAGAAGAGCCGTTAAATTTCCAAGGCTTGTTTACACTCTCTCCCATCACGTTTAGACCAACGTCATGAGTGTATTTTGCATTCTCCCGAGGATTTAAACTGAGGTGTGCGCATGAAATTGAAACACCTTAATGTTCTAACAAAGAAACTTTGCTGGGGAAAGAAATTCGTGGCGCACCCAAATAAACAGTAGCGTGGATTCTTTACGCTCTAAATCACACTAAAGGGTAACCACACAATACATTAAGAATGAATGTCGGCCAAAAGAAACGGTCATAGGGTCGAAAAAGTCTCAAACAGACAAAACGACAAAAAGAGAGAAATCTCAAAAAGGAGATCCAATGAAAGACACAAAGGTCAGTAAAAGGACCCGGTGAATGATAACCGCTCATAATGGCTAGTGCTTATTTTACTATTTAAAGATATATTTGATATATAATGAACTATACAAATATGTTTGATGTAATTTCTGCAATTAATTTGAAAAATGAATGCAAACAACTATCGGATAAGCTGATCCTGAAAAGGATCTTTGTGATTTGGAATATTTACAGGAACTTAAATGCGAAAATAGATATACTCTTCCATCCGAGTACAAATGTATCATGCTAATTCAACAAGCAATTTACGAATCATTAGCAAATGATATAAAATTAAAGAAAGTTGCACCCGTTTTTACCTTGGCAGAATAAATAAGATGAAACAAGAAAAAATATTAATACACGTGTAAGGCAACTGACAAAGATTATAGAAACGAGTTCTGAGAATAGAAGAGAGTTCTGAGTAATGAAAACGAAAGTAGAAATATTCTGAATCAGAACATTTGTTTACTAGTACAAATCATTCACACTGATTGATTTCGTTATTCAGATAGGGCATTTACTACTAAAAATCGCGCCCATTGACTGATTTCGTAATTTTGATAGGGTATTTACTACTAAAAATTGTCCATACCGACTAATTTGCTAATTCTGATAGGGTAATTGCTAGTAAAACTAGTACAAATAATGAAAATTGCCCGATTTTACAATAATATAATATTATGCAACTGATTAACAAAAAAATATTATATATATATATATATATATATATATATATATATATATATATATATATATATATATATATATATTGTGCATAATTACAGATTTACTAATTCTGGTATGGTAATTGCTAGTTAAGATCCTGCACATAGACCTATTTACTAATTATGATAGGGTATTTACTACTAAAATCGTGCACACCGACCGATTTACTAATTCTGATAAGGTAATCGCCTGATATAATCAACTTTGGCAACTGATTTGCTAATTATGATAGGGTATTTACTACTCAAAATCGTGCAAACTGATTGATTTTATAATAATACAATTATGCGACTGATGAACATTAACATATTTTATTATATATATTTCGTGCCCACTGACAGATTTACTAATTGTGATAGGGTAATTGCTAGTAAACATCGTGCACAGCGACCAATTTACTAATTCTGATAGGGTATTTACTACTAAAAATAATGAAAATCGTCTGATTTGCTAATTCGCACAGCGTATTAACTACTAAAAATAATGCTTTGTGTGGAAATGTTTCAAAATTATTATTATTTTGAATCACAAATATATTTGCATTTAAGATTGTATATAAAGACTTCTTTGTAATTTCTCTCTAGATAAATAAATGAGGTTAGAGTTCTGGTCCATAAGGTTGAAATTCATTCTTATTATTAGTGAATTATGACATCGGATATATATTGAATTAACCGGTTCGTGCACGATCAGATTTCCAAGAGATAATCGAGGAGTGAAAGTATATAGAAAATATCCCTGTTTGCCTGATTTTATATTCCTGAGTTTATCTGATAACTTTCATCAATTGAATCACAAACAATTGACTGCGATTACCGAGGTTATATTTACTGTTTCGGGTGATATATGTCTACTACCACCAAATGGATCATTGTTGTATCTTTCGCGACTGTATGGTCGGCCGCAGCAATCAATGCTCGTATATAAGCGAGAAGTGGAAATATACCACCTGATTTAACTATATCGGAAATAGCACTCGCAGAGAGACTATACTGAAATCCTGTTTTATTTTGTTGAACCATTAAAATATTTAATCTGACTAGTTGTCAGTGATAGTTTATTCTGACCACTGCGATCTGATTTGTATTTTAGCGATATTGTAGTTCCACATTTGTTATCCGAATCTGATTGTAGCTCTGTAACTTGAACAGGAGTCAGAGTAACACTAACGTGACTATATGACATTATAATAATACGAGTGATCTAATTGTGTTACATATTTGGCAAACATTTACCAAGGGGTATTTGCATTTTCAACCGGGGCGTCAATGACTTTCATTCGTCCAATAACACCTTCGGGTAACACTGATTTGTCGCTGAGTATAATAACCATTGCTCTGTACTCAGAGATAAGGGGAACGGATGAACGGGAAGAGTTACACGTGCTCAAAAGTCTATATCAACGACATTCTGGTTAAATCACGACGTTCGAACGAAAAGTAATAAATCGGATATAAGTTTTTAAATTCTAATTGCGATATTTGCAGACTAGTATCTACATTCAGATCCCGTCTCATAAATGTCAGCAAACGATTATATGCGCGTGTTATTTAGTTTTGTCCGTAATTCAGTAAAATATCTTCGGATGGTTCTTGTTGGCGGTTTATTCTTAACGAGACTTCTGAAACTCTCAGTTGATTAAATATCCTATGGCTGCCTATTGATTTAATTGTGTTTATCTTGTAGCGCAATAAATATATGTCGTGCCACAGAAACACCCTGTTGTGATGCCATATGCAATGTAAATATGCCGTTAAGAGTGCTATCCATAATATCTGTCGTTGTTGTTAGCCAAGATATCAATGATTTACCACTAGTATCCACAAATGACAATAATTTATTCTCGGCAGTGATCGCTGGAGTCATTACTGCCATCCACAATGAAAATTTTGTTTTATTTACTCTACTCTACCAACATCAGCAACACAAGCACCTCGCCATATTGCCTCATTATCATAATTTTGTCTTAAAAGGACTAATGTGTGTTTAGCTTAAAAGATAACCTTTTCGTACTTCTACAAAATCCAAATATATGAGACAGTGTAATTGCACATGAAAAGAATCTACACGGTACTTGCAACATTGCTATTTGTGCTGCAAATTATATATAAGTAGCACTAACGCACATTTTATAATAATGAAAGCAGCTTCTGGTACAGCTTCATGTTCAAAATCGTCTGGTTGTGCATCAGATGCAGTAACTTGTGGTGTCCGTACTTTAACATAAAGAACATTATCAGCGTTATCAGTAATATCCTTTACAAACATCGCTGTTGGACGGGTGGATCTTGTATAATCATCAGAATATCTCGCTAAACCCACAATTGTTTTGGCACCATCGACATCATGCTGAATATATTCAATTTCTCTCTTCCATCAATCATATATATATATATATATATATATATATATATATATATATATATATATATATATATATATATATATATATATATATATATATATATATATAGCGCTATTAAATAATGCCATAATACCGGTATTAACAATCCAACTTACACATTCTCTACATATGATGTATTATCCGTCTTTACAAGTTACGCTTCTACTTCAAAATATGCATTAGCTGGTAAGAACTATTTACTTATATCATGAGCTTGAAGTTTAATTCTTTCTCCTCGTTGATCTGGTTGTATTGCGAGAAAAGAATAAATTTGATAATTACGTACTAATTGATCTTTGGAAATTGGCGCGTCTATATCAAATGCTTTGTCAGGTGAATATTTGAACATTTTATTATATATTTCTCGATCTAAATCGCGATCTTGCTGACCTTGTGAAACCACTTCCTGCTATTCAATTTGTAGTAATATTTCTTTATACTTGATCCGATCCTTGATTTATCAAGCCTGCTAGTTTTTTATCCGCGGCATGGTTTATTATTTTACTGACATTCGCAGACATGATTTCCGTAGATTCCAGTTTCATTCGCTGCGGTGTTTTTCGTATTAATCGTGTTAGTCTTTCTTTGGCTGCAGATAATGCCGTAATGGCAACATTATCAATAGTACAAGGAGCTTTTTAATCAATAACATTAATTGCTTTCATCGGTAATTGTTTTGCGATTGGTGCTATTTTGGGAGCCATTCTTGCACATAACCCTTGAATAACATTACCAAAACAATCTTTCATAAATTGTTATATAAACGGGTAATCGCAAATTTACTACTCTGACTATGGTGCAAACGTATGATCATCTTATTTATTATCATTATATTCAATTGCTGTGATAACCATCAGCGAGTTCATCGAGCCATTCGCCATGAAATAATCGTTTATAAATATCAGCGGCTTCATTAAATATTTCCGTAGAGTTATTTCCAGCCAGCGTTCCTCCTATGATAATTTCTAATCGTGCTATGTCGAAGTGAATATGATTAGGACCGGCAATAAGACCACACACCCGAACACCGCTTGGAGAAATACCACTACCGGTAGTAACAGGAAAAATAAGAACATTCTTCTAAAGGAGTTTTTCTATATATAGAAATCCTCTCATCGGTTATTCTTTCTTGATGAGATGGAGGAAATTGATAAAAAGGCTCTTACTTTGAAGATTTTGTATTTTCTTTCTTTATGTTTTCGTTCTCTTTTTCGCTGTTTTTTGTGTTTCCATTTCCTGTTGTTTTGGTTCGTCATATTGACTTTATACTCTATCTACCGCATCGATATATTTTATATACGATGCACTTTTGTGTCGATTCGACTTGTATTAGTTCTAATTTTATGAAATACATCAACCTAGTCTTGCATATCTTTAATATATTTTTTCTGTTCCTGTTTCCACTTATTTATTTTTTTATTTCATAAGTCGTACGAACAAGAGCTGGAAAAATTTTGAATAATTTTTACCGATTTCCGATAAAGCATATTCAGTAAATTTATTACGTAATTCTTCGACTATTTCTTCATCAGATTTTTCGGACTAGATTGAGGTCTTGCTTTCTGTGGTCTTGCCATTTGAGATACTTGACCAGAAAGATTTTGTAAAAGTCTAGATGCTTTTTTTTATTACTTTAAGTTACTTTTTCAATTTCAGGAAAAATATATTTTTTCTTGTCTTCTTCTCCTTTTTTCCATATATAGCTTTTTTAGTAGTTGCAGTAATACGTTTAAACAATTGTTGAAAACGTTCTGCAAAAACTTACCTTTTAAGAATGCAATGTAAAATGTAAAACTAACTTACATATATGTGAATTAAATCCTAATCAGTCATAAACGTTTTATTAGAGGTCTACACCTATGCATTTACAATTGCATGTCATTAGTATTCCCAATCAGTTGTAATAGTGCATGTCTTGGTGTTTTTATGGTCTCCAAAGTGCGCTTTGCCAGGGGCCTGGATTGTGATGATATGCAAGCAGCATTTGGATGCATCACATTAATAAAATTAAGAATTTACCTTTCAGACTTCACTATAATTTTGACAGTAATTTTGCTTCCAAGAATAATATTGATCACTTTGTAATAACAATCAAAGATAATTGTAATAAATAAATTCGATAAAGTTGAAACACAATGAATACAATAATAAAGTTGATTCTGAATCAGATGCTAACCCAAGGGTGGGTAATTGTTTTCAAGGAAATGTGATGCTTTACCGTGTAATTAAGATTTGTTTGCAATTATGATTTTCTGAAAATACTCAGTGCTTAATGGAAAAGTCCATTTCATACAATTATAAGGTCGGAATCAAGATTATGAACATGTTTACATTTAATAATAATCTGAATATTTATCTTGCAATCACTGAGTAAATTTTAGTAATGTATCATGTTGTTTATAAGTGGCAGTGATAAGGTACACTATGAACTTGATTTTGGACAAGGTCAAGTACAAAATACAAATATACATATCATACAGTCATTACGAAAAGCAAAAAAACACAAACTAAATATACATAGCATCTCTCTTCGTAACGATAGGAATGATTTATTCGACAAACTTTAAACAATTTGACAAGTACACATTCGATTCAACATTACACTCAATAATGTCTTATAAATTACATAAATAACGGCATATAATACTTTGATAAACGTGAAATATTGCGCAGGTACAGAACTATATTTGAACACAATTCTTTTGGAGTCAGTAATATATTCTACTCTATCATTGCACAGGTAAAATTAATATGGAAATTCGTGATCTTTGTGTCAAATGAACAACATATTGATGCAACTGAAATAACAAAAACATGGCTCATCAAATCTTGAGAATGTTACAAAATATTAGTGTGATAACACGAAACTATTGCTATAAGCAAATATTCAATGTTTTGAGAAATAGCCATAGTGTGTTCATGCCTTCGTTGTCTTTTACTCAGTTTGAACTAAATTATACCTTTGTGTATGTAATCTTTTTATGACAATCTTTTCAATATGCATTTTATATCAGGATTAATCCTATAATTTGTCCTCTTCTTCTTCTCCTTCTTGTTCTTCTCATTGTATTTATTATTATTATTATTAGTATTATTATTATTATTATTATTATTATTAGTAGTAGTAGTAGTAGTAGTAGTAGTAGTAGTAGTAGTATAGGTAGTAGTATTGTTGATGCTGTTATTATAAATTTTCTAAGTTATAGGATATTTTAAAATTGCTAGTTTTGCAGTGTGGGCATGACAATCTTTTTTGTTTCTCTCTCTGAGCAGCTTACTCTATTTTGTTGATCATTAATGCATTCTATACATTATTTTCTCATTTATTTATTGAAGCTCTTTAGAGCATTTGAGACTACACCAGGACTGTACGGTATTGAAATTACAAGCTTTAGGTAGGTTATGTACCTTCATGCATTTGTAATGTTGTTTATCGTATTCTCGTACCTGATCTTGTTACGTTTATTTGTACTCTAATAATAGAGTAGGGATTTGTGTTTTGTATTGCGTACATTCATTCTTGTACATGTTCAGACGTAATGCACACTACTTTATAACTGCTTCTTGCAAAATGTATTTAAAATAATATTTTATCTTGTGGCAACATCCATACTAATCAGGTAGACTATATCACTAGAAAGATGTATACATATTATACTCATATGTAGGACTATTTTAAAACGGAGAAGGCAGAATCAACCTAGAAATAATAAATATCAAAAGGTATCTCCTTGCATATAGTTAGACATCAAAATAGTGTAAGTGACCTATTTAAATCACAAGGAAACATATGTAATGAAATCTGCAAGCCTCAGTTTTTATAATACGATCTATATGTCGATGTTTGAGGTATGCATGATCAAACAATGCCAGCTAATTGTTTCTTTCCAGAAATGGCAGCATATGGGTAGACTACAATGTTTTGCTACCTAGAGCCAACAGAGAGAATCTAATCAACTCGCTACAATTTATAGAAAGAAACGTGACGAATAACCTTGAGAAAATGAATATTTCGATTTATTCTGAGCACGCAAACATAACAGTAACGAACATGTCTTATCAGGTTCAGGACGGTAAGAGACATACTAGAGATTAAAGTCGTCATTTTCTTTCGTTATTTCTTTGTTCTGTAACTTATGTTTCTAGAGTTGTGGATCCGCTCAGACCTGTACGTTATCAGATATAGGTACTAGAGTCAGTTTAGATTTTAAATTTTTATTAATAAGCATACAGTGTTTCTTGATAATATCTTACAATATAAAATCCAGGAGACCATCAGTCTAGATTATATTCATTTTAGCGCTTTTAACGTATAAGCATGACAACATGAATTAAAATCAGCTACACTTTAGTTGAATTATTCATATGACTTCTGACGTATGAATTTACCGTATATAATGAATATTTCAGACAGATATTATGCTCATACTATGTACGAAATATTTATAATTAAATGAATAGTAGCACTATTTCAAACCACTTAAAGATAAGACACACACACACAAACACAAACACAAATATATATATATATATATATATATATATATATATATATATATATATATATATATATATATATATATATAATATTCTCGTCATCTGTAGACAGAAGTAATGACCTTGCTTCTGATAACTCCAAAGGGCAGCAAGCACAATAAGAAAAAGGATTGACGAATGTTATATTCATATCGAAAGTTTCGTTTCTTCTATTTCCGAACGTGTCAGTTGCCTCCTTTTCTGATTTTAACATCTTTTGTTATGCCCTGAACAACATTACTTCATTACAATTGTAAATTCCTATACTGATGCTATTTTCAAATAACATGATATACTATTATACCATAACATTGCATTTTCTACATATCTGCATTGTTGATTCCTTCCTAGCAACGCTATGTGCAGAAGTTTATATATTTTATGTTTTACCCATTATAAACCTTGATCAATTCCTTCTAATGTTTGGGAATTTAAATCACAGCATTTCTTTTTATGGCAATCGAAAACAGAAGACAATTAATTTGTATTTTATATTTCCAGCATTGTACAGAGCTAACATATCAGATTTATGTACGTTCCTCATAAACCCTTGCGAATTTGGGTATATGTGCAAAGAAATCGACAGCAAAACAGCTTGCTATGACAAATGCTATTTAGATCCTCTTCACTGTTCCAACGATGGAGAATGTTATATTGACTATAAAAATAACGAGCTGAAATGTCGGTAGGAACAAAGGATTTTTCATCTAATTTTGGTATCTTATTCAACTACTTTTCTTATGCTTATACTAGTATGTTTAGTATGAATAGGTACAACTATATACATGTATGTCTGGGTTATTTCCGCACAAATCTCGTTCTTTCTCAAATGTCATGATGAACATGTATGAAATATAACGTTCGTCTGTTGAGAAAAACATTAGTGATGGACCTAACTGAGCTTACTTTAAATTGTCGTGTTTCAACTACATTTAATCATATTAAGATTATTTCCAGATATATAATAAAGTAATTTTACTTACCTACATTATCACATTTAGTAAATGTAACGTATATCAGAAAGTTAAATATATATTTGTAATTGTAGTTTCACAAAGGAGAGAAATTGCATTTAACTACAATAAACGTTGGATAGGATTGCAGTAGACAAAATGAGTATATGTTGGTCATTTATGAACCTTACGGTCTCTTGCAGGTGTCGAGATACGACTGAATATGTTTTCGTTGGTGAAAAGTGTGAGATAGCGATTATGAAAGTACAGGCATTATCCCTCTCCGTCAAAGACTATGCGATTATTGCTGGTGCTGCAGCTGGCGCAGTTGTGTTGATTATTATTGTTGTTAACTTGATAAAGTGCCTTAGGAAGAGAGGCAAAAAGGACAAAAACAACGATGATATAAACAGAGAAAGGTGTGTAGTAAGAAGTACAGTGTAATTTTCATTGTCAATATACACAGTTGGCAATATGTTGCATAGTATGGATGCACGTTTAATTAAATCCGTTGCAGAACGAGAATACTTGTCATCTTCAGCGCATAAGAGATGTCGAAAATATATCATAATGATATAGGAGACTTTTTTAAATTGATAATTTTCTAAATATAGTACTACTTATAATATATAAGGTGCCACGTATTTAAGCTTGATCTCTTGTACGTTTTAGTTTTAGTTTGCATTTGTATCTTAGCTATTTACATTCATAATTTCGGATTTATTTTCCCTGGAGATAGGTTAACTAAGCTATTTTAGTGGATGGGAAGCCATGATTACTGCTCTTGTTCCATCTATCCATTTATGAGACTATCTGTCTCTCAGTATTTCATTGTTACGAATTCAGTGACATTCAACACCTAGGAACCCATATTACCCAACGGATGATCATTTGCACGAGTCTTATGAATGTCTTACCATACAATATAACATAATTAATAGCACTGTTCTACTGCATTCATAATACAATGGCACATCTAATATGTGAATCAGAAGAGAGAAGAGTTACGATCTGGTGTTGGGGATCAGGGCTTGATTTATATGGTTGTTAGTAAAGTCGAGCTGAAGAAATTGTTTTTTGTTTAAATCTTTGATTGTTTAAACAGAAGATATGTTTCAATAACTCTTATGTACGAGTGTCCACAAATATTGATTTGCTAATCCATCACAAGTACCTAACACTTTGTATATGACGACCAAATTGTGTTCACAAAGTGACGTGTTTAATTGGTGATTGACATATGGTAACCTCTGCACCACATAGAATGACTCATAACGTGCTAATTATTGTTTATGATTTTGCGTTATTTTTGTACACAGTCAATAATATGTATATTATAGAATATATTTATTTTGTACTGAGGTAATTTCCTGCCATGAAATTATATCTAAGCATAATTAGAACAAAGCAGTTTGTGTAGCGAAGCAGGCACTCGACACCAATGCGGTTCAAAATAATTGGTTTGAACAATTCCAATAATGGAGGTTAAATAAATGTTCGTTTTAGCATATGCATTCCGATAGATGGGAGGACAATATGGCTGATCAAGGTGGTTTTTTTACAGATCGGACTTGAATGGTGCCGAAGCTTTGGTCCATGACTCCCAGATGAATGCACCACGGAATATTAAGCCCACATTTCAAAACAAGGCCTACATGCATGCATCTGGTATGCCAGAATTAAATAAAGACCTCAGAGTCTACAGAGACCCACATTCTGGAGAGGAAGTAAGTTTGCTTTGTATTGTTTTTATGTCATTTTTATTTAAGTATAGCTTTATGCCTTTGTGATTCAGGCTTGTGAACTTTTCAAATGCTTACATTAATATTACTCACTGTAGTTATCATTTTGGTTCTTACCCAAATTTGTGTTCTAGCAACCCGATTCTCATTTTTTTCTAAAGCAACGTAGCCCTATTCAAATCGCGTCTCTTCGCAAGTGTTACCTAATACGTTCCTTCAATGAGATTTTGTATTAACAGTTAAGGTCTGCACGTATAAACAGGCCTTGGTTTATAGAGATGTAAAAATGTATGTATATAAGAAAATACTATGTATTTCGGAGTGGAGTGGAAACTTTAATGCACCAAGTTACGATCGCATATTAGTACATGAGAATGTTGATGTTTATCGTAGTTTTACATCATTAATGCATTACTTGAATTATCGAGACCTCTGATCATGTTTAATATATTATAATGTGAACGCTTCATGTATAAAACTATTTGAAACAACCTAACAAAGTAAATCTATATACTTGGAATTTACTTTCAGTTTTTTAAAATATCTCTACCATATATCACGACTGTTATTGTTATCAATTATTGTAGCACTGATAAATCTCAAACTCAGAAAACGAAATGTGTAATATTTCTGTTTATTATATACTCAAATCAAATATCTTATGGTGACATTTATAAACTGACTTCAATGAGTGCACTAGATTTAGTTCTTGTATTTAGGCTTTAATATATCAGCCAGTCAATATCAACAAACCGTTGTCAAGTGGAAACAGAGAACTTGAATATATGCAATCCGAACAGACCTCACGTCGATCAGTGTATGATTATATTGACACGGAAAATCCTGTAAGTAAACAAAGTGTATGTACCGTATCGAATTATCAAGACCCCCTCGTCGTTTGCATTACATTTTTGCAGGAATAGTAAGCTTTATAAATATGGAATGTTGTGCACAAGCATGTACCGAAACAACTTCCATACCGAAAGCAATTTTATTTCAATGTAATGGTTATAAAACCTAATTATCTTTCAAGTTCATATTTTCTCTTTTGCACATAACATATTTATATTCAAGCAAGTATGAAACAAAACTACGAAATTAAAACATAACTGAGATATCATACTTGCTTTAGAAGCCTACTTTAGCAGTAATAACATGTTTCTGTATCATTGTAGGCATTTATTTAGTTCCTAGTTGATACAATGAATCATCATATTAACTTATAGATAGGTACATACATTAATACATATTCTTTATGTAGGTTTATATAATTCATGTATTTATTCAAACGTATGGAAGAGGAATTCACAATTGTTTAATATTTGTAATTTTTGAGGCTATTTAGTGTTGATAGAAATTAAATGAATGAACCATTAAAATCTTTGCAGTACAAAATCAAGAGACCTAATCTGACGGAGTCCAGGAAATGGGCACTATAAGGCACTGTTGTGATTCATAATATGATCGGTAAAATACTTGTCAATCAATTAAGTTCCACAGACTATACTAACATGATATAATATATCGGCAAGAGTTTCAATCTGAAGGATTACAACAGCAGATAAGGTGATCAGACCTTTTGTTAAAACGTTATGTTTAAAAGATAAAATTAACCTTGAAAATGAAATAAATAAGGTCAATAATGCCAAAGCATCTGACTAACCAAGAGTTACTCTAATTGGGTTAGCTCATTTTTGTTACTTTATTTTTTGTCGTTTGTGGGTTTTTTTAAACTTTGAATGCATGTTTTGTTACCCACCCGGAATTTTAATGTAAACTGCGCCCTTTCTGCTGCTCTTTGGGTTTGAGTAATTACGGCATTATGATATATCAATCATGGCACCAGCTTTGCCGTCTTATTAAGTAAAATTCGCTCGAGAGATACTAGAATCAATCAAAATATATCTTTCAGTCAAGATATTTGATGATCTTGGAGTTTCTGAGGTTTCTTTAAGAATAAACGGACAACACAAATCATCTGCAGATATTTTACTAAATTATGAATATAATCATACAGCAGGAGTATATAATCGTCAGCAGGCGCATATCATCGTTTAATGACATTTTTGGGTCATGCCCAGAATATTGATAACTGGATTGAAAATATCACAATGAGATTTTACAAACATATACCCATATTTTCGCTTGAACATGTTGATTTAAAACGGCAATAAATCATTGATATAATTGTTCGAACTCGCGTACAAATAATTGTGTGGATTTACCTAAGCATAGAGGAATTATTGTTATACCTTCAGATAAATGGATATTATTTGAAGGTACTGGCTGACAAATGAGAGTTATTGATGCCCCAGTAGAAAACATGAAAATAATTCGCTCATGATATTATTAAAGATGCAACACAACTAAATGGAATATTAACTCTTCTCACAGCTATACCTGAATTAACATCCGCTGCCGCTCCATCTGTTGCCAAACCAGCGGTACTTGGTACTGTTGGAACCGCTGCCGGAATGGCACTAAAGGAGGCAGCTGGAAAAGGCATTTTGCAGGCAAACATCTTATTACCATGATCACGGACACAACAACAGTGAGGACGTCCATTAGAGTCAAGTATGCCTCAACCGGGTCGTCCAAGATTGCCGGCCTCACGTTACGGAAATACCCCCATGTGAAATTCGAGACATTCTAGGAAGTTCAGAGTGTACATATAAATAAACAATTCTTAATAGTGAAGACGGCTCAAAACATAATCCTAATTGTAAACATGACAAAAAATATATATCAGAGAGCCTTCTCTACATTCAACATATATATGCATAACGTCTCCCATAATCAACACTTGGGGTGAAAACGAACAATCACCACGTGTTGTGGATGGTGTAGGTTGTTCTGTTGAAGTTCGAACTTGGCGTTGGATCAGCCACGTTGTATATGCGAAAGATTAAGATCGGCACTTTCGACAGTATGTCAATCTCCAAACCTAGTCTGCGAGTTCTGAATTTAGCAATGCGCCACTGACACCTTCTTACTGAGAGATGTTTTAGAAACTATTATTAAGTCACCCACACTGGATTCACATTATAAGATTAATGTCGGATTTCCTAACACATCGTATTATAATTATATATATATATATATATATATATATATATATATATATATATATATATATATATATATATATATATATATATATATATATATATATATATTTACTCATCAGGTGTTATAACTCAGCTTCTGTGTGATTGGCTAGGGCAACATGGCCGTAAAAGCATGTCCTTGTTGGGTGCTTAACCCACTTTGCTCTTTGCCATTATTCATGCCAAGTTGAACAGTTTGGCGTCGCGTGTGCAGGTAGATCGCTTCTGTGGACGTCCCAAAGGCATGCTTGATCAGGATAACGATGAAGATGCTGTAGGCAGTGGGGCCTAGGATGCAACTGTTTGACTCCGTTGCGGATGTTGAAGAGGTCAAACGTTGAGCCATCATACTGTACTGTGCCTTTCATGTCCTCGTGGAAGGACTGGATCATTCTTAGAATATATATTATTAAAATTATGTTACTGCACCAAAAATATTGTCGTACTGACAGTTGAATTTACTGTATAATAGTTATGAAAATACAACGTTTGCAAAGTGACAAGCGAGGCAACTCTTTCATTACTCTCTATCGAAACAGATGCCTGACAACGTTATGTCCCTAAAAAGTTTACGAAAATATTAATTTTTTTATTTATCTTTTGACACGCTTTTTACTAAAGCCGAAACATATGGTAGCTGTATATGTCGATGAAAATAATATTTCTTCGCCGGTCTCTACATTTACGGATACAACTGATCTTGAGCTCATATTACTACAGCCAGTCATACCGAATTTGCACTTCTGCATTTGAATTAATATTAACAATCACAAGACCTTTCTCAATTTATCCATATTGGCATTCATATGTTAACTGATGTCAATATTTATTTGCCCCAGTACAGAATACATGATAAATAGTATTAATGAAATAGCCAACTATTTTATTAATCGACGACACCTGATGGTACCATCACTAGATTTCTCCTTGATGTCGGGATGTCTTACAAACATATTTTCGATTGTTTTACAATAATATTATTTGTCTAAATGATTAATTATTGAAATGGTCATTTGTCTAAATGATTATCATGAAAATCTGGTTGTATAGTCTTTAGGGTTTTTCGTGACCATTTCTGTATTATAGTCATTTTTGTATCATAAGATCTTTTAGTTCTCTCTATTTTTACCACCACATTGAGCACACAACTGCGTTTCTCATCTAATCCCAACACCGCATATAAAACGCGGTTTTTGTTCTAGACTTCCGCCATACACGATTTGTAGATGATATCCACATATTTCATTTATGCAGGCTTTTCACAAGGAGTTAGAGAGCCTATCATTAGCCATGTACACATATCGTTTGTTTTACTATATATATATATATGTGTGTGTGTGTCTTAATTATAATATTGAGAAGTTTTATATATTATCTAAGATAAATTAAACCTTTTAAATCTAGATTTTAACTTGACATAATAACCCCTGATTTACGAATGAGAGTTCTAGCTGATCCGACGAATAATCTGATTAAAAGTATTCATATCGCAAAGAAAGAATTTCGCAACGATTGTGCATTTCATGTGTGGTCAACATTCACAATCATACGCACCACTATTATTAATTATTTTGAATATAAAAGACATATTTTGAAAGAATTATTGATATTATTAGCAGAAACGGACAATACCATTTGACATATCTTAAACCATGTCATTCATAATAAAAACTTTACATACTGAGTAAAACATCCAAATCAGGAATGTTGACTGGTATTGAGAAGATGTATTATGAACGAGAATATCCTGTAACCTATGTTATTTATGCGATATATCGGATGAACGATAAACCCAGTATTCATGATCTAAAACCGATGAAATTTTTGAACATATATTGTGCAGCCTAATGAATCATTGAACAGTTCATGAAACGATTTGTGGAAATGTTTTTAAAGATAAAACGCGTAAAATAATAGAAACTTGGACAGAAATAGTTAAAGACACTGAAGCGACTAGCAAAGATGTTGAGCTGGGAAAGAATAGTAAAAACGATAATAGGAGAGATTTTAGTATTAATCGAAGTATAAGTTGACATATTCTCAGATTATAATTATTGATTATAATCCTCATGCGTTGACTAATCCGGTAACAATATTTATATGAAATTGATCTGGTATATTTTATGACGATTATATTTTTGATTTTATTGAAAATATTTGTAAAAGAGATCTTGTGTAAATTGGGTTGTTATCAGGTTCCGATAATGAAGTATATGATCACTTTGTATGACCTAATATATATATTTATCCTTGATAATCTATGCACCTAGAAATGAAAAGTCTTGCGCAGAAAGTTTCATCGCAGACTTTCAATATTTAACAATTACTGAATAATTTGTATACCGTTCCCTCAGTTGCTGCTCACTTTGCAAGAGACAACATAGAAACCAACACGATTTAACTTTATTGAAGATATACAACACAGTCGTATCGTATATGGACACGGGAGATTGTGGAATACTAAATATAATTATAAAGATGTTATTTAATTTGAGATTCCAGCGTGTTATCCAGTAGGTTTCTTGCAATAGTAGAATTCCATGGATATTTTGAAACATTTGGAGATTCAACGCACGAGATGACCAGAGTTGCGATAAACGGACCTCTGTCGGATTTTGATTTGATTGGATTCGCCTGTATCGAGTCATTTGAGTTTCATCCGATATGTTATGTCTGGTTTATTTGACACTTTTCAGAAACGAAATGTGTTCCATTCGAATATTAACTTTATATGATCGACGCAAAAATATCAATATTTCTGACAGTGAGAGAAGCAATTAACGTAATTAACAGAAAGAAGTTTGGTTACAACAGCAGAGAAAATTTCCGAGGATAAAAATCCTGCTGTAACCGGTTTTGAAAATAAAACAATAAATAACTGAATAATAATTGGTAAATGTATGCATCGAATACGATATGAATATAAGCGATATTATACAAGATTAAATAAGGAACAACACTGTTTTTGATTTAATAATCGCCGATGCAACGAAGACAAATGTGTTTGTAAGTTGTACAAACTCTTACTTGTCTAACGGAACTAAATTATGTAACTGCTAGTACATTGATAAGCGAGTCACCGCAATTTAATAAATTAAGATTTCCAATGCTGTTTGTTTCGATAAATTTAGTATCGTTTGTAAATTATTATGAAGTAACTGATGATCACTTCATCCAAACTTAAGATATTATATGATAATAATCAGACAACAACCGAAAATCGTTCAGAGTGAAATAATTCATTATATCATTTTACGAAGCATATAAACTATTTTTTGGGAATGTCTGGAGACCAGAAAATTTGATAGTTTCAAGTAGAAAGATAGATCGTGATATACTTCAACAACAATTAGTTTCGTTACCTAAAGAAAACTTTCCAAATCTACCCGTACCATTGTGTTATTGCCCAGCAGATACAAGCACACAAAGTATTGTAGTTGATATACTAGTATCATCTGAAAATCTTGTGTTTAATGATATTGTTTTACTACCTATCAGCCTAATTGAGAATGGCGTTAAAAGGTAAAAGCTCCATGAACGGAAGGATGTTCAATGGCAATTCATTCTTTTCAAGGATTAACTACTTCTGATACAGTTGTTTGTATTGTTGGTGACATAATTGAGTGGTCAAACTTAGTTTAACTCGCACAGTCTCGAGTCAAAAGAATACATAGTCTGCTGAGGGTTATATTAGAATTTACAGAAAATAAAATTCAAACCAATGACAATAACAGCAACGCTGATGACGAAGATATATTACGAACAAAAATAGTTACGTATGAGCATTGCGGTAAAAAGCACAAACACGAATATAATCTCGAAGCTAAAGTTATCATAACATTAAAACAACCACAGATCAATAATTGTGCAACCTATAAGGCAATCATGTTGGGATAATATTCAAACATTAATCCAAGACAACTTACGGTGGATAGAAGTAGTCGTGGTCACACGCGTGAAATGATGATACTGACCGTCTTGAATATAATCGAAGTCGAGGTTCTGGCTCACAACAGTGACGTCGGTGGTAATTGTGTATCTTCTGGATTTACTTGTAATTGTTTAGGTACAAATCCTCGTCGAGGAGCAGTTGAATCGAATGTATAGATTTCAGGTGTACCGTGGATATTATCACGCTGGAAATGTTATGTGTCGTCACCTCTCCAATGGGATCAGTTGCTCATTTGTACCGTTATGCAGGTTCATATAAATATATTACGGTAAAATTGCCTAATACTGGGTATCTTAAAAAGTTATGTTGTATTAGTATATGTTATTTTGTGATCGCATTAATGGGTGTCATACATTGCACGAGTAATTTCAATTTTTAATGCATCTGTCTCACTTGGTAGTCCTGCAAACTATTCAATAAATCTCATATATCTTTTTTAATTTTGTTGATGGCTATTTACTTCGCATATTGATATCCAAATAACCGCTCAGCAAGTGTTTAATTGAATCGTTCAATCGTTCAATTATTGCCTGATCACGCAGAATTGCGGTGTGTACTCGCCTGATTTTGTCATCATGTTTTATTTTCATCAGAGATGATACGGCACCAAACACTTCTTTGTCAGGATCAACCTGTAGCAACTAAGGACATTGCAATGATCCTCGGATAGATTCGTTTTATACGTACTTACTATATAGCTAACATCAAAGTATATATACTAACTCGCTAATAAGCTCATGCGAGTTAGGCTTATATTTTAGTTGATAATGGTTCTGCCTCTTTATATCTAATTGCAACATCAACAACAGTCAAAGTGTACTTGAATGTGTATTCACGTGTACCAATATTAATAGTATAATGAGGTGAAAACCAAACATCTTCTTGATGGACTTCAGTAGGAACGCTAACATCAAACTATATGTACTGAATGTTGTAGGTGGTGGTAGATAAATCTGTCATATTGCGTGTCGTGCTAACCAATTTGCAGACACATGAGATGTAACATTTGCTGCATCTACCTCTCCGATATGATCTTGAGCTATATTAAGCCGACTACATTATACTAATAATCGGTTGATTATTTTCCTGCCCCTAGCACTAGATTACCTTTCATCGCAGATCGCATCTGCAAATTAACATATTTTATATTAGTTTTTATTATTGTTGTGATTCCACCTGTACGGATGGATGGGCATCATCGAGCACAATATATTATTTATTATATTTGTACAACATGGATGGCATTGATTTATTAGTGACATGAATACGAGAACCGGTTAAACATCATCCGACCGACATTAACAAATTGGTATCAGAATGATAATAATATGACCGTCTTGGTCTGCTAAAATGCAAGTATTACTTAATTTAATGACGAGATGGCTCCAATAGAATAAAGTATGTTTAGTAGTTCGATCAGCCGATGATCAGAGAGGTTACGACGTGCTTAAGGATATAAACGAAATTGCAAAAATGGAAATAACGAAGATGCTGATTGTATTGCATATATTGATGAAACACCATATGAAGACAATCTTAATGAATTTATTAACAATCTCGTAGTATACAATATGTCGTATACACAATCAAATCGTTATGGGATATTTTCCCGAGGCAGACACAAAAACAGTTTTGATTTATGTTACTAAGCGATATACAGAAATGTCTAAAGTGATTATAGATAACTGCCGTATGTTAGCTGTATTTAATGGAGTCGATATCATACTCTGCAAAACATTCATCAAACTTGGTGTTATGGGGATATGGATATAATTAAGTTCGAAAACGTCTTTTCACGTAAGCATGCTACCACACAATGATTTATAACGTTGCAATTACGCGACCCTCGATCGCGATAACATATCGGTCTTGATCAACCTTTCGGTTAATTTTCTCTTTTCTCTACACTTGTCATCAATACTTTTTATAATCCGATTAGCTGTATCAATATATGATTCATAATCATTTTGAATTCGTTGTTTTAGTTCACTTACACAATTTGTTCTCGTTTCATTTATAAATCTTTTAAATTAATTTACTGATTGACCTTCGGGATTAAGAGATATTATAATAAGTTTCAAATTCAAATTATTTAACTAAACTCAAACCTAGAGAGCAGCAAAAAGGGTACGACATCAATGTAACTTCGGTGTGGGCATACATAAAATGGTTTTAAAAAAAAACACAAATGACAAGCCCAATTAGAGAAACTCTCGGTCAGTCAGAGTCTTCGGTTTTGCGCTATTGACCTTATTTTGTTTTTCGTAAGAAGTTTTTTTTTCTTCAAAACTTTCTTTTCAGGAAAATGTTTGTTCATCCTTTCTGCAGATATTTATTTGATCCTATGAGTCATGGAATGTAATATAAAAACAGATATATAAAATATTGAGTCTTTATATTGTAATTATTGTTATTATTTTATCGCCGTTTAAATTAGTCAAGATTAACAACAAAATTGCACTTATGAAGTAATGTAGCACCTCCTCTTTTGAATATCATTTTAAGAGAAGATAAATATTCATTGTCACTAAATTGTACCGATATTTGATCGCAAATAAATATTATTTCTAATTATTTTTTTTGCGTCCAAGTAAGCTGAAACTTGCACATGATGTAAATATTTATAGATGCAAAACTGGCTCTAGGTGCGGTTAATATATATGTATATGTAATATATACAGTTAAACAGCGAAAAATTGAAATATATTGGACATCAAATTCAGTTTAATGTCCCTTTATTTAAAATTAATTTATGATAATCTTCTATCGTTGAAAGGCATCATGTCGATTTCAAGGTGGACGATGTAATAAAATAGATATTAATAATTAATAATATCAGTTTAATGTCAATAAAAGAATAAAAGGATCAAACTTAATTTGTCATATATATGTTAGTGTTAACGTTAAATGATATAGTTGAACATACATTTACTTTCAGAATGAAATACGACATACATCACGCCAGATATGAGATGCAGCAGATACATGTGTCGTGTTGCCATTTTTTTATAGACATAAATCATAGGTAGTGAAATGTGGAGCAAAGTAATGATTATGATGTCTAACATTATCTAGCAATTTATATCTGAATTAGATTTTTCCTTTTTTGTTATGATTGATTGCAATTGAGGTATATGTATCTTAATAATTTGTTTTTACAAATGTGTATCAGCTTCTCGAATTGATTTGCTTTTATGTCATCAACTTTACGATCAAACAGCGACTTCAGAAATATTTAATATTTTGTTGCATTTTCGTCTTCATGTCAAATTATAAAAGCTGACGAACGTATGAATATTGAACAGATCACCAAATCTCATTTTGTTTCCAATATGGGTGTCAGATTTAAGATATTTAGTAAGTAGTGTATGTATTAAGTTAAGAATTGTTTTTTTTCTCAAATCAAATCAAATCAAATCTAATCTAATCTCTCAAATCTATAGGTTTCTAATACGAAATTCAGTAAGTAGTGTATGTATTAAGTTTAGAAATGTTTTTTTCTCAAATCAAATCTAAGCTAATCTAATCTCTCAAATCTATAGGTTTCTAATACGAAATTCAAACTCTATTTCAGGTACATTTTGTTAATCATGAGTGTGATGTGATCGTCCATCCTAATTATATGCAATGTTGCTTTTAATGAGTCTTGCCCTCAACCGGGCTTTAGTGCAGCTTGACCAATTCTATTCTAATAAATGAAATTTTAAATTATCAAGTATCGTATTGATTCTTTGTCTTTTGTCTGATATGTGTTTCGTTTAAGCTTTCAGTATATTACCTTCCCTAAGACTTAAATTATTTGACAAGAACAGTCTTTGAATATCTTCTACGATTATCTCTTACACTGATGTATGTATGCGCACATATACATAATATACGGAGAGATACAAAAAGATGGAAATGGTTAACAAATATGAATTAATCATTATACGATTGTCTACATATAGTCCCGCTCCCTCTCTCCTTCCCTCATCTCTGTCTCTCACAACCAATTTATTTCTCTCTCTCTCTCTCTCTCTCTCTCTCTCTCTCTCTCTCTCTCTCTCACACACACACACACACACACACACACACACACACATACATACATACATACATACATACATATATATATATATATATATATATATATATATATATATATATATATATATATATATATATATATATATATATATACAGGGCTCTAAATTAGCGGTATTCCGCTAGCCCGAGGCCAGTAGATTTCCTGTCGGACTAGTAACTGTCATAATTTTATTAGTCCGATGGGCTAGTAAGTTTTATTTATCAACAGTCAGCGTTTGTTTACTCAATACCCTAATAAAGACGCGACTTCAGCATGTATTATTCTGTAGAATCAACGCAGTGACCGTTGTAAACACAGTCATAAAATATTAACATGAGAAGATGAATTGAATATATATATATATATATATATATATATATATATATATATATATATATATATATATATATATATATATATATACATGGTATATACGTGTAATAACTATTCATACATAGGGTTAAAATATCTTAATTTAATAATTGATCATATTTACATTTCAACACGTGAGAAATATTTTTAAAAAAAAACAACAAAAAAACAGTGTTTTCTTGGAAAACATAACTTCCTAATAATATATGAGCCTCTCACACTGTTTCTGTTACATGTCACTGGTCGCAATCTCTCCCAAAAAATCAAAAAGGTTGTACACAGTTGTACTTATAAATATTTGCTTGAAAAAGTAGAAATTTCATCAGGTCCATAGCGAGGTTCAGGTCTTTGCCATTTCCATAGGCCAATTACACAGGTTCTATAATTTCATTAAATTCAAAGTATCAACAGAGTAATTGAGCAAGTATGCCAGGAAGTGGTCGGTTTGTGACAATATTGTTTAGCGACACGCGGACGGTTGTATGTTTTTATGGGTAATTAGAGTAAAGGGCCCTGTTCCCAGGGCCACATTCGCTTCCGTTAGAGCATAGTTTGGAAAGAGCCATAATTGTACCTATTATAGTTAGCAATTGCCGTTATATGAGGATGAGCGCGACAAGAAATTTCTAGTGACACATAAATCAATTGCTTGTTTTGCACTTTATCATGTCTTAAGATTACATTCAGGTTCTAATTTGTGATTTAATAACCTAGTATGCATTCGTTGTGCTTTATATTTATACAGTCGTCATGTAATGATGCGTATTATATATGCATATTATAATTTGTACACTAAGGTTGCTAGTCCTATGTCTGTGTTAAAATTAAAGTTGGCTTGTATTTATGCGCCAGTGTTAAAAATAGTAAATGCATGGAACATATAGTTGAATTATTATGATATATAACTAAATATCGAATGACAAAAATATAACAAGTCAGATACAAATATGTCTTAATAATAGCCTTCACTTGTTCCGGTCCTAACGTGAAAAGCTGTATTTATACATCAATGTTTGAATTGCTCCAAACGGTATGTTGACTATTCAAGAAACAAATATACCTTCGAGAGATAAAATCCCATTTTATATATGGTACTGAAGTACAACTGTATTTAGAGAAAATAACGTTACTTTATTTGTTTTATTTACTAATGCTCATTGATATGTGGATATTAAAAGAAGAATAATTTTACGTTTAAGTCCAATAAATTCAATGACGAATCAAATACCATTGCAAGTTATCTGTGTAGTTATTGAGGCCAATACAATGGCGTGCAAACAATTGTTTTCACTTCCAAAACAGAAACACATACATACATACATCCATCCAACCATCCACGCACGCACGCACGCACGCACGCACGCACACACACACACACACACCCCCACCCACCCACCCCCCCACACACACACACACACACATACATACATACATACATACATACATACATACATACATACATACATACATACATACATACATACATACATACATACATACATACACATATTGAATATTTCAATAGGCAACACATTAGTAAATCCATTGACTATCCACTAATTGGCGCTGATTAAAATTATCTGGTTTCTAAGGTAAATATTAATGACACTTAACAATCAATAGCGTTCCCCATGCACAATTAAAGGTCAAATGAAACGATTTTATATGAGTTATACGATTTATTTAAAATACTGTACAGTTTTGTGTTTAAAATCATTATTAACGTTTCCCCGATTGAAAAATATGATCATACCCCATTTAAATCGATCAAAATGATTGGGTACATATTTCCCGCCATAATATTTACATCGCTTACTTTCCTTAGCTGATGACGTCACTTGTGTCACAACAAGCTTTGTTTACAAGCAAGTTTACCTGTGTGAATCGATAAGCAGTGAAATGGTGTATATCGTCGCTTTTAACTGTAAAACTGGGTCAGGTCAAGGTGTAGGATTATTTGAATTTCCGAAAGACGAAAAGCGGAGAAAAGTTAGGATTTCACGAATAAAAAGGAAAGATTTTAGTCCATCGAAAACTTCGAGGCTTTGTGCAAAGCACTTTACCAACGACCAGTTTGTTGTTGATCCTTCATGACACTAGCAATGATAATCGGCTACAAATTGAAAAAACTACTGCTAAAACGAGATGCAATACCATCAATTTTTGATTTTGAATCGAAAAAACAAGGATGTGAAAACGCGGATTCACTCAAAAGAAAACAACGACAATCGGGGGCAGTAGCAAAAAGAAAAAGAATTGAAGAAAGTATTTTTTTTTTCCTTTCTTAAATTTATAATTGAATTGTTTTACTAATCATTATTTTTTAAAATTAAACTGTATTTTCAACATTAATATGAATCTATAAATAAAATAGATCTCTCGAATTTCGCCCAAGAACAATGGGTTTGTATGTATGAGATAAGCACAGCAGGAGAGTCTGGACTATGTCTAAAGATATAATCACTAATTAATACAGTAAACAACTGCTCATTCATTATGATTAGCATGAATAATTGCTATCCACACAATTAACAATTTCAGTAATACAAAGATTTTTTTAGTAAATTCCTTTATAATTTATTTATTTTGTTGCTAAATAAAGATGTTAAATTATTTTATTTTATTTTTTTAAATTTTTTGCAGACACTTGCACAAGTATTGAAGGATTCATCTGATAGTGATCAGAATGACAATACATGTAACATTAAGGAAGGCAAGGAGACACCACACGAATCTGATACTGAGCAGGATCAGAGTGATTGCCATGCCCCTGGTTTGCAACTAACAGCAAGATATAATGCCTCATGTCAAACAAGAACCACTGTAAGTTCAGGAATAAAATATATAATTTCATATTATAATATGTTATATTATATATATATATATATATATATATATATATATATATATATATATATATATATATATATATATATATATATATTGTTTGTTATATTTTTAATGCAAACACTATTTTTAGTAAATAAATGTGTGTACTAGTAAACTAAAAGAGAGTAATTAGACATCATTGTACATTTCATATTTCATTGTTTTTTCTATTTGGGAAAAAAATAATTTTATCATCAATGTTTTATAGGCCAGTAAAAACTCCAGCTGCCAGGCAGAACCATAAGTAGTTTTATTCGTTCAACATTTCAATAACTTCAAATTATCTTATTTTATTGCAGGCTTTATCTTGCCGCATTGCACTTCAATGAGAATGTAAATAGAAGTCAGGGGGTGGCATTAGATGGCAGTCACCAGTATCGAGTGTCCTTCCCAAAATGGCGAAAGGGAGAAGGAGTTGCGAAAGAAATTAAAACCAGACAAACATACAAGAAGTTATTTGTTTAATTTTTTACAAAAATTATAGCATTCACATCTAACAATCTATTCTTGTTTCAAGTACTAAACAGTTTGATTTGACTGTTTGCAGGATATATTGATGACTTGTTTGATGAACTTCTGATCAGACTGGAAATATACTCCAGCTATTCAGAAGCCTTTGATGCCAGAGAAAGAGAAGACAAAGTTAGACCAGCCCCTCTGGCACATGCATTGCCAAGACATTCAAAAATTGAAATAGTCGATAGACATATTTCAAGATTCAATTTAAACTATAAATTAAAATTATTTGTGTTCAGTTTTGTCTCTTTAAGAATTTATTTAGGATATTTAAATCCACAATATTGTTGTGATGGAAATTTATCTTATCGCTTTCTCAACACATGATGGCAAGATCTTTCTTTGCTTTTTACCCAGTCTTTGGTAAATTCATCGCACAAATCTTCTATAAGCTATATATCTGTACAGTCTGTAAAAAAAATATTCTTAAAATCATTGAAGAGGTATTAAAATTGAATGTGGCACATAGATGTACAGATGAATAATCATTTATACAAGTATATATATTTATTTTAAATTGATTTGATTTCATTTTTATTGTTGCTGTCATGTTCATCATCTATTACTACTTTTATTTTGCATTACTATTAATACCTCTATAAACAGCTGTTGTTTTGTATTTTATTTCTACAAATTAAGAAAACTATACATAAAAGGGTAAAACTTGATTTGGGGGGAAAAGAGACCGGGTGTTTAGTGTTTACTAGAAGGTGCAAACGAACTATTTAACTTGAACATAATAAGATGTTTCCAAAACATGTTCATTCAAACAGTTTGCTTGGAAACCATCATGCTCTGTTATGCAGGAAATGCCTGCTTCTTCCATTTTTCCATCCACTATATTCTTGTCTTTGCAACACTTTGACTCACTTCTTGTCTGCATTGTCATGCAGTGTTGACAAGAACACCTGCAACAATTAAAGGAATATACTAAAGTAGTGTGCCAAATCAGTTTATTCTCATTAAAAAATCTACCTTTTTCATGATCTACATATAAACTGTAAAATGTACTAACAAATTGATCAACATTATATTTGTAGTGACAATACAGATGAACTTTTTAAGTTAAATTTTTTCAAGCAGATGTGAATAAAAATATGCACATTATATACAATGTAAGATCCTTAGACACATGCAGGGAAATAGTCTGAAAACAAAACATCATCCCCCCCCCCTTTTAAACTCTTTTTGAAACGAGCAAAACAGTAACCAAATACTTTAAAAAACCGATTGCATTTTGTTCCTAATATAAGTATTTGTTAGAAATCTTACCAAAGATTCACTTCATCAACCTCTTCGTCAAGTAAGGAGTCTTCATTCTCTTCGGTCGAAAGATGACTGTCGTCCGAGCCAGACTCAGAGCTTGTGTCTCTGTTTGAAACAATTTGTACCGAAGATAATCTTGGTTCAAACATATATGGTGTTATTGAGGGTTTCGTCGAAGTCAAGTCTGGCATTTCTTCACAATCTGTCGAACTTTCATCAGAAACAATCCATTTTGTTATCTTGCTACCCACGCCGTATATTGTTTACAATTGTATGGCACGTATGACGTCAGCAGAAGAGGTAATTCAAGGGAAGTAAGCCAGGTCACATTTGCGCACAGTCGACATTTGATGACCGGGTACGTGCACCCGACATTGATTTATTTAATTTCATTAGGTTTTTTTTTTACTTCCAAAATAATAATCAATCATTTTACTTATTAAATTTGAATATCATTTGACCTTTAAGGAATTGTTTTGCAAGTCTAAGCTCGTATATCTCAATATATATATGCTACCCCAACAACGCAAATGCTGACATGCAAGATATAAAACTAGCATTGGAAAGTCAAACATAAATTAAAATAATCAAGCAATGTTTTAAGACAAAATAGTATGTTTTCACCACAAAACCACAGAGATTAAAACACCCATCCTAATCGTCTAACTGGCCCACTGACTACATCATGATCCTGGGTTCTGGAGGCAAATTGAAAACATCCCAGCTGTCAAGACTAGTACAGCTATAAATAGTCTTACAGATGCAAGGTACGACGGCATTAACTGGAATAATAAGATATGGATTTGTTATACAAACTGCTCTTGGTATCACTGTGTAGAAAAGAACTTTGATAAACTTATGTGCAAAAATATGGTTTCAAATTCGAATGATTATTATCCTGAGAACTTCATTACATACATAATGTCGTGTTGAAAAGCTGGCCATCGTTATCAAACCTAAATATTACACCTTTGCAGAACTGCCATCCCTTACTATTTTAAGTAAGTCTTATGAACATAGCCCTTAATGTATGGACATAAGAAATACAAGCAATACATATCGAAATACTCATCACTTTTTGTTTGATCAGGGCTAGTACTAAACACAGGAAATTTTTTATATAATCGCTGTTTATTATACCGCCACGCAGCGGATGATCACGTTATCAATTTAGAACTGTAATTTGCCACTAACATTTGACGAATCAAATATTGATAACATGGTACACCTCCACGTTTGTGTTTGTAAATGTACCTCTTAGTTTTTACTTATTGGTATCTTGCTAAACTTATAATAACGAATGTTGAAACTAGTAGTCAGGCAAGCTACATTTACATTTATTGGGGAATTCAAACAACCAAGACTCTAACAAAGAACTTTAGTTTTATGACGAAAGATCCTAATATTGAAACCCATACTTGGATATGTATTAGTTATTTACATAATACAAACGAAAACTGTATCAGGTTAGGTAGATTATGAACTTGATATTTACAATAAAGCTTTCTTTTACAATTAGTCAAATATACCTGTGATACACAATAGATGAAATATTATGAGTGACACAAAGTATACACAAAACAAACGGATAATGCTATACACGTGAAAGAGCACCTGCTATTATTTGTCCTTTCATCTGAGTTTTGTTATGTCCATATTGCATTCCTGCTGCATCATACTCCACCTTGATACTCCCTGAATGTTGTTCATGTTGCCAAGGAAATTATGGAATTGTGATCGCTATAAAAAATACCAAGAGAAGGATCTGAACATCTATATATTTGAGATTGTTGCAATACTAATATCAGAATTAATCACTCCTCTAAGATGAAATAAATCATCTGCTGCTTGTTTAATTTCAAATAAAAGTAGCACAGTGGATGATCGGCACATTTTTTGCTTTTGAATCAATACTTCATGAAACACAACATAACTTGACATACATTTCAAACTAATGACTGAACTTTGGAGCTGAACGAACTGACGCACTCTAAAGTATGGCCTTATGTATGAATTCGAAGTTAGCCTTAACCATCACAAGCATATTAATCCTTGAAATGTCCACGGCGATCCTTTCATCCCAATAACATCACCTTATAGTGATAAAGCGCATCATGAGTTAAAATGCCTAATTGTCTTTGTCCGTTCCGTGCCGTATGTGGAATGTACCAGAATCCTTTCTGAATGTTAAATATGGTGTTATATTTTGCTTTTCCAATTGTAGCATGTATCGTTTCTAGACAATAGAAAGGAATATGTTTTAAGGACACTGTTCACTTCTCTATAGTATCTGCACATGTAGTAAACATTATCTGGCTTCGGTACAAGTATGCATAGTGATCTCAGGCACTTTTACTGAATTAATTTTTCAAACATTCCCGTCTAAATGTTTCATCTTATAAGGATGCTGTTTCAAAGGTGTGGAATCTATAATTTCAATATCATGGTAAATCGTATTTGGTGACGTGGGAACATCTGGAGACATGCTCATTTTAAAAGCAATATCTGTTCTAATTCATTCTTGTCTTGAAGCTGCAACTGTGAACTTTGAAAATTTCTGGTCAGAATTATTCGTACGTTGCTATAATGTGATTTCATTCCATCTCATGAATCCTGAATGTGGGGCAACTAAGTTGATTTCATGATTAACCTGGTTATCTCTAAACATATGTATTTGGAAAAGGTGTATTTGGTTTCGCATCTCTGGAGCGATGGTTATATAATTAAAATAATTTACGATCTTTGTAACTTTGTAAGGATTTTATTATTTATCATACAAAAGCTTTTGTGTTATCGGCAAGAGAGTAGGAACGCCAGGATAAAATCTCTGTCACATAATTGTATAAACCTTTTTATGTATTAAATACATGTTCTCGAGTTTCGTATTTGGCGTACAACGATACCCGAGGATGATGAGTGTATATTCTACTGTATTTCAAAATAGTAAGTTTGGTCCACCCTATGCAGCACGTGCAAAGTCTATTCGATGGGAAGAACCGAATGCCTTATGTGCACATACAAATCTATGTATAAAGACCTCACCGTATGTAAAGCTCTTTACATTACTGATTGTATTGTCAGTCAGCGGTCTATTATAAGGACTTTCACATCTTCGGCTATAAAGGTAAGTACTTTATTAATTTCTTGCATATAAGATCACAATTGTACTATCACGTCTTTTTGTACGCTTGCTATATAGCTCTGGTTTACGCAGAATAATGCACATATTTGTGTTCTTGCTTGTGATTTAGCAAGGAATTTATATTAGAAATTATTACTTTTGAACGTGTTGTTTGCATTATTGTGCCTGTAACGTAGCCTGTATAACTTACCGTGTATAACTTCGTTACGTTTGTATGCCCGTGTCATATATACTACACGGTAATTGATATGTTTTTAGCTGCCCAGTGTCTGGAGTGTCCAGAGTGTAGAATGTCACGTGTTGTATGGTGTTGGTCAGCGTCTAAAGTGTCCGGAGCATCCGGAAAGTGTAGAGCAGTCTGGAGTGTCCAAGGTTGCTAGTGTGTTATGGTGTGAATACGGAAATGCCACCATGTTGTATTATTACAGTATCCGTTTTTTTATTTTGGTCATACCTTAATTTTATTTTTTGACTGGCTTGAGTACAGAATAGTTCTTGAAGCATCCAAACCCTTTGACACATTGTATTTAAAAATAGAAACTTAATGAAAAATGTCATTGTCTTCCTTTGTAAACAATTAATCTTTGTAAAACGTCTGTGGTTACCACGATTAATAAACTTGTTAAAAAAAGACTAATTCTGAATGATTCTAGAAGCGATGCCCTAACACCAAAACAATAGTAAACAACCACATTCCAATCTTTTCCAGTATGAAAACAATATGAAAATATCATATTTCGCCAAATTTGATAACATCTTTTTAAAACGCCGTAACGTTCAGTGCAAAAGGAGACTTACAATTGCTGTATACCTACGTTATACATACCTAGCTGGACAATTACATAAATAAGATGTGATCCTTGTTCAAAATGGACAGATTTGGCAAAAGTGGGTAAAACAAATCAAAGTGTTTACTGTTGTTTAGTGAACAAATAATAATAATAATAATAATAGTGAGGACTTTGTATAGCGCCTAATCTTTTAAAGCTCTAAGCGCTTTACACCATCAATAATGATATGACTATACTACAGAACAACAAATGACAAAAACAATGAAATTGGAAAACATAAAAACATGCTGAAAACATATATGATACAAAACATGAATAGGTCGCTAAGTTTGTCCCTGAAGTCGAAACAGGTGAGTCTTGAGAGCACTCTTAAAAGGAACCACTGTATCTTTGTGTCTAATTTCAATGGGCAATTCGTTCCACGTCGCCGGGCCCTGGTATGCAAACGAACGTTGTCCATATGACTTTGTTTTCACCTTGAGAACAATGAGTATACGATTACCAGAAGAAGAGCGTAAGGATCTAGCTGGTGTATACACATTGGTGAGGCTGGATTGGCATGTTGGACTGGAGTCTGTCATTGAAATATAGCACAGAGAACAAATTGTGTGTTTGATTCTGTATCGAATTGATAGCCAGTGTAGGGTATAGAGCAGAGGTGAGGTGTGCTCTGATCGAGGTACTCTAAAGATGATCCGTGCAGCTGTGTTTTGAACTTTTTGAAGTTTCTGGAGTAAATATGGTGACGAACCAGACAGAATTGAGTTACAATAGTCCAGTCTTGAAAGTACTAATGAACACACAAGTGTTTTCGTGGCATCAACAGAAAGATATTTACGAATGGAACTGATGCGTCTCAATTCAAGATATGCAGCCCTGCAGATGTTCATGACATGTTGGTGCAATGTGAGAGTACTGTCTAGAGTAACACCTAGATTCCGTACTGACTGTGAGAATTTAATGTTGGTGTTGCTGATATGTATTGTCTGAGTTAAAGGATGTGGATGAGAAAGTCTTTGTGTTGTGATCAGACTAGCCTCAGTTTTATCATCATTCATCTGCAGCTTGTTACATGTCATCCGTGATTTCACATCCGAAATGCACTTCACTACTCCATGGATGGTAGCATCAACTTTAGTTGGGTGGCTAGACTTGTATATTTGGGTGTCATCAGTATACAGTTGGTGCAACACTGGGTGATGATCTATGACACTTGAGAGCGGCTGAGTGTACAGAATCAAGAAAACAGGTCCAAGAACAGATCCCTCTGGATCACCATAACATACGTCAACTGGGCTGGAGTGTATTCCATTTGCAGATATAAGTTGTGTCCTGTTGACAAAGTAGGACTTGAACCACTGTAAGGCTATATTCTGAATGCCAAATACATGCTGGAGACGGTGAAGTAATATATCATGGTCTATTGTGTTAAATGCTGCAGATAAATCCAGGAGAGTGAGGACTGTAATCTTTCCACTATCCAAAGCGGAGAGAATGTCATTAAATACCTTCAGAAGAGTAGTTTCCGTACTGTGGCAAGGGCGATATGCAGACTGTACATTGCTAAAAAGACTGTTTGAATTCAAATGAGATACAAGTTGAGTTAGAACAACCTTTTCTAAGATTTTTGATATGAAAGGGATATTAGAAACTGGGCGTTAGTTCTTTAAATCATTATGGTCCAGTGTTGGTTTCTTCAGCAGTGGCTTTAAAATGGCAGTTTTGAAAAATGATGGGAATTCCAATGATGAGAGAGAGATATTAATAACATCAGTTAGTGAAGGCAATATTGGTTCTAAGCACTCAAGCAGCAGTGATGTCGGAATTGGATCAAGTTCACAAGACTTTGGTGCACTTTTCATCACGATTGTCCGTACTAAATCTATAGAAACAGGTTCAAATGCTCCAAACGGTTGTCGCTGAAATTCTGCATCATACCTGTATGGTGACGAATCAGTTGAAATTGTGCTGTCAAGCGAATCTCTAATGGTTTGAACTTTGTCATTGAAGAAATTTGCAAATTGGTCCGGTAGGTCTAGTGGAGAGAAGGTCGTTGGAAGTGGTGTACATTTGTTCCTTGACATTAGTTTGTTAGTTATCTCGAATGATGTTCGCCTGACTCAGTCTTTGTTAAGGGACCAACACAATCAACCATTATTTTGCTAAATGGTTTGTCAAATGTAGGAGTGGGATGCAGATGATTCATATGTATCATTTGATTGGGTATGTTTAGGATTTGACACTCATGACACGTTATAGAGAATTTACCAAAATCTCCTTTAACGTTTGGCCCCATAAAGTGGTTCATAATCTTTCGATACGTCATACTGATAGCTAAATGACATGTTAAAGACATTTTATGGGTTACACAAAGCATTTCCTGTCTATACAACATTCAAACAGCAGTTCAAAAACTCACCAACCACCCTTAATAGCATTTACCTCAGTACTATTTTCCGCATACGCAGTCTATTGTAGCACAAATAACGAACAGCTTCTTTTGAAGGCCTGGTGAAACAAACACGAGATCTCCAGACATGTTTCCCGTTAGACAAGTGATAGACTTTGTCACCCATATTAGAAGAATGAGAATGAGTTGATCAATGAGGTTCAATGTATTTTATATATGTTGATTGAACCATACGAGTGGCAAAATATACCCCATGAAAAGCCTGACTGATATCGCAGGTGAAAGAATACTTTCCAAATCAACATTATTTTCAGTGGCTTTCTTTGTCTTTGCACATGACTGGTGTACATCAAGGATCTCTATTTCAATAGTATACATTTTTGAGCCAATCAGGGCTTGTGAGTTACAAGCTGATTTACCTCAGCTAGGCCATTGGCTAGTAAAAACTAAATACATTTTATTGATAGCCTTGGATCCAGAGACTTAGCCTGATAACAAATGTACACGATGGAGAGGAATATTAACAACGCCGCACGCTACTCCCTGAATAATATTTTGATTTCAGACGAAGGCTTCTTAGAAAAATGCAACGGGCCTGATAATAATCGATTCTGTGCCCAGGTCAATAATAATAAAATTATAATTCACATTTCACGAATGAGTGATATAAGACCGTTTAACATGAACTGTTCCTAATGCTTCCTAGGCCTGTCTTGATTATGTTATTTTTCAATTTTTTTTATTAGCAAAACATACATTCTTGCATTAGAACGTGATTCACAACGTTTAGTCAGACTGAGATTTTAAAGTACTCAAACTTAAATAGTTTATATGCAGGGTACTGCAGAGGAGAGTAAATACTGAAAAAAAATATGTTTTGAGTTTATAAATACTGTACAAGCAGCATTGTCTATAGGTCCGCATTATGCTCGTCACGGCAAGTCAAAAGTAATGGATGCCATTCTGGAATTCGTGAACTACGATAAATGTTCGGAGATTTTCACAATCTTGACAATAGTTCTTGACATAGCAGAACCTATCAAAAAACTGCTTGATTTGAGAGTAAGCAGAAATTATTTGGCCTGCTGAAACCTACAGTACAAATAATTTACAGCAAGGAATAATAACCTGTAATAAATGTTAGCAAATGCACTATATAGTAATGATCCTCTGCAATACGTATTACTCTGTTATACACTATATCATACGTCTCAATAACACTGGCCGTGGAATTATTTCTCCTTTGAATACTTTCCTAGATCACGTTAACGTTATAAATATTAACATTACTAATTCCCGAATTAAACCTTAACAAAAAACCCAATTTGTCTTTCTGTGAATAATATATAGACAAAAGGCAATAACCCTTTCTTATTACATGCAGTGTTTGATACAATATACTGTCAGTTATCGACAATAATTGATATGCAAATTCGTCAATTTTGACAGGCACAACAGTAAATAATAAATGCGCGTAAAAGTTATCATCTGAATGATTATGTGGAGCATGGTTACCAAGTCATTAACATTTGATGTATTTAATCGCAATGCAAAACGTGGCTAAAATACTCTACCGAAATCTATTAAATATAGCAATCATGATATTGGCTACGAACATGATGACTTCATGCCTTTACATTATCTACATAATCAGTTGCTGTATGTGTGTTTTAATAACAGTTGCGCAGTTATCAAGCTAAATTGTAGCGGTGCATTGTTAAACATCGAGCCTATTTGAAGATAATGTTACTGTGATAATTGCCTATTTTATAAAAGTTCTGCTAAGTGCATATTTTGAAATTCATACACCAGCATGAAGACTGTAAATGAGGGAAGTAACCACGGATCAAGTATCGATACCAAAGGAAGTGTATGTCGCGGAAAGTCACGTTTCATCTTGAGTTATTGTATTTTTTTATTTTCGTTAAAAAAGCCAGATTCAAGAAGTTTAAACTTAATATAATGCTTTCATAATGAGATGGGTCTTTTAGAGAAAACAATAATTAAAAACATGTTAAAGTTATTTTGTAGTATGAAAAGAATTGTCAGTTATTTTTGTTCATGAAGGAGATATTACAACATCAACTACTAATACTACTACTAACCATCATCGTCATGATACTACTTATAAACACAAAAGGGTCAGGAATATTCATGCCTGATGATTGGAAGCATACTACCCATACCACTTGAATTGTAAAATAAGACTCAGACCACTTGAATTGTAAATTAAGATTCATATCACTTGAATTTTAAACTAAGATTCATATCACTTGAATTGTAAAATAACATTCATACAACTTGCATTGTCAAAAAATAATGGACAACGACATTAAATATACATGTGCTGCATATGTTTTGTATGAACATATATACAATAAGTATTATATGCAGAGACTGATGTTACCTCTCTGACCACATGCAGAAATAATTAAATATTATTAAATTTAATTTATATTGGCACTTTGTATTTAGTAACCACTAACAGTTTAAATACTACTTTTATTTGGTGTAATATATAATTATGTTTGGTAGAAATATGTAGGGTCTTAGATGGCATGCATTATCAGGGAATGAAAAATAATACATCACATATACGTTTTGCTAATTGCGAACAAGCTCGATAACCACAAATATAGGCATAGGATACGTATTTGTATATTAGATCTAGAGTCCAGAGCAAATAATACTGTTCGAAATATACTGGAAGTAATTTAATTATTGTAAAACTTTGTTGTTATTTTATCTTTAGTTTTCATTCTGGATATATTTAAAGTGGAATAGAATAAGTAATTGCAATGCTAAATCTAGTAAGAACAGAGCGAAATGTTTACTTGAAACATCTAGCTTTTTAACGTATAAACAAATACCTAACGTGTATTCGCAATGCACAGTCTTGAATAATAAATATGTTATTATAAATAGTATCATATATAGTAATATAATATAATAATAAATAACAATTCTTATTTTATACGAAATGACAAGTGATTAGTAAGACCTTTACTCAAAACTTTCAAATATATATGTTTCTTTAAGAGTCATAAACTAATGAAATACGAATTACACTGCAATAAACTACATGAACAAATAGTAGCATGTACTGAACTATAACAAGGAACAATACACCAGAGAACAGAATCACAACACAGTATATTTTAAAACACCTACACTAAGAATACACTGATAAACTGTAAAGCGAAGCAATCCACGGCAATATATTAATTAAAAACAAAGCACTAAATCAGGAAGGACAAGTAAACTTTACTAAACTAGAGCAACAAAGTACACAATAATTAATGTACAGCAAACCAGAAGACTATAAAATTGGGCCAATAAATAATAAACTACAGGGAAAGACAATACTGTAATACAATATCGCAAGACACGATGCACGTCAAAAGTATATAGTAAGAAGCATTACACTGTAACTGATTGCTGCATGAACCAATACAGTGCAATAGAATACAACAATACACAACTCACTGAAATTAACTATATAATCAAACAATAATTCATGTTATTTTGGTAAAAAATACAATATAGTGTTATTAACTAATGCAGGAGAAAAATACAGTGTAATAAACTATAGCAAGAATCAGTAATAGTAAATAACAGCAAGAAACGGTAAACAGTGTTCAGTATTGATAACATTCAACATTAGATAATATATGTGGTGCATTAGAATAAACATTTCCAGTATCGACACTCCAGATCATTGCATTACTTTCTAGTAGTTGTATTCTTGTTCCGTTACAGGAATCCCTGTATGATTATTCTGGTTAGGTAAATAACATTATGTTCTTGACATTCTAGATCAGTAAAGAAGGATTATGTATTGATATTGTAGATCTATTGCATAATGTTCCTCTGTTGGTATTCTAAACCAGTTACATGGCTTTCATGTATTGTCATTTTATATCATACGTATGGCTCTTCTATATTAGTAATCTGTATCATATACATGCATACAATAATGTTGAAGTTGCCACTAAAATCACAACATAATGAAAATTAACCATCTTGCTCCTTATCATAAGTTTGTGTTATGATGGAAGATTTTATAATTTTGCTGTTGCTATCATTGTTACGTCATAAATTGTGATTCGTAGGTATGAATGGAGACGTGTCCTATCTTTCTGATACCACCAAGATATTCTTATCCAGATTAAACAATATGTGTATTACCACTCCATAGCACATATGCGGACGGGTAGGAAACCGTTTGTAAACATTGTAATCTTTTCTCTCCATATATTCTGACATAATACGAGGATATTACAGGAAATCAACAAAAATACACAATACCGATATACATCACAAACCATCTGAATAAACCGCTTTACCCAGCGAAAGTCATAGTTCTAGAGAACTATTAGTCGATATAAAATAAATAAAAAATTAAATCATTCGAAAGAAAACTGGGTTTTATCCTTTACTGACATTCCGATTCTTGTCCTGGACGTAAACACCCTCAATAAAGTATTTTGTTCTCGATGGAAACACCATGACACATTGTTAAAACCGTTCGAGAGGGAGACTTCGCAATCGGTGTTGCCTTCAAAGATTCAAATATTCTGACCCTTCATAAGGCTTCCAGGATGCTTCTGTGATTGGCCAAAAGCGATATCGTATACCAATTCTGATCGCTAACGTTGGGTCTCAAAATTAGTCACTGGGTTTTAAGTGATATCATGTACCAGATAAAAGCGAATGTATAGCCATTTATACAAAAGTGACATCAAGTTACCAGGATCAAATCATACAGAATTGTCAGTGGATGTGTCTCTTAGAATACAACATGTTATAATGTGTTGCACTAATTACCAATCTAGGTTTTCTTGAAAACAAGAAAATAGCTCTGAACTAATACCACCTCAGCAATCTATAAAAAGGAAAAGGTCATCTCACTCAGAAACGGGTATTCAAAATCCCGACCTAGGTGGCTCATTTCTGTTTGAGGAACACCTTAACCGCACGGGTCTCAATGGTGTACGCAACGAAGAAGCCGACCTTATCAACCTACATTGCTTTTATATGCGCCAATTGCAAATGATTATTCTGCTCAAATGAAAGCCACATTTTGACTATTGGAACTGCTCGTGCAATCTACTCACACGTGGCACCATCTATAGAAAGCATATTAGTAGTGACAGGAATATTCTAATGGCATAGAGCCCTCATGTTTTCTGAGAACTCTGCAGCGATGACCTCTCTCACACGACTGGTATGATCAAAATAACATTTTCGTCCTAGTTTGGGACGTTCTAAACTAGAGTTGTCAACAACAAATCCACGTACATGATCGTCATATCCCGGGACGTATAAACGTCGATTCTTTGTTCCAGAACAATTAACTAATACAGACGGAATATTATCTCCCTCCTTTGTTTCACTCCGTGATGTACCTAATGGGACCGACCATTGATGGACATTTTTGCAAAAATTCGAATACCAAATTCCCTTACAGTGTTTATCCGATCTCCAAGCCAAAGTCCTGGGCAGTTGACGCTATGTGTGATATATTTGAGCGGCATTGACACATACACATTCCTACGATGTATATGATTCCATAAGTGATAAAGGCAGTAAGACAATCATACTGGCACCATCTCTTCATGGTACTACATAGATGGATAAATCAAGGATGAACGCCCTCATCAATCAATCTCTTTACGGAATATCCTCGATAAAGTTAGATCTTTACTTATCTGCTCAAGCAGTTGTTTTTCCCACCCAGAGCTACAAACCTTGTACCCCGTGATGATTAAATACACCCCCAGACATACACAATTCTCACAATTGCTCAAGGAAGAAAACCCTTCACGCTGAATGCATCTGAAGGTAAATGGCACCTTTTCACCCAGTATTGGATGAAGTAACCCATCCAACCGATACATTCATCTACACCGCAAATAGCTAATATCATCTGGTTCTACAAAGACGAAGAGTGAGCACCTACTTCAGCAAATGTTTCTCCCTCAACAATCGCTGATACATTAAATTACGCAAGAGAGGATATCAGACAAAATAAGGTCATACCCCACCCCCTTTTCTTGAACGTTGAGTATACACGGTCACAAACGTTCGCCATATGACCATGTGGACCATATCATGTGTATTAACCAGGTTGAACTAGTTTCAAAAGCATATCTGGTGCACATTTCATGCACTACCGGCTGTCTAATATCATTTGCGATAGCGGAAAAAAATAGAGAAATACATGCTAATTGCAGACCTTAATTACACAATTCTGACAAAGCGGGGAAGTCTTTCTCATGACTCCATCCTGTTTAAACGCCAAGAACATGTTTCCTTCTACGGGCAAACAAATTTTCGTTATACAACTCTGTCTAGTCTGGACACATCTTGTCAAGTCAACATTCAATATGCAGAAAGAGCATGAGGTTATATCAACGAAGACCGTTTCGACATGGTTTAACTGCGTTATTTGGCATTAATGTTTGTTCAATTATGCATCCCACAATTTGTTTCACTAAAAATATAAATATGCGTAAAGAAAAATAACATTTTATATTCACGTATTTTGCTATTACTTTAAAATTCGAAAGCGCATTCATCGATGTACAATCATTTTACCAGGTAAACGGAACCCTCATTTTCAGCATGATGAGAAAGCAATGTCATCCCCTTTGAAGTTATATGTAAAAGATGACATGATATTACTGGTAAATAACAGTAAATATACTGGAAGAAGACAATCTCTAGACGGTTGATCACAAGCTAGTTTAGACATCTAGGTATTGGCTGTGAGCTAGTCTGCCCTAGCTGAGCAAGAACATTTTCCCGAAGCAGGAGCCTGAAGCACCTTGTTTCGGAATGCCCAATCTAACGAAAAACGGTGTCGTGCTGGCGATTGTGTCATGGCAAATCATCAAGCATCGGACATATAACACATCATATATAGAAAGACACATGCAATGAGACTATAAGTGTTTGGAAACGGACGTGCAATAAGCTACAGCGCCCACGAATACACTATCTCCAACCAGGCTAAAACTAAGGACAAATTTAAGGAAACATTTGGTGAAAAGAAAATATAGAGTTCGTATTGCAAATGTAACTAGCACCATCCTATGTGATTTCAGTCCTCGACTACGAACAGGTGCAGTTTGATGTGATGCCTTTAGCAAATTAAACACACTGAACTATTTTAGTCAACATTAAACCAAACAATAATATCGCAGGAGCGCAATAGTACATTCAATTTTGGCTTGTACATCTGAGACCGCAAGAAACAAGTCTGCGACATTCATTGGGCTATATACTTTAAATAAATAGGCTGCAACGTCCACATTTATAATTCTGCTGAATCACATTTTGCAACATATGGCTTCTGTAAGTGAGTAAGTTTAGCGTCGGGTGCTTTCATCTCGTTAAGACAAGAACAAATAATCCAATCTAGAAATTATATTAATCGAATTCAAAGGCATTTGGCATAGTCAATAATGATGTCCTTTAAAATTACAAACGTTATTTGCTAAGAAAATGTTGAACAGGAAAAACAAACTCCTGGTGTTCAAACGAAGTTAAATTACTATTCGTCTAATTCATATTTGAATCACATCAATATCGACACTATTCTTCATAAATCATTGTACCAACTTCCGCAACGTCAACCATTCCGGAGTTCCAGACATTGAACTAAGTCTAGCTCTAAAATCTGTAGAAGAATTAAAACTGTGTCATGTCGAGTGTATCAAAGAGAGTTCAAACAACATATTGTTCTGATTATTGTTCAAATACTCACAAAAAACAAACCAGTTATTAACGCCATGATCATTCTCGAAATAGAAAGACTAACAACGATATGAATGTTGTCATTCATCTAAACTGGGAGAAGATTATCGCCACGTTTGAGACTTAATTTTAGTATTCAAAATGTAATAAATATTAGAATTTATGCAAAATTTGAATAGAGGGCTGTGAAAATAAATCAGTCACATAAATATTGTCTAGTTTGTATGGGCATGGGCAAATAATCATTTTTCGTGGACATTGTATATGTTGGCTTTGACCAGGTTGGTTCGTTTATTTAGACAACCGTCTTCTCAGATTATTATTTTTATTTTTATTATCCTATTTGCCTTTTTCTTAGAAGTCTTCTTCTAATGAAAGTGTTCTTATTCAAGGAGTAGAGTGCGGCTTTGTTAATGTTCCTGTCCATTGTGTAAATTTGTCATCAGACTTAGTGACAGGACATGTGACAGTCGGAACAGTCTCGGTTTTACCCGTTGAGGGCATTCATTTATTTGCTAGGCAACGACTTAGCTGGAGACAAGGTTGTGGTTAATCAACTTGTCACTGACAAGCCTGATTTGGATCAGAAAGTTGATCCAATTGAAAAAGAATTCCAGGATATATGTAAAGCTTGTGCAGTTACCAAAGCTATGGCAAAGAAAGCTCTTGAGAATGATGTTGATGAAGACTGTATTCCATTAGCTACAACGTTTATAGGTCAGGCTTTTCATGAAGTCACTTTTACTCCTTATTTGGATCAATCAGAAGGTATTGATCATAGTGATCCTCTTTTAACAACTCATTCTCTTTATTCTAATCAGGGTGAGAAACGACAGTCACTTGTCGTCGAACAGTAAAATGATCCTGAGATCTCAGGTTTGTTTCAAAGGGCCATAAGTGAGACTGAAGCAACTGAATTTCCCGTCTGTTATTTCATTAAAAATGGAATTCTTATGAGACAATGGAGACCTCCCGAGGTACCTGTTGGTGATGAGTGGTCAGTGAACTATCAAATAGTAGTTACAAAAACTTACAGAAAGGAAATACTTAATCTGGCCCATGAAACTCCTTTGGCTGGTCATTTAATGATTAATAAAACTTATCACAAGATCTTGACTCAATTCTATTGGCCAAAAATCAAAAGTGACGTTGTCAAATATTGTAGACCTTGTCATACTTGTCAAATGGTAGGAAAACCCAATCAGAAGATAACTAAGGCTCATCTACAACCAATTCCAACCTTTGACGAACTATTTAGTAGAATTATGGTAGATTGTGTTGGTCCCTTACTCAAGACCAAGTCAGGTAATCAATACCTGTTGACCATTATGTGTGGGTCAACAAGGTTTCCAGAGGCAATTCCGTTGAGGAATATAAATCTAAAAGAATAGTAAAAGCTTTGATAAAGATTTTTTTTACTCAGTATGGCCTTTCCATATCTGTTCAGTCTGATCAAGGTTCAAACTTCATGTCTGGAATGTTCCAACAAGTTATGTATGAATTGGGCATTCACAATTCAAATCTTCTGCCTATCACCCCGAGAGCCAAGGGGCATTAGAAAAATTCCATCAGACTTTGAAAAATATGATCCGATTATATGGTTTTGATACGGATAAAGATTGGGATGAAGGCATTCATTTACTATTGTTTGCTGTTAGAGAATCAGTTCAAGAATCTTTAGGCTTCAGTCCCTTTGAACTGGTTTTTGGATACACTGTGCTTGGATCATTGAAGTTATTGAAAGATAAACTTCTTTCTAATGAAGATACTGAGATCAATCTTTTTGATTATGTTTTCGATTTTAGATACAAGTTGTCAAAGGCTTGTGAGGCCGCAAGAGTTAATCTCCATTCTGCTCAATCTAAAATGAAATCAGGATATGATAAAAGAAAAGTCGAAAGAAAGGAGTTTTCAGCCTGGTGATAAGTCCTGGCTCTCTTACCAATGCCACAAAATCCTCTCCAGGCCAAATAGTATGGTCCCTATATAGTTGACAGGAAAATTAATGACTTAAATTACATCATAAATACTCCTGGGACGCGCAAACAAAAACAACTCTGCCATATAAACATGCTAAAAGAGTATATTCAAAGAGATAGCCATGTTAAACATATAATTAATTTAGTTGTACCTGTCCCACTCAGTGAGGGAATATCATCAGATTCTACTGATATTAGAATGACGAATCTTTGTAATTCAGAAATTATGAAAGATCTAGACCAGAAACTTTCCCATTTGCAAGTGCAAGAAAGAAATGAACTGAAACAGTTATTATTTAAATATGAGCACTTATTTCCAGATGTTCCTACAAGGACAAACACAATTTTTCATGACGTTGAAATTGTAAATTCCAAACCTGTCAAACAACATCCATACAGGATGAATAAGCTCAAACAGGAATACTTAAAAAATGAAATTCAATATTTGCTGGTGAATGATTTTATCGAGCCCAGTAAACGTGATTGGAGTTGTGCACTGATTATAGAAAGGTGAACAGTGTGATAAAACAGATTCATTCCCATTACCAATAATTGACGATTGTATTGATAAAATCGGGAATGCTAAGTATGTCACCAAATTTGACCTTCTGAAAGGATTTTGGCAGATTCCACTAACCGAAAGAGGAAAGGAAATCTCGGCATTTGTGACTCCAGATGGACTTTACCAATATAAAGTAATGCCATTTGGCATGAAAGGGTCACCAAGTACATTTCAACGTCTCATGAATATGATCACCTCTGGTCTAGATAATTGTGATGCCTATAAAGATGACCTCATCATCTACAACGACATCTGGATAGAACATCTAGCAACAATTCGAAAATTCTTTGACAGACTCACTGATGCATATTTGACAGTTAATTTATCTAAAGGTGACTTCTGCCGTGCCAGTGTGACTTTCTTAGGACATATTGTGGGACATGGAGAAGTTAAACCAATAGATGCTACGGTTGAGGCTATTTCTAAATTCCCTGTGCCTGAAAATAGAAAGCAACTGATGCGGTTTTTAGGTATGGCCGGATACTATCGAAATTTTGTTCAAATTTTTCTATAATTGCAGAACCCCTGACAAATCTATTGAAGAAGAAGAACAAGTTCATTTGGACTGAAAAATGTCAGGAGGCTTTGGACAAGTTAAAAGCCATACTTGAAACAGCACCAGTTCTTGCAGCTCCAAATTTCACTCAGTCTTTCAAATTATCTGTCGATGTAAGTGATGTTGGTGTTGGAGCAGTTTTAATTCAAGAAGACAAAAATGGTATTGAACTTCCAGTGTGCTATTCTTCAAGAAATTAAATAAGCACCAGAGAAATTATTCAACTATCGGGAAGGAATGTTTGGCATTGATTTTGGCTTTACAACATTTTGAAGTTTCTCTTAGTTCAGCTCCTTCTTCGATTATAGCTTTTAGTTACCACAACCCGCTTACTTTCATCGGCAAGATGAAAAATAAAAATCAAAGATTACTAAGGTGAAGTTTGTTATTGCAGGAATATAATCTTGACATCCTGCACATCAAAGGAAAAGACGCTCTCTCTGACGCATTGACCATTACCAGTGTATACATGTATACAAGATACATACTTTCTTTTAAAGGAAACATAGCTTGTCTCGTTTTTTGTCTAATGAAAACAAATTACCACGAGTGGTATATCATTCATACAGCTTACATACTCTATAATATATTGTATTTATATTACATACAGAAACAACTGTTTGCACTTTGAATGTAGTTACGATATGCTCCGGACATATGTGTATTGTACGGGTGAATGAACTTCTCACATCCATGCGAGTGTGTCCGCTACGGAATATCCTTTTACGATTTTTCATATATGCAAACTGAAAAGTTGACTGTTTTCTTTGTGATCTTATATTGTTTGTTCACATGTATCAAATCAACAAGATATACACTCAATACTTAAACATGAAATATCGTTTTTATGAAGAACTTTGTGCACTGCATTCACGGTTAGGATACACTGAATCTGAACTGTCAGACATTCACTGACTAACGTATGGAAATTAGCGTGGAATAGAAACTAAGCAAAGTGACATATGAACAATAGGTAATTCAAATACTTTGATATATTGACAGTTCTTGTAATTCATTATTCTGCTTTAATGGACATTTCTAAAGAGTATACTAGTTTAACTCTCTCTCTCTCTCTCTCTCTCTCTCTCTCTCTCCAGATACATCTTAGAATGACACAAGTTGCACATTTGTATGTTTAATTGATAAACGACTTTAAGAACATTATTACAGGTTAAGTAAACATGAACAACACAACATTAAGTACGCTACAGTATGAGTGTCTCGTAACCGACAAATTTAGCATTAATATACGTAGTATTGACAGGCTGTTCCAGCTTTGTTTCATAAACACTGTATATGGATCAAATGAAAGCGTAAACAAACTGTTATGAACAACCAGAATATTGTTTAATATTTTCATACAGCGAAATATGTTTATTTCTTACACTCCAGATATATTTCTTATTTTGTCCCTTACGCACGATCATATGGAGTAGGGAATGGGAAAATAATAGCTTTCGTTTATTTTAAGTTTAAATTCATTTAGAAAGCGGGACTATTGCTACTTTTTATTGTTTTTCATGGTATTTATGATTACAGAATGAGTAGAAATTCATTCACCATTAATCTATAGGTCTGAAGTTGTTTATGTATTCACTTTAGTGCGCCATTAAATTCTGTAAGTTAGAGATCATATGAGGCAGCTTGAATTGCATTATGAGTGTATCACAATATGTGAGGCAACATGGAGTACATATGACATGTAGCTCAATATGTAAGCCAGCTTGAATTACCTACTGTATATAACAGATTTGTTTGCATAACAAACACACCACGCCCTATCCGATCTTAAACGAATTTTTCTCTTGGTTTTCTCTTTATCGCCGGGATTTATTTTACTCTTATCAGTTTGAAACTGGTGCTATTGCTGGTATTATATACTTGAGATTTTCAAAATTAGTATAGAATTCATCTTATATGAAGTGAAGATTATTGATATTGTTCATTATTGCAAGTTATTATCACATATGAATTTTGCAATGCCATAAGTTATTAATTATTAATCAGAGTGACATACGAACAAGAGGTAATTCAAATACTTATCTATACGTACCTATACTATTACAATTGAACGTGACGACATAGGCAAGACATGCCTCAAACTCTGTTTGTTAACAGCATAAAGCACAAAAAAACTAAGCTTCACTCTAAAGAACCATCCGTTTAAAGGACTTTAAAAAAATATTTTTAAAAATTGATTTTTCACCAAGCTTGCTAAAACATTTTATTCTAAACAATGTGTGTGTCTGTGATATGGAATTGTAATGTAGCGTTAACAACTGTTTTGGTACAATCGTTACGATATATGGCAGTGACACCAGTTTTTCCAGTCTTAATACTAACCCCTTAATTATGAGCACATAGAGGGGCACCTGTTAGCACCAGTTTTAAAAGTCTTCAGTATGACTCGACTGGGGTTCAAACCTCAGTGAAAACCCTATGCTGATGTGACCATGGATTCAGGAGAAGTGATAGGAATTTCATGAGTGCCAATGTGGTCAACTAAAATCAACTTATCATAAGAAGTCTTCTGTTAACAGACAAGGGTATAAGTGTTTCCATTCAAAATGAGTGCCCATAACAAGACGTTTAGGATAATATTCGAGCAGCCATATTAGACATTGATCAGCATTAGTTTATGTAGGACCAACTGGACATCATAAGAACACTTTTAGTGGAAACAGGATCTTTCGTGAATGGGAAGTAACAATAGCACTTATACAAATAGGCATTTCAAGATGCAATATATATATATATATATATATATATATATATATATATATATATATATATATATATATATATATATATATATATTGCATCAGTGAAACAAATATTGTACCTATTGGGTTTCAATATTTAATCAAGAGTCTTGCGTTAAAAATGTTGTTGTTTGTTTTAGTTTTGCATTGGGTAAACATTGCTTGCATTATAGAAACAAGATTATGTTCAGTAGATTACAATGTGCATGCGTCAGGGCAAAAAACATGTATCAAACTATTCACCAAATATCGAGGCTGCATCGCTAGCTATCAATTAATATAGCATTGATACACCTCAAACTCTCATATGTGTGACATTTGTGGTCTGAGTTCAAGCAATGCACTATACTCAATTATTTTTGTCAGGCTTTATTCTATCAGTGTCAAGAAATTCTGTATGATTTATATAAATATGTATATGTGATCAAAAATGTACTAGGGTATAGTTGTCGCGTACAGTGTCACCCGAGGGTGATTAATTTTTTTCCGGCGCTAGTTGTTTTTGAATTACTGAGCGCGACTGAACCCATTCTGTAAGTATCAAACTTGAAACATTATGAATATATATGGTGTTAGCCCCACAAATGGAATAACAAATATTACAACAAAAAATAACAGATGAGCACTTACAGCTAAATAAATTTAAATTTATTCATGGTCCAAGCAGAATTTTAAAAAACCGAAGAGGTGATATTGCAGCAAAGTTAGGAAAATTACCGGGGACTCCGTGGGCTAAACATTCAGAAGAAAAAGACATTCCATGATATAATGATGATGAATTTGAATTATAGTGCTGTATCGCCCACTAGGGGCACGTAACACAGTTTTAAGTTTCCAGCAAAGCTGGATATTTAATTTCTTCTGGGGGTGAGGAATGGTGCCGCTTCCCCCAGGCATTTATGTACTCAAGGAGTACTATTTAATTTGGTCGTCAGGTCGGGGTGGCTATTAAGTAACCATCGACCTGAATGGAGGACCCTGGGTGAGTGGGAATAGAACAAACACACACTCAACCCTAACAGCCAATTATGTGTGCTAATGGTGTACAATGGCACAAGTGGAGGTATTAGAAATTAGTTTCACATCTCCGCCATTTTGGAGTTATCCGAGTTGTAGCAATAAAAGAGAGGTACCATTACGTCCCAGGATGTCGTACAGCCCGCAACATCGTGATTCCGTGCTTAATTAAAATCTGGTTCAGTTATTACTAATGGACAGGAAACTACCAATAATGTGCGAGCCACCTATGCAATGAAACTAAATCAATGAAGTCGTAAAATTTGCATAACCATGACATAATCATTGTGGTCCTGGAACCAGACTTGACATCCGAAATTGATAATAAGGATCAACCAAGACCTGGTGAATATCCGATAAATGAAATTTATACAACGTGTCATGTTCATGATGTAGTTTATAAAAGTAAAAATCTGAAGCATACGAATATTGCAGATGTAAACTAATTCACGCGTTAAATTTCATATATAAAAAAGTTTCAAGGAATCGTTGCTTAACTGGTTAGTAAGATCTGCGATGAAAGGTAAACTATTGCTGGTTATTTATATGATGGACTCAATTTATTTTAGCGCAAGAGAATATTGGGGGAGGCAGAGCAGCGTTTAGTAAAATCGCAGAAGGTGTAAAAAAAATTATGTTGCTCCAGAGTGGTTAGCACGACAGGCAATATGGCAAATATATCTACCACCGCCTAAAAGAACTAGAATATGCTCATTTTGATATATGTGTTCCTAATGAATGTCAACAGGTAGATATATTATTTTTACATCATGATACTATTCAGTTATATATTATTTTTACATCATGATACTATTCAATTACGATGCCGCCAGAATACATACGTTAACTGTTGTTGATTTTGCAAGTAGGTATCAAGATGCATGGCCGTTATTGCCAAAGACAACAGCAGAAGTTGCTTCTGCGTTTGAACGAATGTATCAACGAGGACCTTTACGACGGCCACAGCTACTACAAGATGATCCTGGCAAAGACTTTCAGGATGCAATATCATTGATTGTAAAGCATCATAATTATAATATACGACGAGGACATACCGTAATTCTTCGTGATCAAGCAATTGTTGAACGATTTAATTGAATTCATGCTGAGCGGTTATTTGGATATTAGTATGCATAGAAAATAATTCACGATATAAGGTCTCGAGAACGGGTTACAAGACTTCCAAGTGTGATAACTGCATTAAATAATGACGTTACTCCAACTACTACGTTGAAACCAATATAGCGCGATGACAAACACATATATACATCCACAACGACATGATTTTGCAGCGCAGCCAGTGTTGGGTAAAGGTATCGCAAGATACTTATATGAGCCGATTCAACTTGAAGGTTTTTTTTTTTAAAAAAGAGTGACTGATCCTATCTGGAGTATTATCCCACACAAAATGTCTAGTGTAGTAAGATCTATAGGTAGACCTGCAATATACAGATTAGATTCAACAACTAGTGAACTTGGATTTACAGGTAAACAATTACAATACCCGAGGAAACACAATTACAACCACGATCACTTAACTAGCACCTCTACGTCTAATACATTCATGACAGGTCAACATTGTATTTTCTCGTGTACGACGAAGACTATTTTCTTTTATATATACGGTAAATTGTCTTGAATCATTATTTGAATACTGCAATAACATTACTGTGTTACAATTCGCACAATGATTATTGTGTTGTTGTTTCAGTGCGTTGATAAATGCCGCATCAATATCAAAGTCGCGATTATTGTTTTGACACTTTGTTTATAACCAACTAAATTATTTCTTACTATATCATAACTAATCATTTCGTTGTTGGTGTCGGTAAAAGTTACAAGAACCCTGTGCAGATTTATATATATATATAAATCCGCTCTCTCTATTTCTATTAATCTATTTAATTCTTGTATCATTGTAGGACCTCTGTCACGATGATTTCGAACTGTTTTACAATGTAAAAGGGATAGAACTACTGGCAGGCAGCTTTCATCAGCAATTAAGAGTAGTTCCCTCCCGTGTGACTGTAAAATGACATAAACAAAGGAAGGTAACTGTAATCGTCAGCTGAACACTATAATATGTATTTCAACTTTCAGAAATATTATGTATATCTTTTAACCTACTTGAAAACACTTGGTGGGTGATACTTTTGCACTCTTGAAAGGTTGATTTTTCGGCGGGTGAAAAAACTTGTATGTATGTATGTATGTATGTATGTATGTATGTATGTATGTATGTATGTATATATATATATATATATATATATATATATATATATATATATATATATATATATATATATATATACATCCATACATACATACTCAGGATTAACGGGTTCTTGTGCAATCAAACGTCAAGGGTATGCTTAAGAGGTGAATGTGTACAGAATATGTCCCTACTGAGCCTGATATTATATTTCAGTATTTGTCTGATAACTTCCATCAATTACATCATAAACAAGATTGACTGCGATCACCGAGGTAATATTTACGATTCCCGGTGATAAAGGTCTACCACCACGGTATGGATCATTGTTGTATCAGAAAATAGTTGCCGGCGGTGTTTTTCTCCATTTTTCTGGTATTTTAGGTAATAACTCATCGATGAAATCATTGACTGATGCTTTTAACTCGGGTACGTCATATCCAGGAAAGTTTAACTTCGGTAGAGCAGCTTATGTTATCGAATATATATTTAAAATTGCTTTTTGTTGTGAATTATGTCGTCGATGCAATCGATTATTGCCTGAATTACTCGCTGGTTAATATAATCCATGTCGGAATATATTAACCTCTTAGATCAGTTGATCTATTTGTTAATGATTTCCTCGCGTGAACTTGCTATATCAAGCAGATATTCAGATAAATTTTGCTGTATTTTTTCTCGTTGTATTTTATGTTCTTAATTAATGATTTAAAAAATTCAATAATTTGATCTAGTTGAATTAGTGTAGACCTTCTACTGGATTTTTCAATGTAAAAGAGCTACACTATATGGTCCTTATTAGCTAAGTCAAAATCACTACCCAATATTATAATAAATAAATGATTTTTGTATGATGGTGTAACTTCGTAGTATGATTGTCTGTCCGAGGTACAATCAGACCCTGTTAGTTCTGGTATAAGCGTTTCTAGTGGTCCATGAAATTATTTTCCTATTTCAGACCATTCTAACACTAATCTGATCAATGACTGATAATGATCAACGGCGTAATTCGATGAATTTATTTTTATAACGGCTGACAAGGTTGGTTCATGAACAGTAATATCTATGTTTGATTCTTTTCCTGTAATACATTTAATTTTACGTTGAAATTCATCATTTCTTTGTTCGATTTGATAAATTCGTGTAGGTATTTCAAAAATGATCCAGTCAGGTGTTCCATCTGCTTTATTTTTATTTTCAAATTCTAGTGAATTCTTTGCATGTAATCTTTAGAATGATTTTGACCGGATATTTTGCCAACTATAATATACTTGTACTTGTGCTAGTGCGATTTCTATTACTGGAAGGCAGTTTGAAAGTTGACACTAAATTCAGGATTGGTCGAATATTTGATATCATTATGGTATTACGCGGAGCTGTATTAATTATAATGTGTTGCAGTAGTTGTTGCGACATTATTATTATTATTATTATTAGTAGTAGTAGTAGTAGTATCAGTAGTAGTGGTATTTTCTTAATGAAACGTCGTTAACTCGTTGTAAATCCTTATCATCGTTGTGAACTCGCTATCTGATATTATTCCGTCGTTAAGATAATTTGGAATATGCGGCTGCCGGTGTATGTAACTCGTGTAGTTTATTCTGGCTACACGTGGATAATTTTTTCGCAGCTATATTATGAACACCAGTATTTGTTTTTTCGAAACACAAATTATGACAACTACTGCCACCGCTGGCAATGGTGTTACTGTTGATAGCAATACACCTGTTTCAACAATAACATCTGACACCGAATACACAATTAAATTAACGATGATAACAAGCCTGCGATATATATTTTATGTTTTACCGTGTAAATGGCAATGAAATGTTTTTAGTTTAGTTTGTAATTCACGCACTTGATTGTGTCTATACTGATGCACGTTGATTGGTCAGCTCAATATAGTATACGCTTAAATCAATTACAAATTTTCAATACCATGTGAGTGAAGCTATGCTAAATTACCACGGTTTTGGGTTATTCTAAACGTTTCATTGACTCCATTTTCTATTATTACATTGACATTATTAACACCGCTGAGTATACTTGATGATGCATTAAACTGCATCTGTGAAATCAACGTTAATCTGTATATACCTCGAACATATTCGGTAAATTGAACGATGTTATTTTGAGGTGTCCAGGTGACAGATCCTCACCGTATCGAATACACTGTATTAATATTTTGTTTATGTGGTATTTTCACTCTATCAAGCCTTTGAGCAATAGCAGGAACATCGCTTATAATATTATCGTATGTTCTGTTAAGCGGTTCAATGTTCGTCTTAATATCAGAAAGTTTCATAACAACGGTCAACGGTGTAACAAAAGTATCTGTGATTTCATCAATTTGTCCAATATTTCTACCAAGATTTGCAAACGAGAGTAGATGAACGTATTACTCGGCACACAACGTTGATACGTTATTGTCTACGGTGCTGTAGTTATCGGCTACGGTCTTTTCGGTTACTCCATTGATTCTGACGATAATATCCTGCAATGAAAGATTTCTCGTTTTTAATTGGCCTTGCTTATCATGCAATGCAAACATTTCGATTGAATCAACCTTTGCAAAATTTAGTTATTTTGATATTTCATCGTTAATGATTTTTTTTACACTCAGTTGTGATATTCCGTCAGTGGTTCTTTGGTTTCAAGAAAGATCTCTCGTAAATATCTAGCATTACACTGTAAGATCTATTTAAAAAAATAGCGATTACATGTGTATTATTATACAACTTTGTCTGGTGGTTTGGTTGATTTTGATACAGATTTGGAGACAGTAATTGCTTCATGGCCGCATATTGGTGGGTCAGTTGTTCTTAAAAACTCTTTCGACGGGGCTAACCCGTACGAATCAAAATAAACAATTCCACGTGGATCAATCGCGTTGCGGTTTAATGTGTACCTCCACCAGTGCTGTTATCAAGATTAATGATACCGGTTTCAGTATTGTTTGGTCTGGAAAGGTACTGGTCTCGCAAAAAAAACGACTCTAAGGTTTTTTTAATGTTAATTGTTTAGTAGTATCGAGTAAATCAAAATTTGACTTTGTTGTTATTAAACCCTCCCTGGAAGTCTTAGACTTTTTCCGTACCAGTCCCTTGTTCCAGGGAGACTCGTACCCCTTCTTCTTTTTAAATTATTTTCCTGTTGTTTTCGTTAGTGGCATTTCCGCCGCTGTCCCGATCGGCTCTAACGCGGCCACTTTTGCGACAGCTGGGTCTGCTGCAGCAATTCATGATGATACTTCTGCGAGTGGAAATATACCACCTGATTTAGTTGTAGCGGAAATAACACTCGCGGATAGAGTAACTCTTATTCCAGTCTTGTCATGCTTAGCATTGTTTAATTTTTTACGTTGCGTTCTGTCAGTGACATCTTATTCTGACTGTACTTTAGCCATATTGTGGTTCCAGATTATTTTTTATGGATGCGGTGTTTAGTTTTTAAAATCTGACCTGGAGTCAGATTGATATTTACATGATGTTATGACATTTATAATATATGCGAGTTATCTAATTTGGTAAACATTACAAGCAGCAGAGGGGGCGTATCGGACAACGTTTTAAAACAAGTTTTCAATGGATTAGGGCTTAAAACAATGAAATCAGGCAAAAAATCAATGAAATCAGGCAAAAAAAAAATCAATGAAATCAGGCAAAAAATAATAATGAAAAATCAATGAAATCAGTCAAAGAAAAAATAATGAAATCAAAATAAAGAAAGCCTCCATTTGCCAAACGAAACATGATCCTGCAGTCTTCAACAGAATATTTTATCAAGTCCGATACGATATCGTGTCCTCGGGTCTGCTAAATTTATTGTCACAAATCCGTGTGGTTTTGACTGAGCGTGACTAAAGAAATTTCTAAATTGATTATGATTCATATCACCGCAGCACCAAGTTTGCCAAATATTTCGTAACGTATGAGTATCAACTCCATTAAACACACACAACACATTACAATTATCGCGAATCACTTTTGGTATTTGTGTGTACCGTTGAGTCACATATATCACATCAGTGTTTTATGCCTGCCTCGGGAAAAGATTCTAGCAGGATTTTTTTGATTATCTAACATGATATCGTCATACACGACTAAATTGTTAATACTTCCATCGATGTCTTCCACGGAAGGGGCTTCATCAATATCAATAATAAATTCAATAAAATCATCGTCGATTTCAAATTCTTTTGCTTTCTCGTTAAAATCCTTGAGCACTTCATAGCATCGCTGATCGTCTACACTCGGGGCTATTAAATACAATTTGTCCCATTTCATCCATCTTGTTATCAAATCGCGCTGGAAATTTGGTCTGTTCACCCTTGGGCCCTTTTTTTGACGATTTAACCTGTTTCTCACGGAAAGTCTTTAAAAACTCTTCTGGGGTCGGTATTGGTCTATTTTTCCGTCTGAGATATTCTATTGCAGAACGATATTGTGGGGATCCACACTCAATACAAATTTGATATTTTCCCCGTACACCCTTTCCACAACCAAGACAGGGTTTTGGCCCCTCGGGACACCCTTGTTTTGCAGTACAAATGTGTACCCCACAGAATTCTCCGTAGGAATTTTTTCCACATCGCTGTGTAGATCCTAAAAACAACCAACAGCATTTATTAACCGCTAGTGCTGGATTCACCATTATTATTAATCGTTAATCAACATTCAATTAGACGTTAAAAAGTATACAGTATAATGATTAGTGATTACTCTGATAACGATGATGAATTTTTTCAATCTCTGGAAACTCGTCAATATTACAAAAGGCATTTAGGACCATCATGGAATGTTTCTAGTAAAAAATCTGCCATTGAATTACTCACCGAAGATAGTTATCTACGTCATGGTGTGATTATTCAACAACGGGGGAAATTTTACGTTTTTGTGGATGATCCCGACATAACAGAATTTCAAGGGTGTTCTGCGGTAAATGAAATTATTCCCCGGGAAAGATTGAGATATCCCTCTATCGACATTGATTCTAAAAACCCATCGTTGGAGGAGTTATTATTGTATTTCAACGACTTAGTTGACTCTATCAATGATGTTTTGGTTTTTGAAACCAGTGGTGGTTATCACATTTTATTGAAAACGATTCCGATTGATTTTGATACTCATCGGGAATTATTAAAACAAATTGCCGCAGACAAACCATCATGGAATGTTGATACACAGGCTGGATTGTACAGCATCAAATTACCGGGAACGAGGTCTGCAAAACCAAACAGCATTGATAAACGATTAATTTATCCTGTTGGATTTACTAGTTCATTATTGTCCTGTCCTGTTGCTATACAACCGTATTACGAAAAACTCACTGACGGCGATGATATTTTTGAAGAACGTGATGATGATAATCTCACCAGTGAACAAATTTATCAGATTTCAGCAGCGAAAACTGGACAACCCGATCAAATCACTGGAATAACAAATCAAACCAGTAATATGATTTCGCTAGGAAGGGTTTCAGGATCATTTTGTAACATTTGCCAACGACGATACAATGAGATTGGTGGATACAATGAGGGTAAAGCCATTGATGCATTTGTGTGTGTGTATTCTGATCGATTTGTGATAGGTTGTTTCCGTACCACAAAAAATAAAATTACGATTGACAGAACTGATGCTAGCATTTCTGATGATAGTAAAACCCGCTACGAAAAATACTTAAAATCGTATCATTATCGCCGTGAAGACCACAGTGGGGGATTCCCCATAAGGGTTCCGGATTATACTTACTGTGAGGCCCCTGTTCATGAAAACGGCCAAGGGTGTAAAATTATCCTTAACGACGACTATATGGATGGTTCTGCTTGTGGGATGGGGAAATCAAAATCGGCATGGGAATCAATACGAGATGACCAATCTGTGCTCTATTTGTCATACAGAAAAACATTTACCAGAAAGACTACCATCGACTATAATCTCGAATCGTATGAACAAATTCATGGAACAATTATTTTTGATACAAGAACTCATCGAAGGGTTATTTCGCAAATAGAATCGATTGTACGAGTGAGGGGAATTCCTGATGTGTTATTGTTAGATGAATGGCATGGCATTCTTCGTCAAATAATTTCATCGTGTCGTGGAAAACAAATTTGGGAAACACTGGTATGGTTGATTTCATCAGCAAAACGGGTTATTGTACTTGATGCAGATGCCAACAATGATGATCTAGAATTGTTTAGAAAATATTTAAACCGTCCGGACAATAAATTTATTATCAATGATTATCAACCCGATCATGGAAAGAAATGTATTGTGGAACAGTCTCATCATGACAATTACGCTAAATTGTTAGACACACTGCAACGGGGAAATCGTGCAGTAGTTTTCACACAAAATAAACGACACGGGAATTATTCTGTAGAAGCCCTTGCTAAACTATTACAGCATTTAGGATACCGTGTGAAATACTATCACGCTGATACCGATTCGGCAGAAAAAGAAAGAGACTTTGCTGATCCTGTTGAAGCGTTTAATAACATCGATGTAGTGATTTATAATTGTACCGTACAAGCAGGAATATCAATCATAGATGAACGATTTAAGTACTTGGCGGTGTTTTCTGAACAATTAGGGTCTGTAGAAGCAACTAAACAAGCAATTCATCGTTTCAGAAACATTACTGAAATTCATTATTCAGCAATAAAACGATCTTCCACAACATTACCACTCACACGTGATGAAATTATTTCTGCCATTGAATCACATGAGAGGGATTTATCCTCTACGGAATTGTTGTTCAGAACCCCAAATCTCAATGATGTGAATTCCAGTTATGGGTATACATTTATCAGTGCCATTATCGATGAAAATAATTCCAAGTGTTTTTTTACGGGACGACTTGTTACGATGATGAAAAGAACCGGATATGAAGTCACTTGGGAATTACCAGATGAATATTCGTTGTGGTGTGAAAAAAATAAAACCAACAAAATCGATGACGCGGCAATTAACAATAATCCCGTCGTAGATGATTTTTTGAAATCTACCATCGGGGAAAGAATTGCTTCGGCTAGTGATAAAATCACCAGTGATAAAGTCACCAACAATGACAGTGAACAACAAAAATATCATCGATATGATCCTGAAGAACGATTAGAACCCTACGCGAAGAAATTGATGTATCTCAATCATGTTTTTCAAACTGATGTGGGAAAATTGGACACAAACACGATTGGATATCTTGATAAAAATGCTAATAGACTACAACGATACCAGCGGGTTCTTGTTGATAAACACAATCAAGGAAACGCTGTTACAACTACACCATGCCGATCTGATAAAATCAATCCCCGGCAACAACTAGAAATTGTCAGAAATGTCCTTGAAGTATTAAAACTCCCTGATGTGTTTCCGGATCAGTTAGATATGAAAAATGTTTCTGTGAACCGTGTTGAATTAATCAAGAACATCAATCACATGTTAAAAAACCCGGACCAACTCGATAAGTACCAGATGTTGTTAAAACATTTCAATGAGATATTTCCAAACGAAAGATTACAAACAACTACTATGACGCTGAAAAATATCATTGAGAAAATTAAATTGATTTATAAAGGGTTTGGTGGAAGATTACAATCAGATGATAAAAAAACACTAATCGATCTAATCTCACATTGTTTTATCCTGAATGGCCCAAATCTGACTTTATAGATGATCCAACATGGATTAATGAAACCGTTGATGATGTAGGATTCGCTGGGAAAGATGTTACTGCAACGGATACACACACTACAATGTTACGATTTCATGTTTGGACCGTTAATGGATGGTTCTGTCGATATGATTGTTCAGATTGATCAATGGAAAAGTGAGGAAACTATCAGTATTATTTATTTTATATACAATTATGATACTTTCCTCATAAAAGATAGAACTGTTAATACAACAAAATGAAACTCCCATGATCATGTCAAAAATCATCCGACATGTTATTGATGTCAAAAAAATATTTTATGTGACTTTCCCCATCAATGAAAGACTTCCACGATGGTGCTTTTTTATCAATAATGATTTTGTCGTAGAAATGTGTGATCACAATTCCATTTAATTAAATTATTTCACGGTTTGAAATCTCTAGATGATATTTTACTGCGTTACGTTTTTCTTCATCGAGACTATTAACTGCATTATCAAATAGCGTTTCGAGGTCATCAAACCAAGCTTGTTTCTGTTTTGGTATGTAACCTGTTAGGATCATCCAAATATCTCCGCAGTGATAAACATAATCTGGAATACCATCACGGCGTGGTAGTTTAAAATATTCGAAAGTATCATCGTATGAATGAAATTCAATAATGCTCCTCTTGGTGATGTTCAAGCAGATGGTATTTGTAAAGGGCGGTCCAACCTTACGGCGAGACTTGTCATACTGAAAAAGCGGTTCTGTTGGTGGTATATCGCGATCAATCCAATTTATTCCGTCGTGAAGAACAATATGTGACCCGAGTCCCATTATGTATTATTCTGATATCATTTTAGTGTTTAATTAAATAATAGTATTATATAATGTCGGTGTTTGAAAACGCATTAGATGATTATAGACGCGCTTATCCCACAGTAACAATTCGTGATAAATTTACAAGTTCTGGTAGAAGGATAATAACAGAAAAATGCCCTGATGGTGTCACTCACATTTGTCATATCCATGAAAATAGGGATTCTGCAGCACGTATTCGTCTACAACAGAAATATCGCCAACGGAACCAAAACATGTTAGATCTAGAAACGCTAGCGTTAGAATTGCTTGCGATTCTCCCAATTGAAAAACTACTAAGACGAAAAAAACGCGGTGGGTAATTGATTTCAAAATCCACCATGAAGTTGTTTTCAGTATTAACTATTAAAAATGACCTATCTGAAATGCAGTATAGACCATTCAGGGACAAATATCAATAAATTCCGGATGGTTCAAAAATCACCAACAGGAGGGAAATTGATCAATGGAAAAGTGAGGAAACTATCAGTATTATTTATTTTATATACAATTATGATACTTTCCTCATCAAAGATAGAACTGTTAAAACACCTCCATGGTTGTGTTAAAAATCATCAGATGTGTAAAAAAAATGGCGAAACTATCAGTATTATTTATTTTAATGACAGAGGATGGCGAGAAACATTTATCACCGATAATTATGAGATCGGCGGTAAAGATATTTCTGCGGTAAATGATCACACAGCATGGCTTAAATTTCATATTTGGACGGTTAATGGCTGGTTGGTCCGGTATCAAATACACTAAAAAATAAAAAATGCGGAATCGGCACCTTTTTCATATAAAATAAAATGTAATGTGCCGATTCCGCACCGATCGTGGGACAATGGAAACATGTAATGGATATCTTTTTAAAGATTAACTATAATATATGACTGCGACAGAATCAATCGAACAAATGCGTCAAAAATATCCCAGTGGGAAGTTTTCAGAGAAATTCAATAATGGGCGCCGCAAAATATCTTATAAGGGTACCAATAACAACCATTGAAAACTTGTTTAAAAACGTTGTCCGATACGCCCCCTCTGCTGCTTTACATGTTTTCAACTGATGCATCAATGACTCTCATTCGTCCAGCAGCACCTTCAAGTAGCATCGATTTGTCGCTGAGTATAACAGCAATTGCTCTTTAATTAGGAAAAGATGCAGCGTCTCTTTTTACGCGAGCTCGAAAATGAACATCAATGACATATTGTCTAGATAATCAAGATGCTCCAGTGACAAAAACAAATCAGATATAAATTTATAAAATCAAATAGTGATGTTTCTAAACCAGTATTTATATTCTGACCACGTCCCATACATGTCATACGTACAGACAACAGTATAGTAACATAATTAACTAACTTGAGTGACACTCTCGAGATTATTTAGAGGCTTAGTTTTGGAGTTATTGACTTTATTTTTTCTTTCTCTTTTTTTGGTAAGAAGCTATAGTTTAATAAATGGAACATTTTGAGATGAGGTGGGTTCACCTCCTCTGCTGCTTATAGAATTGGTTAGGGTAGGTAGACACAATTTCCAAAAACGGTTACAAAGAATTGAGCAAGAGACTTAAAATTTACTGTGAGCTCTTTTCCACATTAATAATGGTCTTTAGTAGGATGTCGTCATTGATATAAGTAAAGACGGAAGGTAATTGACAGAGTTCATTCAGTGTTTTTCTTCATTACTATAAGCTCACAAATTAGTTATTAGTAGGCCTGCCTAAGTAATCTGACCATACATCAGACAAATATTTCTGAGGCATTACCTTTCTTAAAGAGTATACTCGAACGCTGTATTATTACAGCAAACAATATTTACTGATTAAGTATAAACATGCGTCATCAGTCGGTTGTTTACATGTGTAAGCAGAAGGACGCATATATGTCAGATTGAATTTTTTCTTTTTAAAAAATATCAACAATTGTTGGTAATTCCATACTGAGGAACAATGGACATCACTTTTTTGTAAAATGCATACAGTTCCATTGATCATCATATACAAACATCGTCCAACTTACTATATATGCATTGGTAATAATTACAATATATATATCCCATGTATCCTCTTAGGTTTGTTGATAATATGTCACATACAGATGACGTACATTCCTGATTACGCTTGGAATGCCATTTCATGGTAGCCATTGTTGTCTAAAATTATATAAACGTTGCTATGATCCTAAATATCGTACATAGGAATAGGTACATTAAAATACAGAAAACTTTACAATATGTAGCAATGCAACAATAACATAATGAGTTTAATATGTGCCGATACTAATATGAAGTATCGCAATAATACAGCATTCGGGGCTAAATAGAATCAGAAACTGCTCCGCCTCAAATGACATTCATATGCTTAATAAAAATCCATCCATGTAGATTACTTAATATGTAGAGAGTTTAAAGAAGAAATATATTTCTTCCATGGTGCACGTTTACTTTCTTCGATTGTGCGGCGAACTTTAGCAAAGATAATACGTTGGTATTTACTTAAATGTTTGGGCGGTGGACGATTTTAGACTTTTTTAATGCTTCTCGGCGTTGTCTAATGGATTCTTTACATGCTATGGTTACCCAAGGTGTTTGGGTTCTTTTACTCTTCGGTGAAGAATTTGGAATAGATTATTCTGTTATCTCGATTAGCAATGAAGTAAAATGCTGCATAGGATTAACAGTGCTGAATACTGTATCCTCATTTAGTCTCGTTTCACAGAGTGTTTCAAACTTAGCCCAGCCAGCATTCTTTACATTCCATTGTGGGATTGCATCATCAGTTTTACAGTTGAAATTTTCAAGGTTGATTTGAAAGTGATCACTGATGTGTAGGTCATCAACAACCTTCCATTCATAGTCCAAAAGCATCGAAGGAGAGCAAATTTTTAAATCTATACACGTGTATGTGTGAATGTGTCGGTGATGCAGTGTTATATAGACAAAAATAGTGTCTAGAAATGAAATCTTATACTTTGTTGCCACGGTTGTTTATGTGATTTTATCTGTATAGAATGTTATGGCCATTAAAATTCCCGAGTAAAACAAAGGGCGCGGGAAGTTGTTAAACAAGATTGTCTTATTCATTTGGTACTATGTTGGTGTTTGGTTGTAGGCAAATAGAGCAAAAGGTAATTAATCGATGAAGAGTGACGCTTACATCAATGGCTTGTAAATTTGTGTTTAAAGGGATGACAGTGAGGGGCTCTATTGTATACAACAACATAAATTCCTCCTGAGGCCCTATCAGCATTTTGATAGTATGTTTTAAGCAGGGAATAGTTTTCAAATGTAATGTTATCCGTCCCTTTCAGTAATGTTTCCTGCAAACATAGTACTACGGGATCGTGTTCATTTAAAGTAGAAAAATGTCATTGTTGTTAGCTTTAAGCCCTCGACAGTTCCATTGTGTGATGGTGTTCTTCATTATAAGGTTAATCTGGAGATTGTAGAGCTAGGCTCGACTATTGGCAGATGCAGTTTGTGTAGTAATTTGTCTGGAGGAAGTATGGGGGTATTTTGTTTAGTAGGTTCGAACCCACCTTGAGTACATGAAGCAGATTCTTATGCATCCATGCTCTCAGTGTCTCCAAGCCTGTTGTAGACTTTGATGGGATTATCTGACCCTTTTTGCTTCTTTGTTTTTTTGCTTGTGATTTATGTTTATTCTTTGGTAATTTCTGTGGTGGGGTGTTATTGAAAGTTGTTTGTGTAGGTGCTGTGCCTTTCGGTGGTTGGTAATGTGGGATATTACCATTTGATGTTGAATCCGGTAGATCTGTCTGTGTTTGAGCGTCCTTCGTGGTCTTGGGATTGTTTTGCACGACATTGGGGAAGGAAAGCCAGGAAGGGATGTTTTTACCTCCACAAGTTTTTTCTGGTGTCTGGATAGAGATTGTTTGATGTATACTTTACCCTCTGAATCTCCTTCTCCTGTTTCCAAGTATCACAATCTGTGGAATTGGTGTAATATTCCTAGACGCAGTTGACGTAATGCGGAGTTGCTCTACAATCAGATTCCTGATAAGAATGGTCTTTGCATCGGTCATATATTTTTACTTTTGAACATCGGTCTTCGTGATGGTCTTATCTATGATACGTATAGCATCGAAGGGGATCTGGAATGTAGATTTCAACCTTTATTTGCAATAAAACAACTTTGACCACTTTGTGCACTGTTGGTTTGTTAAAGGTGTGTTGGTATCCTGCAGATTGTTATTAGGTTTAATACGTATTCTATTTACTGCAGTGACACCTTACTGTTTCATCCCCTTTATAATATATGTGTTGTTGACTCTGGTTAATCACGACAGCGCATTATGTCTTTGGAAGTATTGAGTGTAGTGTGAGCGAATGAGGTCACTGGAATATCAGAAAATGTTTTGATTTTCTTGATATTGTCTGTTTGACACTTTTGCACACACTCATCATAAAGGCAACCGAATTTTTTTTTTTGACACTCTTTCGTGTGCCAGTATATCCTGTAATGTTTTTTCCAATAGCAAACGGAGATTGTGCAGCAAGCGATTTTGAGTCATCCTTCGATTGAATAACCATTAAGTGTGGAATTGACTCCACATCACATGGTTCATCATCAGAGTCATACAGTGGTTTGATAATTTTTCAGCACTCATGGTCCCAGCACATCAAGGAACCGAACGAGGAAACGCTATTCAAGTGCCAGGGATACACAGATGCTGTACTCAGTAGATAAAATTACTTATGATTAACCCATGCAATTTCCTTCTCGGGTCGGTAAAATTACGTCCCGATTGACCCGTTAAGCCACCATTTTCTAGGAAGTCTTCTAAAACCTGGGAAATGGAAAGCTAAAGAGATAGAATGTATGATGAAACGGTGGTATCAAGAGATATACAAGAAAGAAAAAGGTGAGCAAGTTAATAAAAACTTTCCAGAGGTTGACGTGACCCGCCAATTTGTCGAAATTGGGCCCAACCTAACCACTCGTCTTGGTGAATTAGAGGCCAAAGCAGCTTATTCCATAGGACAAGCCTTAGCTCAATTACTAGGATCCTTTCTTCCCCCGACACGGGTCGCAACCCACTATTTGGTCGCCTCGTACGACACCTAGTGAGGCACGTCTGGCCAATTCTACAACCCCAAATCCGCATTGGGCAGTAGCGACAGTAACAGTAGCACAATTGTTAAATGGGTCTTAGGCCACCATCTTGAATTTATAAATGCACCAAGGTAGTAGATTGGTAATAAGACAAAAAGGGGGAAAAGGTGTTACGGTTATGACTGTCAAGGTAGCAGTATCAATAACATCACTTGGAAGATAACTGGCTGTAATGATAGTTATGCGAAGAAAATTATGACATCACTAAACATGTTTCTGCTACTGAACAGGATCAAATTGTCACATATGTATAACGTTGTTCAAGTATTTCGTGTCTTGCGAACATTTCCTTCCCTCTGTTGTATCGTGTACTCTAAATCAGGACACTAACCAATATGTTCAGTTTCAAGTGGCATACGTCAAACAGTTGAATTGAATATTGGTAATATTGCACACAGTGACAACTTACGGCAACCGTTAACCTGATTATAGTGTCGAAATAGGCGATTGTCAGCGGGTTTATGTTCGCATGTATATTTGGAGAGTTTTGAGTTTAACAATATGTAAACATATTTCCAAAGAAATGATTAGTTTTCTAATAGACGAGATTGCTTTTCAATCAATCAGCTGATGTTGCAAATTGTTTGAAATGAAATTAATATGTTGTCACTTATTTTGCTTATGTTCTAACTCTCGCTGTCCCTGTGTAAGAATCCTTTTTAAGTGATGCAGTAAATATCTGTAAGACGCTTGTACCATGTGGTGGCATCACATTGTTGTTTTTTCTTTTCCAATCATAATGATCTCAAAAGTTACTTCCACTAGGTTTGCATAGTATATGTATATATATATATATATATATATATATATATATATATATATATATATATATATATATATATATATATATATATGTATATAGTAACATTTTAGTTATACTATCCTTGCTGGAAATGTGTATTGAGCGTCTGCCTCTTTAGCGATAATGCAAAGGTTATCCTTAATACTTAGAAAATATATTATTGATCTATAACTCGTAATAATGTCTCTCTTACAGATTTAACTTACGTCTTTATTTGGTAAAACCCGCTGCGAATAACTATTACCTGTAAAAGTATTTTCAAAGAATTCGTAATTTGCTTTTTGTCTCCATCTTTGTAGGCATGATTCCCAAATATTTTATGAAACCTTTTTTGAATTTTAATGCTCGAAACAGTCAAAACTTAAAAGTACTAGACTAGATTTTGTGCTGGGGGGAAAATATCTGAATCACAGGTTTGTCTTCGAAGTTTTTATGGGAGAAATCACAGGTGGTATTTTTATTGACCATATTAATTGAATAAAAACTGATAGTTCTTTATCGAATTTACGAGCTATCACTCAAAGTGATAATACATTTAGAACAACTTGTAACTGTAAATCCGTAGGAAAGAGACCTGTACAATCAATAACGGAGACGGATGAAGAAAGAATATTTCAAGAAATGAATGAATCCGGCAAGTATTTTGATATTTGCCAACCTTCGATTCGACATCTTGTAGATAAAATACAAAACTCCGCGATTTGGAAACAAAGTTATGTTTACATACGTAGAACACATTACCGAAGGGAGATAACTCATCCAGGGATATATATGTGTGTGTGTGTGTGTCGTTGATAGAGTTACTGTCCTTGATATGAGATTTTCCGTAGACATAACTCACGGTCTGACTGAATTTTTCTAAATTCTATTTTGACTATTTTTTTTTTAATTCTTAAGTACACATATATCAATGTTGGGTTATTTTGAAAACTACGATTTCCAGCTACGAGTATATATTTCTGCTCCATTTATTTTTTAAATCTACGATTTTCATCTGCAAATATATACTGTATATGTCGCAGTTAACTATAGATTAAATTCAAAATAGGTATTTGTTAGATTTTGAACATAGCGTAATCGGTATGCGGTTGGATCTCGTCTCGGGGCACAGCGTTCGAATTTCGTGGCAGGCATTATTGTCGAAGGTACCGGTTGGAGGTTTGTTCTAAATATAGTGGGGGCGCCAGCCCAAAGGTGTATTTTCCCACTGATACATGATAGCATCACATAAATGTCATTTTGTTTCTCTTTTTTCCTATGTTTTCCTGTTCAATGGGGACGTTAGGCAAGAAATACGGTCTTTTTAGTTAAGATTAAAAATTAAAATTTTAGTCGTTTTCACCCATTTTAAGTCATAGTTTAGATAAAAAGAAAGCATACATCCCTTCCTTCTTTTGTACCACTGTCATGACATCGAGTACCTGGATTAAACCCATATAGTCATATTTGTATATTAGTCCTACATTCTCTTACAAATTAACATTTTACGTTTTGTATAAATGAGCTCAAGAAACATCTAGTGATTATCATTATAACCAGTAAGACAGAACATTGCCATCGTTTTTGAGAAATTTGTGCAAAATAGTTTGACGCACGTTCAATCATGGTAACTTTGGTTCTTTTCGCGAAGTCAAGTTTTACGTTATTGAAGGGACTTTCTAATATAATTGACTCAAATTCAAGATACCAACTGTATAAATTGTTATTTTGACATAGCATCTTATTCAGATTCCTATATTAAGCAAGGTACAAACGCTGGCAAAGAACATGTAAGCCGATATACAAGTTGCATTTATTCGGAAGGAGAATAATAATGAATTGAAGATAATAGGAAACCATGAACTAAACATTAACAAAACTATAGTTTAGATTATAAGATATGAAATGACTTTGTGGACAATAAGCGTGTGAGGATGTGAAAAGTGGATTGTAGCTTTAAGCATGACCAGTCAATTAGATTTGATAATTTTTTTTAAAAAAACAATAGTGTTAGGTCCTGTTAGCATCTAAATTTATGATATTGTTACGTCTCTTTTTGTTCTTTCATTTCTTGAAGAGTCCATAAAATTGACACTTCCCTTCTTCATATCACTGGAATACCATTACACCGCAGACCTTGAAAATGCAAACAGTGAGAAATATGTGAACTATTCCTCGGAGTTCCGGCAAGAGGTACCATTAATAACGTAGATATTTTTGCACCATATCCGTATTAAGTCACAATCCTCATTACAATATTCGCACAGTGCCGTCTGTTTGTCTTCCTTAGAACACAGCGTATTCATCTCATTCATTATATTATAATTTCTAACCTGATGCTCTCCATGTGGCTCAAAGCTTGATGCATTTCAAACCGAAATTTTATTTAGTTACACCGTCGCTACTTGTGCATTAGAGAGTCAATGGTTTTAAGCAACAAATGTGATGTAGCTGATCTCTTTGATTCCATAATTGTTCATACTTTTTGACGTTACATCTCTTTGAACACACACACACCTTTGATTCTTTCATTGCTTTATATCAGTATTTGATAGTAACTTTGAAAATATTTGACACCCACGACATAGCAGGTATGTAAAAAAAACTCTTCTAGAAAAAGAGTAAATTACTGTAGCAGAAAACAAATCCAAACAACGAAGACCTTTACTTACAAGGAGACTTCAATGCTAGAGTGGGAGCTGGCCATGATGCCTGTTTCGCCCGTCTCGGCCTTTACGGAGCAAGATCAACGAGAATAGTCAGCGACTTCTAGAGATGTTCTGCTCCCACAGCATATGTGTGACCAACACTTTCTTCCAATGCAAGGAGATCCACCAGGTGTCTTGGAGACACCAACGTTCACTCCACTGGCACCAGCTAGACCTTGTAATCACCAGGCATGTGGAACTGGCCAGCGTCCACCTCACCCTCAGCTACCACAGTGCCGTCTGCGACACGGACCATTCCTTTGTGATCAGTAAGGTGCGAACATTATCCAAGATGCTGCACCAATCCAAGACGAAGGGTCACCCTTGCATCAACACTTGCTGTGCAAGTAACGCAGAGAAAATACAGTAGTTCATCAGCAAAGTTCAGGAAGCTCTCACCAAAGTGACACCTGATGACACCATTGACTCCATATGGGCACATCTCCGTGATTCTCTTACAACTCAGCCATCATATTCTACGGGAAGAGGGAACGGACAAATTCCGACAGGTATTATGCAAACTGGGAAGAGATGGAGTCCGTGACTGAGGCAAAGAGCAAAGCCCTCCTGACATACAAGGCTGCACCTAACCCAAGAACATTGGAATGCAAGGAACAACGCCCAGAAAACCGCCTGCCAATGTGCCAACATCTATTGGCGTAACCTTTGCAACAGTATACAGACAGCTGCCGACACCGGGAATGCAAGAAGAATGTATGAGGACATCAAGAAGGCAACAGGCCGCTCCATCTCAAAGACAATACCCTCAAGTCCAAGACAGGTGAATACATCACAGACTAGTGGAAACAACTGCAGCGATAAGTTGAACACTATCGAGAGCTATATGGAACCCAGAACAACGTTGCTAACACTGCCCTGGATGCCATTCCAGACCTACCTGTCATGGAGGAGCTAGACACAACCCACCCTGGAAGAGCTCGGAAAAGCCATATACTACATTGCCTGTGGGAAGGCTCCTCGAAGCGACGGCATTCCGTATAAAGTCCTCAAGATTGGAAAACCAACGCTACACATACGCTTCTGCCTCTGCTGGGAACAGGGATATATCCCATAGGACATGCGTGACGCCAACATCGTCACTTTCTACAAGAACAAGGGAGACCGTAGCGACTGTAACAGCTACCGGTGCATCTCCCTCCTCAGTGTTGTCCGAAAGTTTTTCGCCCGTGTTGCCTTGGCGCGCTTATAGATCCAGTGTGGATTTCGAGCCTGCATGGCATCTGTAGACATGATCTTCTCACTACGTCAGCTGCAGGAGAAGTGTCATGAGCAGCAGATGCCCCTCTACATTGCCTTCATAAACCTGACGAAGGCATTTGACCTGGTCAGGTGGAATTGACTCTTCCGAATCCTGCAGAAGATTGGCTGCTCCCCTCTGCCACACACACATGTCTACTTGCTGTCCTCACGTCGTTCCCCGAGAACATGCACAATACAGTGTGCTTCAATGGCGCAACATCAGAGGCCTTCCCAGTAATCAGCGGAGTCAAACAAGGCTGTGTTTTTGCGCCGACGCTTTTCGCCACATTCTTCTCCATGCTTCTCAATTACGACTTCGAGGCCTGCAGCGATGGAGTGTACATCCATACCAGGTCTGACGGAAAGTTGTTCTATATTGCCCGTCTCCGTGCTAAGACTAAAATAACAAAGGTACTCATCCGTGAATTGCTGATGCAGCCATGACATCCAAAACGGAAGATTGACTACAGCAGATTTTATGCCGCCTCTCCAACGTTTGCAAGGGATTTGGATTGACCATCAGTTTGAAGAAAACAAAAGTCATGGCCCAAGATGCAGACTCCCCCTCTTCTGTCACAATCGATGGATACAACTTGGAAGTTGTCGAGAACTTAACATACCTCGGGTCCAATATCTCCAGCTCACTCTCAATTGATTATGAAGTGAATGGTAGGATTGCCAAGCTACTGAAGTGATGGCCAGACCTAACAAGAGGATATGGAACAACACCAACCTTACCGAGGAGACCAAACTGCATGTCTACCATGCCTGCGTGCTCAGCTCACTCCTCTACAACAGCGAAACATGGACCACCTATGCAAGTCACGAGAGAAAACTCAACAGCTTCCATCTGAGATGTCTGCGGCGCATTATGCAGATCAAGTGGCAGGACACAGTACCCAAAACAGAGGTTCTAGAACACGCCAAGATCATCAGCATGCTTGTCAATCTCAGCGAGAATCGTCTTCGCTTGCTCGGCCATATCAAGAGAGTGGACCCAGCCCGCATTCCTAAGGACCTGTTATATGGGGAACTAGCAGAAGGTACACGACCGACTGGACGTCCACACCTGCGATATGAAGATGTTAGCAAGAGGGACATGAAGACTGCCAACATTGATGTCAACAACTGGGAGATGTTCGCTAGCAGCAGAGAGGGCGAACAGACTTTCTTGCTTAAATGTCATTTGCCTTAAACATAACCTTCCTAGGAAAATATTAAAAACATTTACACAAAAACCCGCTAATTTAACGTGATTTTTACCTAAATTTTATGCAACCTGTTTATACCGCTGACGACCAAACTGAAGTCACGCCCTCTCTGCTGCTACAAATTAGCCAAATATTTTATCGAAACATCTAATTAAATCTCTAATATATATCAATACAAATATGTCAAAAATCGGAGACGCACATATTAATATAGTTGCTCGAGAACGTCAGGAGCAATCAAAAATATATTCCTTTGAGAGATTCGCTTCGAATAAAACTTCAAACTTCACACGTTGATTACGTACAAGGTACAGAAAGAGAGAGATATCGCTGATCCAGAAAAAAGACACCTCTTCTTGGGACAATACAAGAAACCGCTTGGGCAACGCAAGAGATTTTACAACATCTTCCAGCTAGAATAGCTGTCGCACAACCTCCTGAAGATATTGATAAAATTTGCACTGACATAGCTGATGTAAAAGATAAACCTGCATTTCAACCTCGAGCAAAAAGAGAAACCGCTGCTATATTTAATAAATGTAACGAAGGTGTTATTGAAGATATATAAAAGTGTTTAGAAAGATGATTTTCCTCATTTTGCATATGATAGTCTTTCTCGAAAATCTGAAATTTTTAAACCTAAATACGCTAAAATAAATTATGATAATTTCTTAGACGATTATTTCGTGTAATTTATAATAAACCCAGCGCTAATATTACCCATCAATTATATAACGATTTTATGGAGAAGGTGAAATTCTATTGTCATGAACAGCGTTTGCATCAACCTCCCTAGTAGGAGGTAATGCCACCTCTGCAACAAATAGAACAACAAAGGATGATGTTGGAAGCTGCAAAATTTAGAAATTATCAAATAAAAGAAAAGGTGAAACAAAAAAATAAGGCGGAACAAATAAAAGAAAAGTCGAAACAAATGGACAAAGAAGAGAGGGAACAAAAAGAAATCAAACGGCAGGAGAGATTAAGCTCTTCACTAGGTACGGAACGGGATCCTGGTGATGATTCTTTTGGCGCTACTACAGGAAGTGGTCTAGAAAATATTATTATCACTTTCCCTGACAACGTCATCGCTGACGTGGATAAACTATAAATTAGCATAGGAGGAAAACGCGCTGCAAATACTTCTCATGAAATTATCAATGAAATATCTGATATTTGTCGACGATTATTAACCGGTGGTATCATGGACATCAATACCTATCAGCAATTTATCGATGAGGTACAGATGACTAAATCCCTTGACACAGAATTTAGATCATGGTGAATGATTAAGTAAAAATGATCGTACACAATACTTATCGTAGACCAAGAATGGTCAGAGTAGTAAATTCACGATTACCAGTTTATGAAATAACCTACGGAGATGGACTTGGTGATGTTGTTTAGGGTTTATTTACCAGAATATCCCAAAAGCAATGCCAATTGAAAAACAATTATCAATGAAAGTTGTCGATGTTATTCGCGACAAAGCTCTTAGCGTAATCGGTGATTTTGCTGGTAAAAGTTTTCGGCGGTCAAGGACAGAATTTTACGGTTATTACGACGAAAAAAACAACTGAAATTACCATCTACTGAATTTATGCCTGGAAATAAAAGTAAAATAATAAATCAGGCCGCAACCCGAAGATTAATGGGTCTGGTTGATGCATCGTTAACAGAAAAAGAAGATACAGAACCGCTACTCTGATAGCAGGAAGTGGCATTCGTAGATAATTACAATTTAGATCACAGTAATTACAATAAAATGTTTAAACGTAAAATTGATACAGCGTTAGACATGGGTGAACCAGTTCGTAAAAATGAATCCCTGCGCGATTATCAATATTATTCCTACGAGGCAGTACAACCAAAATCAACGTGGAAGAATAGAATTACGAGTTCAAAATACAAGTCGGTATTTCTTATCAGCTGAAGCATTTATCGAAGTCGAAGGTCAACTTGTAAAATCAGATGATACAGATTATGTAATCGGTGACAGAGTTTGTTTTGCCAATAATGGTATCATGGAGTTATTCAGCAGTGCTACCTATATGATTGATGGAAAACACATCGTATCATGCCTGGAAAATGTTGATATTTCTACGACGAAACTTGTCTAGCAAGATACTGCGATGACATTTCAAGATCAGCCGGTCCATCAATGATGTTTACAAAGGATACAAATGATCATCTAGAATTCAGAAATGTAACGATGAATGCAGCTGGAACTGAAGTTGCGTCAATGAATAATTTCAATCTCGGATTCGCAGCACGTATTTAGATGTTAAACGCAAACGAGATGTTTTCATGTGCGATTCCATTATCTCATATTTTGGATTTTGCAGAGATGTTATGAAGGTTATGTTCGGTGCTAAACACAGTGTGGTACTTAGCAGAAAAGAACCCGACAATGATGCAATCTGGTGAGCTGGAGGTCATGCTGGTAAAGTAGTAATAACAAAATTATCATTGTGGATGCCAGTAATGGTTCAATCTGTCGAAGAAGAAAATAAATTGTTTTTTTTTCATGAATCAAGGTGGTAAATCACTACTATCATGGAAAACAATGACTACAGATAGTAATCAAGGTAATGCTGCTGGTTTATTTACATGGCATATAGCAGCACAAGTGGTTTCAGCACCATGAGATATTTTTATCGCATTTCAATGAAATGTATGAGTAAATAATCAGGAAAGAAATCCGATGGTATTTGTCACACTTAATGTTACCGAGGTTAGTTTGAGAATAAATGGACTTCAAAAACCTGCCGAGAAAGTTACTTTGAATTTTGAACATTTTAAAGTTGCTCGTACATATCATCATTAAGTGTCATTTATGGGGCGTTATCTAAATGTAGATACCGGTTTGCAAATATCACAAAAATATTTCACAACATTATATCCGATCGATTACCTTTCATTTGAACATTTAGATCTATTCAGACAATCTGTTGTTGATATATATGTTCGAGCTCAAGTAGATTATTTTCCTACTGGTGATGTAGGTCCACCTGTTGTTCCTGCTGGTTTCAGAGCGATCGCTGTTATACTTACTGACAGAGCAGTATTACTCGAAGATGTTGGTGGACGAATGTGAGTTGTTGATGCACCCATAGAGAATATGTAATTAAAATCAATCAAGTAAATATACAAATGACGTATACTCATGTTAACGCAACTCTGACTCAAGGTCAGATTACAAAATTACAATCAAAAAACGCAAATCAATGTGGGGCAATTAAATAACATTCAAGAAAAAACAAATTAGTGGTGGTCCAAACTAATTATCGTCAACAGGTAATACGCATAAATGTTTCAATAAAACTCTTGTATCAAAAACTGGAGTTCAACTTGTATATTCTCTAAGTGCCATCAATTATATGATTATAATAGGAGGTATATTTCCACTTCTTGCAGCTTTACCAGCAATAATTGCTGCGGCCGCACTTGCAGTTGCAAAAGCAGCTGCGTTAGGTGCTGTTGGCACCGCCGCTGGAATGGCATTACAGAAAGCAACAGGAAAAGGGTATGAGAAAGGGACGCGGTCTCAGAATTCCGGGAACGTATCGAGGAAAAGGATTGACATTTTCAGGAATATAATAACACCGATGTCAAATTTTGATCTGATAAATGCTGCTAAAAATTAAAAATAAAACATTTTAGAGGAGTTTTCATGCGCGATCAATTACCGAAACAATCACATCACGATGAAACCGGTATCATCAATCTCGATTCGAATTCCGGTCCAGGAACTCAATGGATTGCATACGCAATTGATCCAAGTGGAATTGTTTATTTTGATTCGTACGGACTAACACCACCAGTTGAGTTTTTCAATTATTTTAATCAATTACCTGTCAGAACTTGGTATTCAACATTACCGACACAATACATGACAAATCCACTAATATGTGGTCGTGAATCTATCGCTGTACTTAATGCGATATCAAAATCAACTAAATCACCTCATAAAGTTGTACACGAATACACAATTAATCGTTGGACAGGTATTTAAAATTGTACATATATGTAATGGTTGATATTTACGGAAGATCATTGAGTGACAGAAAAAGAAAAAACGATAAAGATTTCGACGCATCAAAGTATGCAACTAAAGATGACCTTGGGGATATTATGAACCTAGCTGGGGTTGACCGTGATGAAGTTGTTATTTTTCAGGACAAACACGGTGTTTTTAAAACAAGTAATATTAAGTGGAATGATACATTTCGTATGGATAATATTCCGGTATTTACCGACAACGGAAAAATACTAGTTTCAGATATATCGATAGAATATATGAGGAGTAAAATTATAAAAAATGTTCAAAAAACGATTATCAATGTCAGTTGGTGTATTAACAGGAGAACTTTCCATGAGCGGAAGAAAAAAAATAACTGTCTTGAGAATCCCAACATCAGATGAAGATGCGACAACAAAAATATACGTTGACACTGTAATTATCTACGTTAAAAACCGAACATGATGCCGTTTGTTGTAATCTATTCACGCTAAAATCCAAATACGAAAATCCCATAAACGGTCGCAATACCGTAGACGGAAAACTATCTACCTTAAGAGCCGAATATGACGTTCACGTATGTGCGTTTACAAATCTCCGTAGAAATTTCAGTACGATCGCTGAAATTGCAGCGGGATTCTTCGGAAAACCATTAATCGTTGATACGAAACTTTCTGATATTTAAACCTCAATCGATACGATTAAGAAAACAGAGGAAGATATTGTAAGTGATGTTCATGCTATTATTAATAAAATTGATCTCCTTGAAAAATATCAGGGCAACATTCTCCACAAGCGGATTAACAATATCATCAGGATCACTAACATGGTCTCAACAAAATAATACTCTCAAACATACCGCGGAAGTTACTGACGTGTACAGATTGTCTGTGTTTAGTAGTGGCAAATTCGATATATTTGCCATATATCCATGGCGTCACTCAACAGACAAGTTTTCTGGAACCGTTATCTGTTATATTATACCGTAGAGACGAAGAAAAATGTATCCTGGTTGCATCCGACAAAAAAATTAACTGCAGCAAGGATCTGGTGGTGTCTAGAATCTGTTGCCGAGACACCTCAATTGATTACGGCGTAAATAATTTGTACTACAGATACAATCAAGTGCGCGAGTGGCTAGATAAATTAAAATCTATCGTTGATAATTACACGATAAAAGTAAAACAATATCACAGACGTAAGTGTCATTGACCGAATTGTATACTCATTCTCCGCGGTTGTTGCTAGAGCTTGTCTTTTATTATCCGCGGTAACAATGACATCACCTGCGATTATAACGATCTTTGTTTTAGCGTCAACTGCGATCGCTGGAGTTTATAATATAATCGCAAAATAATATCGACGTGCACGACTTCAAAAATGATCTGATTATACGGTGAAGTTACACGCGGCGTATTCTAAGCTGTCTCAGTTAATATCTGAAAGCCTCAACGATGCTTCGTTATCGGATTCTGAGTTCGCGTTAATGACTAAAATATTCTCCGAAGCAATGACTGTGATAGAATCTACACCCATTAAAGTTACAGATAAATAAATAAATGTCAGCACAGGAACTATTGCAACAGATTGCCACGAACACAACACTGGTGAAAACAACTATGATATCAGTGAGCACAACCAATCCTGAATTCAGTATTAATTTTCCAACTGTAATTTCAGCAAGTGAGATTGCACCTGCACAACTGCGAGTATATCATAGTTGGCCAAATATCAGATCTGAACCATTTGGTGGATTACCTCCAAATAATTCGCTTGTACTTGCAAACAAATATAAATCCCATATTTTTTTGTTGTTTCTGTCCCCACAGGTAGTTATCAAATTGAACAAATCAATGATGAATTCCAGTGCAGTATAAAAGCAACAACAAAAAATAATAAAAAGATAACTATTACTGTTCACGAACCAATATTATCATCTGTGATTGAAGTAAAATCTCCCGATTACGTCGTAGATATTTATCGATCATCAACAAAAAACTGTTCTAGGATGGCCTGAAACTCCATCACATCCTGATGATGTTCTCAGGTTTAACAATGATCCAGATGCCGAAGGCAGACATATTTCACCACAGATTGTAAATATAACCTCAACGATTGCAGTCAAGCTTGTATGTGATGTAATCGATGGTAGTTATCAAACAGATCTTGAGATATCAAATCAAGCTCAACAAGGATACGTTCTTTACACATTTACTCCAATGGTTCCTCCTGGATCTTTGATCGTGCAAGAACCAATATCTACGCACGCATAATCAATACTTGTCAAAAATTAATTTTAAACTCACAGTCTTCATTCAACATCGTTGATATAGTCATTGATGAGTTCGGTAACGAAGATTTTTTATTGACACAAACACAAGAACAGTTGGATACATTGAAGCAAATATATATTTCTATGATCACGTGTGACCGAGATCAGATTATAAACTACGCGCATTCTTGCGTTAAACTTGATGAACTTTAAAAAATATTTGATTTCCGTAAATCAAAATATTTCTTTACAGATTTGATGAAATTTCATCCTTTTTTATCCATTTTAATCAATTTTATCAGATTTCTGATTTTTGTAGGGTAAAAATCCGAGCGATTATCTAAATTTTGTATCGATAAATCGTTAATTTCATCTTTTTGTTGTCTGTTTCTTTTGTATATTTTCGTAAACATATATCCGATTTTAGTTGATTTATGAGCAAAACATGGCAAAGGTATCGATAAATCGTTAATTTCATCGTCTTTTGTCTGTTTTTTGTATTGTTTCGTTAAAATATATCCGATTTTAGTTGATTTATGAACAAAACATGGTACATTAAACGAAAAAATCGTTAATTTGACATTTTTTGTCTTTTTTGTATTTTTTTGTAGAAATATATCCCATTTTAGTTGATTTATGAGCAAATCATGGCAAATTTAACGATTTATCTATAAATTCATAATTTTTTATCTGTTTTTTTGTATTTTGTCGTCAAAATATATCCAATTCTAGTTGATTTATGAACAAAACATGGTAAATGTAGCAATTTATCGATAAATATTATAGCATTAATATTTTCGATGTTCATATATATAACATATATATTTAAATTTTTAAAAAATATTTTTTGGACAGCGACACAATAATTCACGACTTACGGAGAAATATGTAATATAGAGTTATCTCCCATTCTTCAGTTCATTAACAATTCAGTAGTGTACGAGAGGAGAGAGATAGCAGATTTTTTATACTGAACATCATAGTAATATATTTTACTGAAAATATCCAAACAAAATATATATATATTAAATAAATAGTAATCTAAGCAACATAACTACAGAGACAGTCTCCCTTCAACAGTATTAAAATGTAATTTTTGTTTATATTCTTTTGAGAGAGCAGATTTGCATATTTTATTTGCTACGAAATATATTGATTTTGATAGAATATCAGACTATTTGGCAGCGGCATTCATTGATGGAAATATTATTTCTTTGTCTGTCTCTGTATTCATCATCCGTGTTACTATTGTTTTACATCTACCAGCATTACCGTATATATAATTCTGACTGTGCGTGATAGCTCTCAAATTAGACAAAGCGTTTTGGTGTTTAACTCCATCAATATGGTCAATGACAAAATAGTCTTCAATCACCCCATTGAAACACTCGTAGACGAACCTATGACAGAGATATATTCCTTGTTAGTTATTTCATTGAAACCGAACTGGAGATAACCAATATTAATGATATAAGCGACTGGGTTTTCGTATACAATGTCTGATAACACCATCATGAGATGTTTCGTAGTTTGTTATGATAGGATGCCTCACAAACGTTTCCTCCATTGTATATAAATATATTTTGTTCAATTAAATTTTTGCCTTAATGTTTACTTTGAAATCTAATCAAATGATCTTCAGGAGGTTTTATAAATCTGTCGCTATCATTATTTTTTAAATCACAATATCCTTTTAGTTCTCTGTATCTTTTACCACCACATTGCACGCACATTTCTTCTCAAACTCCAACACCACATCGTAAACACAGTTTTGGTCCTAGACTTCCATCTCGGACACGTTGCGAGTGGATTCCGCAGAATCAGTTTAGGCAAGATTTGTTACAAGGAGTAACAGAGCCGATCATTAACCACTTGCAGAGATTACTTGTTTCAATCATTATATATATATATATATATATATATATATATATATATATATATATATATATAGATAGATAAATAGATAGATATAGATATAGATATAGATATATTTTAATTTAAATACTTTTTAAATTATAATGATGGGGGAATTTGAGAGATTATCCAAGATCGAGCAATCTAAAAATAAAAAAATTAATTTTAACAGAATATTCTCTGTGCCGATGCGAGATCAGGTTGATCCGACAGATAAAACCTAGATCAATAAAATTCATGATGCCAAAATAGAATTTCAGAAAAATGAAGCATCTTATGCGTGGTTGACGTTTAAGAGTATAAATGACACTAAAATATAGATGCTACGTTGAACGACAAACGAGCAGCGATGATCATTAACTATCTTGAAGATAGAAAATATATTTTATAAATCAAATTTATCGTGTTGTCAGATACACACAATTGGATATTTAGTGATAAACGTGATCCTGTCCTTCATAACGAAAAACTGCCATACTGAGTAAAGGTTCCAAACCAGGGATGTTGACCGGTATTGATAAACTATATTACGATAGATCTTATCATGTAACAGCGGTTGTTTATGGGATATATCCGCTTGAGAAATCCATTGATAATCTAAACCCAATGAAATTGTCGTAGATAAATTGTGTGGCCGAACGAATAACAGAACATTTTACCGTCTCGACTCGTGGGAAGGATTTAACCGATAACCGACTAATGTAATAAATTCGTGATCAGAAAAAGTCAAAATTACCGGAGCATCTATCAAAGATGTTGCTGAACTAGGAAAGAAATTAAAATTTCCTATTACAGTAAAAATGATAACAGAAGAGATCTTATACGAATCGAAATATAAACCAAGGGGAGCTGCAATCGAAATTGTTGATCATAATGCGCATGCCTGGACTAATGCTGTAACAGTATTTCCACGCACGAGGACGGTTAAATTCTATAACGGTGACATGTTTGACTTTATAAACGAGATAAGTAAAAACGATCCTGTATCCGTGTAGTTGTATAGTTCTGAAAATGAATCCGATCAGTTTGTAAGACAAAATGGTGATATTTATCGAACAGAATCCGTCCACGATGAAATGAGAAAATATACCCTTGACGAATAATTATTCGGTGAATGTTTTACTATTCCATCAGTTGCAGCTCATTGCATTTTGCTACGATCAATGACTGTATTGGTATGGAAATATATATATAAAGATCAATAATGAATTAATCCTAACTGACATTTGAAGAAAGAAAAAACGATATAAAGTTTTAATACTCCAAGTTAAATTAAAATGCTATGCAGTTTTTCGGAATTCTTTCTTTTATCTAATCACCTCTCCCATGTCGTCCGTAAGGGACAACATAAGAACATATCTAGATAGAGAGTTTTGAAAATATATTGCACTGGACAAAATATTAAAACTGATTTTGTTCCAAGTAACCTACAGTAATCTAATTCATCGTAACGGTATGCTTGCGCTTTCCTTAGAATCAATATAAAGTGTTCTAATATTAATGATAAATAGTTCAAATATCAGTCAAAACTAGGAATATATGTTACAAGGCACACATACTTTAACGTATTGCATAATTTGAGGTTGTTGTTTCATAAAACTATATTTTTCTAAAATTCGTGGTAAAAACTATTAGGTGTTACATAATCTGCAGCAAGACTATTTCATACACAAACTGTAGGACATTAGGCGTCTAACTAACATCCGTATTATACAAAGTATCTTAGAGATGTAGTGGTAGTTTGTTGTTACCGGATTGAATATATATGCCGGACGTTTCTGCTCATAGCAATATTAGAACACTTTATATTGATTCTAAGGAAAGCGCAAGCATACCGTTACGATGAATTAGATTACTGTATGTTACTTGGAAAAATGTCCAAATGGTCGCCTCTGTTGTCCTCGCCCTTTTCTTTGGATTAACATAGTTAGATAAGGGAGAGAATCCACGAAAATACGATCTTTGGATATTTTTGCTTGTGTCATACGACGATGACTCTGGAGCTATGCATGATTTTAGGCGTTCATTCACTTAATCTATACACAGTTGCCAGGAGCATATCATAACTCCATTCAAAGTGCAAATACATGCATTTGTATGTGAGATCAATATAATGTACATTATGTGCACTCTATGAATGATATACTACTCGTTGAATAAATATTTCATTAAAAGGAAACTCGGCAAGCATCGTTTCCTTTGACAGACAAATTTATACATCTCGTGGTATAATATTCATAGAGCATTTATACTATATTGTCATGTCAGGATAACTCCATCGAACAGGTTTAGTATGTTTAGAGCATATTTATAATTGTCATTGAACGTGTTTAGAAACGATTATATATAACACAGCCATCCCAATACAAGCATGAAAAGAACAATAACAGAAGAAAACACATTCTTACAATTCGCAGGATGCAAACCGTCTCACATAAAAATAATTATTTGTTCTGCCTTTGAACAGGAACAGGTCCCACGATCTAGTGAGGTTCGTCACAAAAGATTGTATAATACAGATGTTAGTTAGAGGCCTAATGTCCTACAGTTTGTGTATGAAATAGTCTTGCTGCAGATTATGTAACACGTTGCTGCTGCTGATGATGATATTAATAATCATAATAATGATCACTTACGTCGAGTGTTTAGGCAGTGTTAGATTGAAGTTAAAATTTGTATTGGTAGTAATACATATATCGATAATGAAACAGAAATAGAATATGAATCAGAAAAGATGAAATGAGGATTATTGGTTTTGTCTGCTTCGAACAGTTGTTTTTATACCTCATCTTAAAATGTAATTGCATTATATCAATTCACCACTAAAATAAATGTCCACGGATTGCATATAATTGAACCAACATTTCATAAAGTTTTGGAACTGTTTTTCTTATGTTTCTGACGTTTTTTGTTAATTTATTTGGACCATTAGTACCGTAAGTTCTAAACGTATAAACTTCATAAATGTGTAAAGGATCAAATGCAATATTCATATTCATGTGGTGCAAGAGAGTATCGGGTTCGAGTTAAACGTTTCTGTTCATAGCGTCATACGCTTTTAACATGAATGTAATACAGTACTTTGGGAGGAGAGCAAAGTTCTCAAAATAGTGGGTAAATAATAATGTGATTTTAGTGGCAAAGGTTTATATCGTAGATATCAAAGACAACAGTACAGTGACCGCTTTTTCTACGCTCCATGTATGGGGTACAATGTATATTGCGTCAAGTGTTTTATTAGTGTACATTCCCGAACAATATGTAACTATACGATGTTTGGTCGTAATAACGGTTACTGTAGATGAGGAACATTTACTGATTCATACAGATGCGATAATCCTCAACTGGTGCATGTATTAACATTGAAAAAAGTATAAAGGGTGTTCAAAAGCTAATATCGAATAATTAATGACACATATGATTTTAACCGGACTATGCGGTATCATCTCTTATGTACATTCATCGCATGATATTTTAAATGTTTTCTAAAAATGTAAATATAATTTCGATGTAACTTCATTGGTATTGTAAATAGGTAAGATATAATTTTATAAGGTACATTTGTTTTTGAGACTGTATGGTTTTAAGCTAAGTACCAAAAATGAAAACAGAAACCATACATGTTGTTAAATTCAGCCAATACTAATGACTTATAATGCAAAGTGACATTTAAAAATGTCTGCATGTATTGTAAATCAAACACCAGATTAGTCCAGAAAGGTCGCTCATGCGTCCAGATATGTTGTTTAATATTGCTGTTCAAACTAATTCCAATTTGGAATGTGATGGATTGCCAGGGACTTCGAATGAGATCATCTGTTAACTGTCCTGATGTATCATAATGATATAATCAAAAAAAAAAACCTTGAATGAATTCGCGTTCTGTCCAGAGTGGTGATGTTATCCGAAAATATAATCTACATTAAAATTAGAAACAATTATGTAATTTACTGTTTTTAAATATGATTATTAAGGCAGGTCCTTAACTATATTATGAACGAAGGTCATTCAACCAATCAATATATATATATATATATATATATATATATATATATATATATATCATTAGCACATATCATAAAAAACAACCACGAAAGCCAGCACACACGCAGCAAGCTAAAATACATAGCACTATTTATAAAATTTTATCTCATATTTGTTGCTGAATTAAATAGACCTTGCTGCATACGTCACTTTTGTCTATCACATGTTCACAGTGTTAAAGTTTCTTATGACTATGTAAGAGATTCAGCCTTGGGATTAACATATACTATTCGAAAACTTCCAAAACTTTCTATCAACATTTTCACTCTTATCCCTCCTTCCTTTCCTTGATTGCATATATGTATGTATGTATATATATATATATATATATATATATATATATATCAGCATAGACGATGTACCAAAGTCAACGGCATAGACATTCATGCTTAACAGACACACCCGCATGTCTCCCTAACTAGTATTTCATTCTCATCTAAGTATAGAGTAAAGTGGACTCCTAAGACATTTGTATAAGTATACATATTTATTAATGGAGAATTGAAAACATAAACTAAAATGAACGGATATTGCTATCGCTGGATTCTGCTATTTCATGATTCATTATATTAACATCGTTGTTATAAATACGAAATACTAGCAATGTCATAGAGGATTTTATATTTGAATCGTCATCAACGGAGATTCGAACCTGGGTCCTGGAGTAAAAGTTACTGATGTACTTACCTGTAGGCACCAACATCTGTACCATTTAGACCACATACACATCGCCAATGCATGATGCGATACAATCATTGGTGCAGTAATTCGTTCGTAACAGAACATGGCGACATATTAATTATTCTCATTTATTGAAAACCAATATTATAATGCATGTTAGAAAGGAGGTGATTTTAAATTGTTATTATCGACACAGTTGGTTATAGTCTATGTAAAAGAGAAAATACAAATATACACAATGCAGACTTTCTAATGGTGGCAATAGTGCCACTGTACATTTTGACAAACTCTGTAGAAACACATCATGACTCTACTACGTATAGTATATATTCATTAGACGAAGGAAAACAAAACCACAAATGAATGTTACCACGCTAGGTCTCGTAAAGTTGTTGCAGCAAACAGTATGTTTATTCCTATGATTTGCTACTGATCTCCCTACAGCGATTGTTTTCCTGTCGTTTTGCTGCATTGAAGCATGTTTCCGCAATGTTCCTATTAATGTGGTACCACATGTGCACTATGCCAATTTTTTATGTATTGGCATTTATCTGTTTGGTTTTCCCTTCTACCACCGGATTGCGGGCCACGTATCACGAGATGTACTGTGATACCTTCCTCACAAGTATATATATATATATATATATATATATATATATATATATATATATATATATATATATATATATATATATCGAACAATTTTCAGTTCACATTTTTAACCACCCGAGTAACGAATGCTTTCGAAAAGGGTGAGAACCATTATACAAGAGTTGCAATATCAAATAGTCATAAAAGAGAGAAACAGACATACACATAACAAGACATACATAGAAGGAGACGGAACAAAATGAAGTAAAATCAGTTGAAATGAATTAGAGATGACTTGGACCAGCATCTTTGCAAACTTCCTGAACGTCAGTATCAGTTCATTGATGAATAAAGTAATCAATATTTATATAAATTAGTTATCAAAACTGCGTAGAACCCTGCATAATGTTTTACTTACTTATAGTTAGGATATTTAAGTTATATGAATTTGTACGCTAAACCTAACGCTATTCAATTCTCTTGCAAATCTCCCAAACTGTCAGATATTATCCCCATGACTCACTTTCTCTCTCACCCCATGTGATCAGCCTTTAACAGCGACTATCAATTGTTACTTGGCGCAGGTCAGATCAGGCGTTTAAGGTGCATATCTCCGAACATAGTATATACACACTGAGGTCTTACTTAATGCCAGTCAAACTGATGTTATGACGAACCGTTCTTAGACGGAGATATTTACTGACTCAACACTTATACCGTTATATTGTAAGTAGCATTTAATATTCATTACAAATTGACAAACATAATGTCTGCACATTTGTATCGTGCGCACGATCACTCTAAGTTTACAATCGTTGTTTAGTGGTATATATTTATTAAATGCAGTATGAACGAAGTATTATTATTCTGATGGAACTTTGCACCATTGTTATATTCATATTCCAACTCAAAATGCCCAGAAATATGAAGAAACGGTTATAAGAAGAATTTGACATGTTTGAGAGAGAGAGAGAGAGAGAGAGAGAGAGAGAGAGAGAGAGAGAGAGAGAGAGATTAGTCCTTTCTTCTGATAGACAAAGAAATGTGAACCATCAGAAGATATTTTAGACTAGTAAAGTGAATATCTCCGACTTCGCTGGTTAAGTCGATGTTGTGAGCGACTATGTTGATAATGGTGGTATTTAAAATGGATTTCGTTGTTGGTAATAGTTGTATTTTAAGGTAGATTCAGCATGAATAGCAATTGAGGTAATGGTAGCCTCTTAATTAAAGCGTAAGCAAGGAAAGATTATACATACAAGTAGATGTGATGTTTAGCAACTGTAGCTCCATAATGGTACATGTCGTTGTTGATACATTGTGTAGGGTTTCCGTAGTGATTCAATCCAAATATTCACAGGAAATACATTATATCAATAAATCATGACGAGAACACTCCTTAATATAGTTTATAAAAGATTTAGTATATTTATCTAGCTATTGAACATACTATTGCTTGATACAATATATGACAACAAAATTATTAAATAAATGCTAGCTAATTGGTTAACTACTTTAATACAACTTTGTTAGGGCTATGTCTGTACTTATCTCGATATTGCATGTGAGATAGTATGTCTTCTAATTGTACGTATGTTATACTCCTCCAGACTTTGCTTCTTGACTCACCTATAAAACACGAAAATACATTTATGGCAAAATGTATACCAAAATTTATACCATACGTACGTCCTTGCAACATTTAAGATGCAGTTCAAGACCATTCTTTCAAAGCTAAACTGCACAACTAAATATTTTGGATAAATGGTACCAACGTTAGGAAAGCAAAAACACACCTTCATATTTTCTTTTTTTAACAAGATAAAGTGTATCGATCCTTATTTCATTTCACAACAAATTATACTATTATTTTATCAATTTGTTTATATAAAATTACTTTCCTGCAGTTTCTGATGCGTCTGGCACTTTGTTTCGGCCATTGTACAATTGATAACAAGTAGTTGCACAACGTGTAATAGTAGTAGTGGTATTGATAGTAGTTCTTGTTGGTACTGTTTTGTTTATCTAATCCATTACAGTCACGACCTATAGTGGGCTTGATTATAATATTGTCTACCTGATCTAATATACCGTATATTGACAATTACAAGCATACCAGTATAATATTCATTGCAAATTTTCCCTACAGAAAACTTAGGTATGTGCAAAAATGTAAAACACAAATTCGACAAAAATGATTTTCTCAATATTAACCTTAATAACTTTATGAAAGTCATGAAATTATTTCCCAAATGCTTTTAATATATGATTATATGTGGCATCAGCCAAAGACTCATACATACTTTGTGATCAAGTGATAATATAGAGATGGTCATGATATAGGCCATATCTTTATTTTTAATAATGCAATCTTAAATTAAATTATCATTGATTAAACTGAAAGAGAGTAGCAAATAGAGACAATTGACTCTGTCGATCAGAAGAATCTTTAGAAGAAATTCTAACAATATATCAAAATAGCAACCAATCAATGTATAATCAATAATGGTCAAATATATTTTGATAGTGCCATTGTATATTAAGAAAGTTCATATTTATATAGCAACGGTAATCGAAAAAAGCCCCATAATATTTTGTCAACGATTTAATAACCGTTCATTGCTCAGACTATGTATACATTTTTAAAGCATTTTCTATCGTATATATATATATATATATATATATATATATATATATATATATATATATATAGCCATTGTCCTTAAATCCCCCTAGTTATTGATAGTCATTATTTATATCCCTATATAGGCCAATAATATGTATATATATATATATATATATATATATATATATATATATATATATATATATATATATATAATAATAATAATAATAATAATAATAATAATAATAAAAATAATAATAAGAGCTTTTCAAATATATGCATTTAATTTAACTCGTTGTTTTACCGTGTAAACCTTTGTGGTTAGAAATGTTCTTGTAATACGTAACAGCCACCTAACAAGAGTAATATGGAGAAAATAAATGACGTTTACTTATATCAAATGAATTCTGCATTATTCATTCTTAAACTGAAAATGCATTATGGTTTTCGACACTGTGGTGTCTGGATCAGCTGATGTTTGGGTTTTGTGTCTTTATCGTTCACGCATTGCTCACAACCACTTTGGGGTGTTTGACTATGCAAAGTATCTAATTAATGCATTCTTTGCAATACGCAAATGCTGAAGCCAAACTATCAGACCAGATACATAAAACACTTATACCTGATTCTACTGCTGACTCATTTATAACTTGTTTGGGTGCACATGCTATTATGATTAACAAGCAAGATGGAATAGAGATATATAGTATAAATGATCCTAATCGCTATTAACGGTTTTTGTTATTTGTATTTATGATTATATATTTGTATTACATACAACGGATTAGGTTGCGGACTTTACAGAGAAATTTCTGGATTTCCTGACAAGTGGTGTGAACGATAATATTGTTTGTGTTATATTTTCTGTACAGATGTGTGAAAACAGCATAAGCATTACTCAATACATTGAATAAGAACCTTGCTAATTTCCAAACCTACAATCAGATGCGACCAAAATAATGTGTCAATAGCAACTCAAAGCCAGAAATTTAGGATATTTTTTGGGCAACTAATTTGATACACCATCATGAAATCAAGTAGCAAAAGGAATAAATTGACTGTTATTGAACAGGGACGTACTCATCTGAATACCATTTTCTTAGGAATATTTCAGACATCATTTAATGGTCTATTCAGTATGGTGTCATCTGCTTGAGGTGCTAAGGCTACAAATCGCACAACCGCCTGAATAGAAAAAAATGAGAGAGATAGAATAAGAAAGAAAGAAAGAAAGAAAGAAAGAGAGAAAGAAAGAAAGAAAGAAAGAAAGAAAGAAAGAAAGAAAGAAAGAAAGAAAGAAAAAAGAAATAAGGAAATTAGAAAATTACAATGAATTATATTTGGTGCTGCAATGTTGATAACTTCGTCATTAAAATACATACTACACAGGCGTCGAAACATCGGGTAATTCCGCATCAGCTACTATGGTTTATCCAAAGGTAATGTACTTTCGTCGATTTAACTCGACACGATATAACTTTTTGTGACATTATGCCGTTAAACCTTATTTCAAACCCAATTATCATGCATTGAGCAAATACATTTAATAAATGAACTTTTTAAAATGAACGACATAATTGTTGAAATCCCTCTGATACAATATTGCATATAGCTACGTTTCCAGTGTGTATGCCCAAGCGGAAGATTGTTAAAGCCCACATTTTTCTAACATCCTCAATACCATTATAATTAGTTCATTCCGCTCAACATTTTTAAACAAAATTTTTCAAACCTCTACTTACTAGTAGGATGGATATATAAATAAAACATTCGTACATCAAAACTGAGATGATCGGCAAGAAGGACTATATTTTCATCGAATGCAGGAAATGCACAAATTGCGATCAACAATGTTTAGTCACATCCTTTGATAGCACTTATATTCATAAGTCTTCCTTTTCTTGTTACATTTTCTTCTTGTTCTACTGCTAAGACCGCTACTACTACTATTAATATCAGTGCTAATGCTATAAGTGTACAAGTGCTCTTTGCAAATTAAGCAGCAGATCTGAGTGTTGTATTTAACTTCACTGTAACCCACTTACATATGTCAAGCTTTGGAAGACTTGCAGAAGTTGCAATGATTTTATTTCAACCATTCATTCGCCCTTACTTTTTAATGTCCTTTAAATATTTGCCTGATGGTCATTGCATATACCTGCTTCATATTGGTCCGTAACAATTAATGCTAGCCGAATTCATGTCGTTTATGTTTCTCCACATATCGGTATATGAGGCCTCTTACGCATCCCCGTTATTGTTTGAATATAATCCCGACAAGACCCTGTCGGATGTTGATATTTGATACTCCTAATGATAATAACTTATAAAAATGTATAAATCAATGGACACTACTTATTTGAATGTAAACACAAGTTACTAATTTATGGTCAGCACAAAAACATGCTTTCCATAATGACATTTAAGTTGAGTGATAACCATTTCAAGTATGCCAAATTAACACTGTCAGAAATATTCAGGTTTCGTACGATTTGTATGTAACTGAATCAAAACAAGGACATTACATTTCTTTATATACATAATAGCATGGATCCTCCATACAGAAATAGATCTCTCTCTCTCTCTCTCTCTCTCTCTCTCTCTCTCTCTCTCTCTCTCTCTCTCTCTCTCTCTCTCTCTCTCATATCTCAATTGATTTAACCTATAAAGAGTCACTGACCTAGAATAAATAGAACAGTAACCTGTCCTATAAAATGTTAAACAAATAGGTACATTTAGTGTCATTATTTTTTGTCTTCCTATTTCGTTATGTCAGTACATGTTCAATTTATCTAGTTATGTATCTGTCCTATCGTCGTAGTCTCGGCTAGTTATTAACCTGCATTCTCATATTCGCATAGCTACCTTCAACAGATTCTTTCTCTTTTGATGCTTACGGTATTGAAAAAAACAACTTTACAATTAATTAAACAGGCTACAATATTTATCTTTATTTAATATAACTGATAATTATGAAGTCCTGGCTATAATTAATGAAGGGTGAAACAAGGATGGGATTCGATTTGAACTTATGTGTAGAGACGGGATTTAAGGAAGAATTATACCAAAATTACATGAACATTCCATTTTTAGCCCCTATAACAAACGTATAATATAAATAGAGCAGCTCATAAAGACAATATTTATAATCTATTTCAAGACTCAGACATTATGAGTAAAGTGATAATACTTACAGTTTTATGTCGAATATTTTAAGGCTTATATTCGTTTCCATGTGGAGTATAATTAAGTGTTATAGATTGATGTCATGTTGCCTTTTATGTTCAAATGAAGCACCCGAAGCTGCCAATTATTCATAAATGAATACATTATAATTTCACAATTTGATTCAGATCTCCTTAGCTCATATTCATATGCAAAGGTCTACATGCATTTGAATTACAATCGTACATTGGCAAATGAGTTAGAAGATGTGAGACTGTACATTTACCTGTTTTATAATTGTGAACAGTACGTTGCTGTCTTAGTCAACCTAAATTAAATGAATTCTGCAGTTAGATAAGGAATTGTCGTAGTGATTGTTTTAAAGAATTATCTCAAGTACTTGTATCATTCCCTAGAAAGAATTGCCTTAAAACTAGTTTCCACGTAATTTAATTACTATTTATAGTTTATCTTTTCTGATTAACAATGTAAACAAATGTTGTTTACGTGTCACAACCTGGAACCCTTATATCTAGTCACTGGTTATTGCTGGTTTACGTTATATTTAGAATTGAAGCTGCTCATAGACATGTAGATATATAGTTGGATGATTACACAACAATATATATATATATATATATATATATATATATATATATATATATATATATATATATATATATATATATATATATATATATATGTAGCGTCATTTGATGTAATGATCATGTTCAATGAAAGCAAAACTTAATTTATTTTATATGGAACTATATTAATGTCCGTTTTATTAATGATTGCAAAATATAATTCTACATTATCATTGTGAAGAAATTAACCCCGAGTTTAAAAACGTTCTTCAAGCTAGAATACCCCTGCACCTGAAAAAAGTAAAAAGTACCTTCTCTATAGAATCGTTATATTTATGTGTCCTATATTAAGATATATATTTAATATTTGATATATCAAATATAAGTAATTTTGAAATGGGTGCAGTATTAATGAGAAAATTTGATTATCATTTAATTCGTTAGAAAAAAAAACCCAGTAATATAACGATTTGTCAATATTGACTTTGATGATTGCCTGGTTTTGACATTGACTGTTTGATACAATTATATAATAGGTTATGGTGCAAACTAAGATCCGCTAAAGTGGTATCATTACCCAGAATGCATACGTGATAGCAATCAATAGGTTATTACATTATTGTGGCAAGTATGTACCTCTCGATAATATAATGTTAGTTGCAATATGACTAGACATTATATGAATACTATTTTCGTAACTTTTTGAATTCAACCTTGTTGTGTTGGTTTATTGATGTTTAAATATCTTCTTTTCACTGTTCATAACTATTTTACAAATATCGTTTCTTCCTTGAAAAAATATTAATTTATGTTGTATTGTTAGAAACATGCAATCAAATGTATTAATTATGGCGATAGAGCTTGTACTGGGTATATTTTCTTTTCTTTTTCTTTTCTGATCCTCGATCATATTTCTTCATTGGTGACACGGTCTTTGTGTGGGACGCCGGGAATCTTTAGGATATTCTGATCCTCGATCATATTTCTTCATTGGTGACACGGTCTTTGTGTGGGACGCCGGGAATCTTTAGGAAACATCATTTCTAAGTCAGCTTTTATGGTTATTGATGAACAAGCGTAGATCACCAGTGAGTGTATGACGGATCACCAGTGAGTGCATGAATCCGACCTTTACATTGTTTTTGTCATTCCATATGGGCTTCAGTTTTGTATGTGCAATCCTGGAGAGTACTTTAGGCTTTGGCGCCTCATATGCAACCGTTACCCACACATACTGCAAACTGTTTCATGTTTCGTACCCTTGACATCGATGTCAGTGCTAATGACCTTGGTGTTGTTGGTCATCATTCGGGTCTTTTCTGCACTGATTTCCATGCGGTAGCCTGCCAACGGTTTGTCGAAGCTCTCTACTAAGCTAGCTAGTTCTCTCTATAAAAGTGTTGAATAGTGTAGAAGAGAACAGACAACCTTTTCTGAATCCGCCTGTTGTCCTCAACCAGTCCGCTAAGCCATAATTGAAGTATTCTGCACTGGCTGCCTTTTAATAGAGGTTATCTATTACTGTGATAAGGTTGGCATTTATGTTGTAGTCTCATTTTCGCTTAAACGTTGGCCTCCATTTCTTACTGCTTGACGCAGGCTCTTCCGTTTTTGTGTTATTCTACATGATATATGTGTTTGTTGTCTATCTTCGTCTACATTATTCTGGTTCATCATGCACTGGCTGTTCAGTTCGTGTTTCTTCATCTACTTGTTTTGGAAACGAGAACAATTAGAATATTTCTCAGTTGTCTTGTTCCACTTTTAAGACGTCCTTTGTTTTTGAATAAACCGCCATCACGTGATCGCCAAACATCCCGGTCACGCTATGATGTACCCGCATTAATTGCATTAAATGACCACACCTTGGCTCTTAATACTACATTGTGCTCAAGACTAAACCAACTGGGACTACATTCATCATTACTTAAATGTAAACGGAAGCTAAAAAGGACACGTTGTTTCAAAACTGCCAGGCGTACAACAGGAAGAAGAATTCCAGTTATCTCCCTTTCGCCCTTTCCTGATAAACAATTACAAAATTCGGCCATTAATTTTTATAACCTGCTGCAATTTTATCTTAAATCGCCAATCGTTTTGTTAACTTTAACAGGGATACCACTGGGTATTGCATCATTTAACGCCCAATCAGTAGAATCACCGGAAAAGCGCATAGAAATAGTTAATTTTATCAACGACCAGAATATCGACGCCTTCTTCGTGACAGAAACATGGCTAAAAACATCAGACAATGAGCCCAAGTGCGCGGATTTATCACCCACCGCTTCTTGGAGATTTCAAAATTCAATTTGACTGTCCTGGAAACCCATACACGTCAAACCTTCTAGATTCATTCATGTTTTCAACCTTAAACTTGGTCACATTTTAGACTGGTTTCTTCATAGACCTGATGATAATTTTCTGCAATCAACCCTTGTATCCCACGAACTTGCATCATAAAACCTCTGAATTATATGACATTTCGACGTATCAGTCCCTAACCCTCCGCCTTTATTTGCTACTAAGAGGAACCTACGCATGATAAATAGAACCAAATTAATGCATGACATCTAAGAAAACCTAACAACCTACCTACATCCTACAGCAGAACAACTCGATAACTGCCTGCGTTCATTGCTTGAAAAACATGCCACAGCCACCAAATGCAGAGTATTAATGAAAAAGTGTTCTCCATGGTAAATAAGTGTTAGAGACCAGGTTTGCACTGCTAAAAGACATCGCCGAAAAGCAGAGAGGCTTTGGCTTTCCACCAGACTCACTATTCATAAACAAATATATGCAGCCGCTAAGAAGAACGTCACAGACATCGTCCAGTTAGCAAAATTATCCCACTACAGTACTAAGATCACAGAGAGTTCCAGCTACAAAGAGATCTTCGAGATAACTAGCAAACTAATGTCAAGGAACACATGTACACCACAAGAAACTAACTTCTCTCCAGGAGACCTTCTGAACCCATTTGCAAATTTCTTCCCTGCCAAGTTACCAACCATTAGAGATTCGCTTGACAACACAATCTCAATTGACTCGTCACCATACAGTTATGATACAGAATTTCAGCAATAACCATTAGGAGCATTTGAACCTAACTCTAATGAAATAGTACAGATAATCGTGCACCAGAGTCTAATGAAATTGATCCAATTCCAACATCACTGCTGCTTGAGTGCTTAGACCCAATATTGCTTTCACTAACTGATGCGATTAATGTCTTTCACTCATCGGGGGAATTCCCATCGTTTTCCAAAACTGCCATCGTAAAGCCTCTGCTGACGAAACCAACACTTGACGATAACGATTTAAAGAAATACCGCCCAGTGTCTTATCTCACATTCATAAAAACAATCTTAGAAAAAGTTGTTCTAACCCAACTTGTATCTCATTTGAATTCAAACAGTCTTTTTAGCAAAGTACAGTCTACATATCGCCCTTGTCGTTCATTAGTACTTTCAAGACAGAACTATTTTAATTCAATTATGTCTGGTTCGTCACAATATCTACTCCAAAAACTTCAAAAAGTTCAAAACACAGCGGATCGGATCATTTTTGGAGTACATCGATCAGAGCACACCTCACCACTGCTCTGTACACTATACTGGCAATCAACTCGATACAGAATCAAAAACAAAATTTGTTCTATGTGCTCCATTTGAGTGACAGAATCCAATCCATCATACCTATCCGGCCTCAACCATGTGTATACATGAGCAAGATACTTACGTTTCTCTTCTGACAATTGAATACTCATTGTTCCCACTATGAAAACTAAGTCATTAAGACAACGTTATTTTGCATACCAGGGTCCGGCGTTGTGGAACTAATTACCCATGAAATTAGACACAAAGACACAGTGGTCCCTTTTAAGAGTGCTCTTAAAATTCACTTTTTTCGACTGCAGGAACAAACTCAGAGACCTAATAATGTCTTGTATCTTATATCTTTTCAGGTTGATTTTATGTTTTCCAATTTCATAATTTTTGTTTTTTGTTTTACTGTAGTGTAGTCATATTGATGTTGTAATGCGATTAGAGCTTCTAAAGATTAGGCGCTATACAAAGGCCTCATTATTATTATTATTATTATTATTATTATTATTATTATTATTATTATTATTATTATACCTGCATGTCTTACCCTGTCATATGCCTTCCTGAAATCCACGAAGACGTGGCAATGATCTTGCTGGTGTTGGAGGTATTTCTCACATTGCAAAATCTGCTCTGCTGTACTGCGCACTGCTCTGAAACCTGCCTGATCCTCGACAATGATCTTTTCTAGCTGTCGCTTGGCTTTGGTCTGTTCAGCAGTATCAACAACGTGACTTTGATTGAATGGTGTATAAGACCCAGTGTAAGGTTATAATTGTGACACTGTTGCATGTTGCCTTTCATGGTCAAGATTATGTTCACTGATTGGGTCCACTGCAATTTTCATACTGCTGTTTGACAAATCTTGTTGCATATGTTTGTAAAGGCGCTAATCATTACTTCTTCTCCAATTTGTACCAGTTCAGCTGAGATAGTGTTTACTCCTGTTGACTTTTTCCTTTTCGGCCATCTCAGTACGGCCTCTCGTTCGCACGTATGATAGGGTGGTTATCTCCTTTGCTACTGGGGACATTCAGTTTATATATGGCCCATCATCATCAGGATCCTCCTCTCTCCTTAGTGACGATGGGAACACGCTGGACAGAGCAAAGTATACGATTCACGAAATGCAGACGAATCACGTCAACTGTGTCCCGAAACGCCCCAAATACATCAATGATGAAGCCGTTCATCGGATGTCCCATGTGCAAGTTAATGAATTACAAGATTACCCACCAACCATTGTAGAGACCCAGAAAGCAATATGTTTGCTCCCTAGTGGCAAGCTCCATCAGTTGGATCATAATAAACAAATTACAAACCCACAGGAACTCAACAATGCCACTATTACACAAATGTATAAGTGTGAAGGAAATCTTCACCGTTGTGACAACTAGCGAGTGATTGCTTTGCTGGCATCGCAGTCACGATGTTGTCCCGGATTATACTCAGACGTCTCACATGACACCTTGAGCGTGCACTAATGATAGAAAGCCATTGTAGATTTCAAAAGGAGCGTAGAACCATCGTCATAGTGTTTGCGGCTTGCTTGTTGACCTGTCTTCTACCTATGTTAACTAGACAAACCACCATCGACACTGGTGCAAAGCAATGTGACATAATTACAGTTTTCACATTTTTCCCTGACGTTCAACGTGATGAAAACAATAATTAAACTGCATGGATATTTCATGCAAACTAGCTAAGAAAACCCATTATATATATATATATATATATATATATATATATATATATATATATATATATATATATATATATATATATATATACGATCTAGAAATATGTGGTTTTGTTAAACTGTCTTGCTAATTTACTCACGACAACATGATTACATACATACATACATACATACATACATACATACATACATACATACATACATACATACATACATACATACATACATACATACATATATGTAAATATACAAGAAATGTGTGTCAGATGAGACTGAGAATTGTATGATTGCTTAAATGTTAATACCACGAAAACATGAAACTGGGTATTTATGATTGCTTAAATGTTAATACCACGAAAACACAAGACGTGCAAAAACAATTTAATGAAATCGCTAGTTCTCTGATACGAAGATGCGTATGATTGCTAATTACCATTTCATCCATTTTGTCGCAAAAATGCAATTTAAAATATAATTGAATGAAACACCACGTAATCGTATACAATCAATAAACAAGATGGTGATTTATCTAACATACATACAAAACAAACTTCTGCAGAAGTAATGTATTTTCTTTCGGACAATAATTATCGCAGTAATTTTCTGACAGAAAAGAAATCAGTAAATTTCTTCAGTGTGACAATCATGATTAAGTAAACACAATATAAATCATGATAAGCAAATTTGATTAGAAAGGTAAGTTTAATAATACATGGCAAATACGGTGAATACAATCACTTATAATGGCATTACATCTGAAATGTTCATCGTATGACACAAACTGCATTACAAAAAGACCGTCATAATATTAATGTTAACATTTTTACCTAGAATCAAAGTGTACGATCTCTCTCTCTCTCTCTCTCTCTCTCTCTCGCTCTCTCTCTCTCTCTCTCTCTCTCTCTCTCTCTCTCTCTCTCTCTCTCTCTCTATATATATATATATATATATATATATATATATATTATAACTCTGTGTGTGTGTATGCATTAATAGGAGAGATATAGAACAACGTTAATGACAGAGATACACACACAGACATTCCGAGACAAATAGTGAGTCAGAGAGAAACGACTCGGTTGAGCCTAACTGCGCCACATTTATGCCAGTCATAGAAGGGCGACGCAGTGCTCCTCTGGAATGCAAGCGAAACACCCACCCACCCCTCCCCAGTCTGCATGAGGACTCTTTAGGCATACATGTCTTCCAGCAGCAAGGTGCAGAGGTTAACAAGACAGTGCGCCAATGAATACTGGCTTCTGCTCTGTCAGAGCATAATTTCAGTAGCAGGCATCGGACATAGAGGCACTTATGATGGCATAAAAAAGGATTGGGTCTCACAAAGAATGTGATAGCATCACTAAAGTCTGCTTCAGGCATACCATCCACGAAGAGGGGATGCATATATAGCATCGCGTGTAGTACTACTTGGAACTGAATTTCAGCGAACCACGTGATCATTGAAGCCCTGAACGTCATTGGAAACTTCTCGAGCATGGCTTAACTGAACGAGAAACCTATTATGGCAGAATATAAGAAGGCCATAGAGAAACTGTCCTTAGGTAAAACCCCAGGGAAGGGTGGCATCCCAGCAAAAGTCATCAAGTGCGGATGCAGTGTGCTGCGTGTGAACACATGCATGATATCCTCTGCTGAGATGAAGGTGCGGTGCCTTAAGACATGATATACGCCAACATAGCAGCAGAGTACAAAGACAACGGCGGCAGGAGTTTCTCCAAAACCTACAGGGGCATATCACTAGTCAGCCTCTTGGGTAACGTCTTCGCACTCGTCATTCTAAACAGACTGCAGCACTTGCTGACAGAGTGTATCCATAGTCTCAGTGCGGGATACCTCCATAGAAGTCCACAATACACTTGATTGTCTCCGTCAGGCAATTAAAGGAGACATTCAGAGAACAAAACAAACCTCTCTTCTTGGCCTTTATAGGCCTCACTGAGGCTTTCGATATAGTCAACAGAGACGGACTCTTCACAGTCCTGGCGAAGATTAGATGCCCTCCAAAGATCCTAAGCATGATCCAGTCTTTCCACGATGAGATGAAAGGCACAATGCAGCACGATGGCTCAACGTCCGACCTCTTTAACATAATCAACTTACTCTAATAAGGCTGCGTCCAGGCCCCCACTCTCTTCGGTAGCGTCTTCGCTGTCCTGCTAAAGCATGTGCTTGGGAAGTAAACAGAAGGGATCTACCTTCACACGCGATCAGACGGCAAACTGATCAGCCTAAAGACAACAAACGTGATGGCTCAGAACGCGTACCCCCACATCGTCATCAACAACCGGACTTTCTTGGGCGCACTTCCATCGTCTCTCGATACTAACGGATGCCAGTCACACACACACACACACACACACATACACACACACACACACATTATATATATATATATATATATATATATATATATGTAACTGCTTCGAAAGAAATAAATCGTTAGTTTTAAAACACAAATACCTTGCCTACATAACCATTATCTTCAAACTGTCTGTTAGAAAATTCAAATTTGAACATTTGAGACCTGCGAAAGTGCACTTATAGATGATAGTGAGCTTGCTTTACCCTGTTTATAGCCTGTTTTCTTGAGACTACATTTTGTTTTTATTTGTGTGCTTTTTCAAATTAGTGGCTCGTCTTTAAATATATCATCCAAATTAAAATGTACGAAGCTGCATGAGTTCAAATATTAACACAGTTTTAGCCTAGTCCACATTCCAAACACGAAGTGATTAGTTTTCCATTTTATCTAACTCGGTAGATTAGAAATCACAGTAGCAACTATCAATCGGCAAAACAGGTTGTTATGTTTTTGACATTATTTGCTGATTTATGAAAGTGATCTCCAAAGCGGCAAACTTTGATCAGTGCGTGTGGTATCTTTACCCAGATACGCAAAAATGCAATCAAACAGTAAAGTAGCAAAGGCTATGAGAGAACTGTCACACGTATTTACTTTGACATTATAGCATAAAATATGCTTATGAATCTTGGGGCACTGCGTTGAGATAAACGATATATTGCTTCTAACTAGGCTTTTCAAGAGCAAGATTTATTTTTTTCCTGAATTAATTCACCTTGTTAGATGATAAAGCATATGTTCCGTTTGAATATTGCAAAGTTCCAGTTCTTGTAAATTGTGAAGACCCGGCAACTCGAATATCGATTATTCGAATTTCGATTTCATCTTAGCTTACAATGCACCTCTCATGCCGAGATAATACCACCAACCACCATATAACTATGTATATATATATATATATATATATATATATATATATATATATATATATATATATATATATATATATATATATATATATATATAGATATATATATATATATATATATATATTTACATATATATATATATTTACATATATTTACATATATATATATATATATATATATATATATATATATATATATATATATATATATATATATGTGTGTGTGTGTGTGTGTGTGTGCACCATCAACTGTCCCAAAATGCATATAATGTTTAAGTTTTAAGTCGTTTTTAAACTGATAAGATTTTAATAGTATACAATGACTATCTCGTTGTTGTAAACATTACTGCAGTGACAATATATTATTAAAGAGACTCTCAGTGAAGTTTATAAATCATAATCCATTTGCTAGTTGTCGTTGTAGTACGGAGCCCCTTAAGTGACATGATGAAAATATTTTTATTTCGTTATTTCGAAATAGTATTTCCCGTTATTTCGAAATAGTATTTCGTTATTTCGAAATAGTATTTCGTTATTTCGAAATAGCATTTCGTTATTTCGAAATAGTATTTCGTTATTTCGAAATAGTATTTCCCGTTATTTCGAAATAGCATTTCGTTATTTTGAAATAGTATTTCGTTTAAACTTAAGGGGCTCCGTACTGTAGATGATTTGTGTAGCGTACCATTACAAGTGACAGTAGAAACAAATAAACGAATAAACATTAGGCTTATTAAGCGATAGTACAAGAACAGCATTTTCTGAGACCGGATAACATTCTCTCTTTTAATTTAAAAAAAAAACACAACGAAAAGCCCCACTCTTTTCACCAATTATACTTAAAGATGCTATTTTTCTAAAAATAAAGGTTCTGATGGATTTTAATTTTCTAAATATTTTTATCAGTTTTACTGAATCTTTCCATTCGCAAAGCGATAAGTGTTCCCGATAATTTGATATTTTTTTAAAATTTTATTTCGTCTTTTGGTTGCGCGCCCGATACCACTGTCTCTGCTTCCATTTCATTTGTATTGTAGTTTAATACCATTTTATCTCTTTAATAACCCATACACATTTGGCACTTGGTATTACACTTGCCTACCAGTCTAGCAGCGATCAATCCATACGGTTCGTAATTCAAATCAAAATTATTTCCAAGCATGGTACCTTCGTTTATTTTTCAATACTGAACCTTCTTATTTATACACACCCAAACAGATCATATATCAATCCAACGCATTTTCAAATATAACTTCATGATGAAGATCTTGTAATAGGTAAACGCGAACTTTTGAAAAGCTGACCTATATGCAGATCAAAGAGGCATGGGTCATATATTTCATTACTGGGCATGCATGAGAGATAGATTACGTATTTCGCACTGTCTCAGTATGAAGATGTGTTATATACTATGCTGTAATTTGTTTTCATGTTGATGATAGTAAGGCTGTTGATATATTGTAAAAGTCCTAGCAGACGCTATTAATAATGTTGCTCACATTTCACATTCTAAAACAATATGTGATACAAGGATGTATTGCTTATAAGAAGGTCTGGATTATTGCATATTATGGTGTGATAAGGGTAAACATATGTATGCTTTTTACGCTGATGATGAAATTCATTCATATTAGAAGAGACACTAGATATATAGATGAATTGTTAAACAATAAAGGTCTTAATTATTTTGGAAATATTTTTGTCAAGAGACTATAAAATGATCTCACCCAGTCTAAAGTTCGAAATGGTGTGTATATGGTCAAACCATTATATGAATGATTCTCGAATGTACGCGGTTTGAGTTTTCAACATGAACCATGATACATTTTTTAAGCAGGTACCAACTTCTCCTTCGCTCTCTCTCTCTCTCTCTCTCTGTATATATATATATATATATATATATATATATATATATATATATATATATATATATACATATATATATATATATATATATATATATATATATATATATATATATATATATATATATATATATATATATATATATATATATATAAGTACGAGACATTAAAACTAAAACTATCTACATAGGGCTAACGTAACGGAACCTTGAACCTTTCCTAAGGAAGATTTTTGTATAGCTCATCATAAACAATATTAACCTTCCTTAAACCCCAACCGTCTCTACAACGGAATTTATTTAACAAACAAATTAATATGCTTAGTTGGGTGTACCATTTTTGTCCTTAATATAATTTTCTCTTCAGTAAACCGAAAACCCAGTACTTGAAAACTGAAGCACAATTTGATCCTAAATCTTAGTTGTACACTGAGATAAAATCGCACCTCACTTAGAACTTGGTAACGTATTTTTCCTGCTAAATTCCAAATTCGAGCAGATTGTATACCCATGGTATATACTATGGTAAGCTTACCAGTTCGAAAATGTATTACAGGCACACGTCGTTACATAACTTACGTGCATGCAGACACCGAGATTACGGTAAGGTATGGGTTAAAGTTAATGAAGTTTTTTCATCATCAAACAGAGACGGATTCGTGGTAAATAAAAAATAACTAAATTAGTGTACATAAGATATATATGGAAGATTACTTTTCGCTTAGTATATAGTTATGATTGCTGTTTTCGTTTGTATAAAGAATCCAAAGATCGAGTTTTGTTTCTTTTTGTTTTGTTTTTTCTTTCTTTCTTTGTTTGTTGTTGCTTTATCATTAGACTAACATGCTTGGTAAATAAATTCGAGGTATGAAGCAAACAAAAGGAAAATACGCTCGTATATTTGTACAATCAGTAATTTCATATCATTTAAACTGTTTTATCGGCCAGACAAAACTGACCATGGAAACGTTGAAGGCATTATAAACAGTTAGTAAAGACTCATTTCTTAATTGATGTTGCTGTTATCACGTTAATTAGAGTTGCCATTTCATATCACATATAAACTACGTTTAACTTCCATGACATGCTTTCCATTCTAACTATGTTTCCAGGCAGACATCTTAGCGGATTATCAAACCGTTACAACTGGGTAGAGTGATTCTCTTACAAGTAGTTCACATAAAAGATAAAAAGAATAAGAAAGAAAACAAATATATTGATGAGACATGCTTCATTTAAATTTAGTTAACACTGTAACAGAATTGTTACCGAGAGGATGGTAGATTAAATGAACAACACAAACACAATATGTGAAAGAAAATATAAATTTATGAAATAAATTATTAATGACAAATAATGATGAATCAACACAATAACTCATGCGTTCAACCCACAATTACACTCACAACCATTCACAATACATGAATAAATTAAATATTAATACAAAATAAAACACAGATACAAAGGAATCTCTTGGACTATACACAGATCCAAGGAACCTTTACAAAAGTTATATTACCGCAAGTATAAATTACGATAACAAATACAAAACATCAAACTATACTATCGCACGTATGGATTGCAACAACTAGCACGAACATATACATGTATTTAATCAAGTTGCTAACTTTTATTGAGATTCATGCAATCCCTTGAAATACTATTGTGATTTGAAGTAACTATGTAAATATAACAATGTATTCAATTGTACTACAATTGCAACACACACATGTGTCTCGACCCTGTATAACCGTACGATTCACCAACTGTTGAATCGCCGCCCAGTTTCCACGAATACCTAGGGTTGACCAATACTTTTATCGGCCGTTTGCCCTTCACGGATCCACCACAGTTATACGTACAGACAGCATACAGCATCTACTAGAACCAACGTTCCCAAATACTTAGATGCCACCCCGGATGTTTACACCTCTAGACAGCTCCGACACTCAGACTTCTAGATTTCCGGATATTTACACATCACAACAGATGTAGACGGACAGAAAATCCGACAGACAGACAGTCAGATACCTCTATTTGATCTCACAATCAAATGGCACAATTAATCACATTCAGCTACTATTCAGATACGTTCAGAGACGTTCAGCTTCAATCAGATACGTTCAGAGACGTTCAGCAACAATCAAATACGTTTTGCAACAAATCAGCTACGATATCAGAGACGTTATCAGAGAAGTTCCGCAACAAATCAGCTACGATATCAGAGATGTTATCAGCTACAATTCAGAGATGTTCCGCAACAAATAAGCTACGATATCAAAGACGTTATCAGCTACAATAAAGAAACCAAACTAATAATAGTTCTTTTCTAAAACAATCTACAAGTTAGATTACGCTATTGCATTTAAAGTCTAATAGTGACTAGTAATTCCAAATATTCCACGTTTAAATCTGCATTGTAATAAAGGCATCATTACATGAAATGATAAACTGAATAAAAATTCACAATAAAACGAAATATAAGTTTAACACTCACCCCTTTGGCTGGAGAGAGAATGACGAGCTATCTTTCCTGTGATAAGATACTTTTGGACTCGTAATTATTATCAGAAATATTCTGCTTATATATCCTCAAATAGGTGAGCAGAATTCACGGCAAAATTACCGTGCACCACGTGATTCTAATGTTTCGGACTTCATGTGATTCGAAGTCAGGCACATGCAAATCTTTACACGCCGCTTACCTTGGAGAAAACCACTTATTCACCCCCAGGTAACGCATGTACGACGAAACAAAAAAAATGGTGAGATTAGTTTGTAATTCAAGAAGAAAAAAATGTCTTTCATTTCAAATAGACCTTTTTCATAACCCAAAAATGAGATTAATAAAATGAAAAGTAAGCGTCATATGATCTTTTGTGAAAAGTAGTAAAATAAAATATTATTAATGGTAAAACATATAAATAGGTGTGGTTTTATTGTCAAATATATATATATATATATATATATATATATATATATATATATATATATATATATATATATATATATATAGACTATATCTACATTGATGTCATGATAATGTTATGTGTCATTGAAACATTGAAATTGTCATGCATTACGATGTCCTGAGCAAACGTACAGCGCTTTTGTAGTATCCTTGTTATATATATATATATATATATATATATATATATATATATATATATATATATATATATATATATATATATATATATATACATCTGTATCGATCATATATATATATATATATATATATATATATACACATAGATATGTATATCCGATAGTTTGAATGTTTTGACAATGCGATTATTACCGTAAATCCCATGAACATCGAATGAGTTCGAATCTCAGTAGAATCAAACATTTTTAAGTCTGTATTACACTGTTCTATCTCCATATATAACAACTAACTTCATATTATCATTTATCCGGTTTAGATGATAGATGGAATACATTTTTTGCAAATTTTAAAACTGTAAAATTTACGTCTAGGTATTTCAGCTTTTGTAGGTTCCCCTCTGTACCTTGTAAATGAGTAATCATTAGAACAGGCAAGACACAATACAGTTTACGCCCTGTTCTAATCCGCCTAATAACCTTATTTACATTAAGGGGTGTATGTATGGGTGTTCCTGTGGTCTGAAGAGCTCCCTGTTGCAGATCACTGCCATCTCAATCTTTATGAAACACACTGAAATTTTATGTTGAATTAGGTAGCATCCATATTTAGTCTGTGCTCAGAAAGTCGAAAGTCGTAAGACTGACCATAAACATTGGACTCCTTTCATCCATGGAGTTTGCGAGTCTTAAGTTTTAGACACTGAGAATTCGTAAGTAAGCTACCGGGAGGACACGGGGCATACTATTTAGGGAATAACAGAGAGTGTGGGGTGTGTTCGAATTGTATTTTACCTTACAATTGCTACTAAAACCGTGCGAAAGGGAATGGGCATAGGAGTACATTACACATACATCTAACGTATATGTATATCTGATATACAATTTGGTAACTGTTATGATATTTGTAAACAACACACTTCTTGAAAGATCGACACAACTATGAAACATTAATATCACAGTATAAAACAAACACTAATCTTTTTTAATTAGGATCTTTAATTAGAGCAAAAATAACCCAAACACGTACCCGGTGTTGCTATGCTGGCGGTCGACAATTCATGTAAATTTAATAGATTACGGAGTATTCACTTTTCACTGGTGGAACTCTGTTTACTGATAAATATGTGCTTGCCTCAGATTTACGTTAAGCTTCGTTAGTACGAGTTGTAGTAATTTTTAAGTCACACGCTTAGTCAACAGGGGTGGGGTGAACATGAAATAATTTCGATGGTTAACCTGTCACTAGAAGAGAACAGTTTTATTATTCATATTTTTTACTAACTAACGGTGATTGTAACGATTAACAATTCGAACAGGCAACTTCAATCACAGTCAACATGAATCAGTTTCAATCAAACTTTGTTTCGATGGATGGCGATATAAACAATAATCAATATTTTATCTCAAATATAACATAAAGGGAACATAGGTGCGTCATTCATTACAGATATACGTTACTTTTGTATAAATGACTACGATAATGACGCCACCAAAATATTTGTAATGAATCGTGTTATCTACATTTAACATCGGTCGAATCGTATGGTATGTAATAGTATATGCATTAAACGTTGAAACTATTTGAAACGATTATGTCATGACTTGATACCGTACCTGTAATCTATTTAGTCAATTTTAATCTAATTTTGTCACTTGTGGCACTTGAAAGAAAACGGCTGTTGTTGAAACACATAATTACAAAGTCTATGTAAAAACTTTTGTTGTTTTATTTATGGTTTCATTGAACATAGTCACTTGTTTAAGACCCTCCACTTACTGTATTTAATATAATTGTTTCGATTCCATTATAATGTTTCATTTTTTTTAAAACACTGCTTAATTAAAAAAAGATGACTTAATTATGTCTGTCCTAACAGTCATCTGCAAAGTTATTACTTAATGTTGCCTTTTATGCCATTAGGACCCGTATAATGCAGAAAGGCTTGACTTCTTTTTCTACATTTTAGTAATTGTACATCTTCAAACCAAAGTTTCTGTTGTAATCATCGTTTATGGATAATTAAATATATGCGATTTTTTTTACATGAAATACATAAAATATCCAGCACAACATTCATATTTCATTTCTAAGATTGACAATTTCTATGCTTATATTTTCCTTGCTAACACTGCAAGTAATTCACTAGAAAAAATGAAATAAAAATAACCATAATCGTGTTTGTTATATTTGGTATTTTATTTATTTGCATGTACATGTCCAGATGTAAACAACTCAAAACCACTCTCTCGTATGGCTTTGAAATCTGCCCTGGTTTCCAGAAAATAAGACAGGATGGTTCCAATACTAAATTTCGTCATTATCTGCGACAGCATCGCTTTTGAATAGGCATTTTCCAACTCGATAAACGATGTTGACGTAGTTTGAAAATTGATGCTGATTCTGATGCATCCGCCATATTTTGCCCAGCACCTATCGAGTGGCTATTGCGGTCAGCTGACCACCCACCACGTGATAAAAATTCAGAGCAAATTACGAAGTTCGCCGAAGTCTCCATGAAATGATCTATTGTCTAGTCTGTATTATTTAATTGCGCCTTAGGCCAGAAATAAGGTCATGGCAGTGTCACATCCTCGCAGGCGGTAAATCAGACTCACAATAAACCCGAGTAGTATGTTTCAGTTCAAAGACACAAAACTGAAGATTAAAATTACATGTGACTTACATAAAAACCGACTCAATGACCTAGGTGTAAATAGCATAATTTTATATACTCCTTGTTTAATAAAATCTGGTTCTTTTTGTATATATAAATCTCATACGTTTATCATGATCCTTCGTTGATATCACGTCGGGTTTCATTAACACAATTGGCATGGATTCTGGCATGTGAACATAGTGTGTATGGCCAATGTGCATAATTAATTTGATTATTGTGACGTTTCATTATTGGTCAATACGCGTTAAGATGTCCGAAAACTCTGACTGAAAATAATAATTAAAAACGAAATAAATACAAATTAATAATTCAAAAATAAAGTTAATTAACGACAATTAAATCAAATAAAACTAAAATTCTTTTCTATCACACTTTTGTGTTTATCGCGATAAAAAGGGCAATCAATACAAGGAAAACTATTATCTGCACATATATGCATATGTGTTTCAGTTTGTAGACAAATAAGGTTAGATAATAAATATCTGGGTCAAATTTAGGATCCGTAGTGTCTTACCGGTTAGCTTTCCGGAGTCGATACCACTAGTATGTCTCGGGTACAGCGCTTTACCCTCGGTATTAAGTAACCTACTCATCTTGCTTTGTCGTAAAATACCTTACATAGCTAAAGTGGGTTGGATCTTCGTTCACGTAATGACCGTGAATGGAATATATACCAGCTATGTAGTGCGTTAACTGTATCAGTGTACCGGTAATAAATATTAAAAGTCTGTTAACTCATTAATTTAGTAGATTAAGGATAATAATGCATTTTCGAAATTGTTTCTCTCTCAGTGTTGTATTCAGCAGGGCAATTTTCATATTTTGTTTCCGTTCATTTTTAGCGAAGTCCCAATATATAATGTAACCATTGTAATGTAACTGACATGATCTGAAATCCAAACTGCACTGACACCAACATTCTGCCTGCATAGCAGGAATTATTTATAATAAAATAAAGTTATAACAAATTTAAAAATAAAGGTATAATAAAGAGAAAGTAATCCAGTGCTATGTTGGACAGAGATACATAAAACAGATACCGTTACGATATCTAAAATGTAGTTTCGCTTGAACTGTATTATAAGACGTATAGAGTTTAATAGGAGTCTCATGTACGATAAGTATATTACTAACTTTATAATAGGAAATAAATGAAATTAAATACCTTGTTAGATACGAATGTTTCATACTACATACTAGTATTGATCGCGCCTACAAGTTATAAAGTCCACCACAAATGCTCTATGTCGCTGGTTAGAACTCCGGTCGAGTCATACAAAATGCCTATACAAAATAGTACTAGGCGCTCAGCATTAAGAGATTATTGTTATGACTGGTTAGTCTGGTGTACGGAAGTTGTGACTGGATGGAACATTGTGCAACATGTATGCGGCACCATCCCCAGTTCTAGACCTCATTATATATTGCCACACTGCAGATATCATAGCGATATGACTGAAAGATTGCTAAAGATCCATTAAGATCAAATCCAAAGCACATGCTAGTATTAAGTAACTGTAACATCCATAAGGGTTTCGTTTAGAGTAACTACATTATTATTTGAATTTACATCTTGACATCTTGTTCTTATAGACTGATCAATGTAGTGGGTGACTGAATCGCATGTAATTAGACATTAGTACGACATAATACCCTTTGGACTAATCCACCGCTTTGGAGATCATACAATTTGTATGTACTTGAACAATTATGACAGAAAACTCGTTTTATCGGTAATGAATATTTTCTATTTGACAAAATTTAGTAATATATTCCTTGCATACTACGAATACATACATAAATATATTTTAAACACAATATTAATCCGATTGGAGGGTTCGATGATGCTTGTACTTTTTCATCCGTTGTTGGAAGGATTTATAGCGCAAATAAACTTGTTATGGTCACCCTTACTGACTTTTGACTTTTTGATACTTATATTATTTTACCCTCCATAGGAATTTTGATTTCGGTCTGAAATTCTAGTCTGTTCACCTCATTGCTGCTAGATCACTATCAATAAAGTAGTAAGAATAATCACATATGATATTGATGACTTAACAGGAGACGATCAATAAATCGCTTACTTGGTTGGGCGTCACTAGACAACCTGAACAACATACGAGATGGAAATAAGGACCGAAGACACAATACAGATGACAAGCGAAACAAATGACCTTAGAAAAGAGCGAAAGGTAAATGGAAAAAGCTAGAAACATTCCCATGGTTCAAGTACATGGGATCACTTATTACATATGAGGTCACGAATATAAAGCTACTTTCCAGGATTACGTAGACAACAGCATTGGGTTGAGACCAGTAAGGAAGGAGAACAATATTATTTGTGGTTCCAAAAAACGGCTGATTGTTTACATTATCATATCGAGTTTTCTGCACGCTTTTGAAACATGGACTTGACCCGCACATACACAAAGCTCAATGAAGGCTTCTAAAGGAGCTGCTACGGCAAGGTTTTGGGCATTTCATGCACTGACCACGTAATCAATAAATGGTCCACAACAGGATCGAACTGACTATGCGGCCTTGAGAAGACCTCCTGCCCACTGTGGTAAACTGCAACATGAAAAGTTATGGTCATGAATTGCAATTACCTGGAATGGCATTAGCAAAATAGCATGGCACAGTTAAAGGGTGCAGAATAATATACAGACCACAAAAGCTGGTGGGAACACAACGATAAAACTGAGTCATTTGGTTTCAAATTTTCCAACGAGCAGTGGAGAACAAGAAAAATGGAGAAAAATGGTAGTAAAATTATTTGTGGTGCCCAATTCCATATTGGGTAATGTGATTGATGACGAAGACGACGAAGACGATCATGTTGACAATGATGATGACGATGGTGATGAATATAATAATATATGGTGCGGCGTTATGTAGCTTGACGATTCGGTATTCCTATCATATAACTCAATATTTAGCTTAGCTAGCATAATCTATGAATCTTATGCAATAAATATCATCGCTGAATCGCAAGCCTCATACATCTTTTCCTCGGATTAAATTAGTAATGTATCAATGTAGATTAGCACAATCCCATGTAAGGAACATACATTTGTATAAGTGTGATATCGATTGTATTATAAATAAAAGAGTACGGCCAGGAGGGTATAGTCCTTATGTGTGGCATGGTAACATGCGAACCCAATCACAATTGTCAACATGAAAATATAAATGGTTCTGCAGTGAAGTTTTGCTTAAAAAAACTTCTATTTCTCCTTAATCAGTTCATGTTAAATGCTTTGAAGATAAATATTTTAAGTAAAGTTTCATCCAAAATATTGATGTTGATATCATTTTGTTTACGTAGTATTACATCATCTTACCTATATTGCAAACGTATATTAAGGGTAATCTTTTTGTAAAGGAAAATATATAGTGTACATAGACATATATAAAAATATACAATGAGTTAAACATTGTGAAATCAAACGCTCTATTAGTCGTACAGATAACTGTGCACGTTTGACATTGTGTAATGGTTGAATGTATACAATGACATGGTTTCATTGGTGCTCCCTAATTATTATTGAAGTTTTAAGCATACACATTAACCTGTCGCTACACTTAACTACATATCTGTTAGTAGAATCAACGCAACTTCCAATGTTGGCAGAAGGATTCGTTGTGTCCCTACAATGATATACAAACGTGATATCTTCATAAATTGCTAAGCTCATTCCTGCTATATTTACAAATATAAAATCTAAAGAAGAATTATCAACGTTACACTGCGATGAATGTGACCTTCTACGAAAATTTCAGCTGGAAGAAAACAAACTACTACTAAAAGCGTCCCTGTCCATGCCGCACGTAATCAATAGGTTTTTCTTACCCTTAATGTGTCTTATGTATTCGTATAAGACCGTCTGAAACAGTTGCACATCTTAATATAACATCTGATTTTCGTGTGGCTGTGACTGAACCATGCCAGGTCATGATTGTTCAATATGTCCAATTTCCGAAGACTGGTTAAACAAAAGTGATATTGTCCGATTGCACTCCATCATATAAATCCTCGCTGTGTGGGAAAGGTATAAGCTAAATTTATTGAATGATTAGCATCTATCAACATATTCCTATACCAGATGTGTATGTCAAATTTGTTTACGTTTTAGCCTCCCTCGAGAGTTAATCATATAATTCATGCCACGTAGTTTCTTTCCAATCGTAAAATGACCTTGCTACTTAGCCGGAAGAAGATCATATGGTATGGACATCATAGCAAGAAATATATGACCAGGTAGTACACCCGTTTCTTTGGCTGTATGTCACATATTAATTTAATATGTGAATGAATGGAGCAGGATAGGTTGCTGCTACGTCATACACCATTGACCACACACCCTTGACAACATATATTTGAAACATATTTAACTAAGAAACAGTTCTAAACGTCATTCCAAAAGTACATGAATAATATAGTGTTTGAACGAATTCCAGTGGTGGTCCTCCCACAATATAAACAATTCTGAATATGCAGAAGTGTCAGTAGCATGCAATGTAGATATGTGTCAACCTGTTCGTGTATCTCAATGATATAATCCAAAATATCATTGCATGAATTAACAATTATTCTATGATTATAATAAAGTCATGGAAAAAAGAGCACATTGTATTACAAATTGCTTAGTTAAATAAATAACGTAAGTCTCCTCAACATAACTGAATTTTATTCCAATAAGGATGGTGATTTTAAAGTATGGAATAAAATATTTATGTTTACTTCTTCTCATATGAAAATCTAAGTCACATTGTGTGGACCATGAGGGTTTTGTAGAACCTGATACGTTCTTAATGATACCATGTTTATTATTACACCGTTCGCATAAAGACATGAGCAACAGTAGTTAATCCAGGAGTTCTCGATATAAACACCAGATAGTAATAGATTCGACCAGAGTGACAATCAGCACTGTTCATTAGATAATTTACCGCAACTATTAAATTAATAGTTCAACATGTATGCGTTTCTATGCCATACATTTAGTAACTCTAATAGTTCAATCGCATGCTGTGCTGAAGTAATTAGTAGACGCAGAATGATGGACTGTTACGATGCTTAGGTATTAATGTACAAGAGTGATCAGACTCTCAAAACACTAAGTGTTATTTGCATTGAAGAGTTGTGCTTTTGGTTTTAGTGCAACGCCATTTTCAAAGTGTATGTCATTGCTTTCACATTGTCATCATAAATATTAGAATGCCTAAGTATGCACTCTTTTATCTGAGGGTTCTTAGTGCATACGATTTAAGGTATTATACTTTTGCATATATCCAAGTGTCACTTGTATGCAAAATATATATTTATATGAATCTGGCAAACACCGATAATTGTTAATTATTTGTCCTGGGATCTGTAATATGTATTGCAGTTTTTTATAGAATAGCAAATTATATTCGATACATCAAAGTTAAGTAATCATGTTCTGGTGCTTTTCAGATCTCATAAATACTTACATTTTCCGGAACTGTTTATGTTAAAGTCTTTTGTTTTGTTTCATCATCCCGTTTCAATACTATTAAGTTGATCTCGCAATGGTAGTAATTGAATGTTCAAAAAGTATTTGTTGTAGGTTGTATCTAGAAGAAAGACACCCAAATATTGGCATTACACTTTCAGATACAGAATCAAAACAATATCATAAAAATAACGTCTTATACGTCAATCATCCTTATAGAAACCAAACAAAGCTATTATAAACTGCGTGTCTTATGTGTGACGCCTTATCCTTAATGTTTTCTGTCCAAGGCTGATAGTCAGTTCTTGCTGCAAACATATTTTAAAATCTAGGTATGTGACTAGATATGAGTTATGCTCTAATAAAGTCTTTGAAGCATCCAACAAACATTTCATGAATGCAATTGTGCTTCTACAGAGGCACATTGTTATACCTGTGATTCGTATAAGAGAGAGCACGTGTAACTCGATCTGCTAATAGCTAAACCATGATCTGCCACTATACTAAATACTATGAAACTATTATCGATGACGTGTTGTAAGCAAGCCAAAGATTACTAAGCCACATGTGGAATATATTTTGTTAGCGACGTTGACAAACAAGACCATCAGATACACGTATAATGTCCGGTGGTGAGAACCCCACAACACTTATATCAAAATACCTACATCATGTTATGAGACCAAATGCCTACAAATATCCATATATATATTGTTATAAGTATGATTTCACCCTAAGTGCTCTGTCAGATTCCAGCCTGTTAACAGAGACATTTGGCAAGAGCATTAATCCCAGCATTCAGGCCCTTTGATACCAGAAACTGTCAGCAGGTCCGGAATCTGCTCTTTATCTTCCAATGGGTAACTGAGCTTTTACTTCTTTCTGCCCTTTTATAAATCAAAAATGTTAGATTGTTAGTTATTATTAGTAACCCTTTCTAAAGCCGGTGCAGAGTGGTAGAGCAGGCAGCTAAGGTACGGGCTTGGTACTGTAAGCAACACTGGATTTTTGTTTCTAGTTTTTTTTGAAAGATTTTAGCTTGATTTTACATAACGTTTTAGAGCCATTACTTGGCGTGTTTGTGTCATTTGAACCCGACTATATGGTCGCTCTGTAATATTGTGACGCACCAAAATTAAGTATCCTGAAGAAACTATAAAGTACTGAGAAAACACATAAATATTAGAGCAAAGTTATCACAACGCGCATGTCCATACAATGTTGTTTGCAAATTATGTTCGTATTTTATGGTAACTAACAGGGTATCAAACAACGAAGGAATGTTTGAAATAGGATCATCTAATAAAAACATTAAAAACAAGGTGTACTGTATCACATTATGTATACGTATGGTGGCATTGCCATTAACAGTCTGTTGGTGAATTTATACGCTTTATAACTTTATTTTTGATTGTTTACCATTCTGATATATAAATCAATGTCATTCTTTAATATAAGTTGGAATGCAATTGTTTTAAAGAATAAATAGTAAAACGAAACATCTGCATCGTATTATGCTTGTAAAACACGAACTAAATTATCGAAATGTACATATATAGTTGTACAAGTAATATTGTAAAGCCTTTTACACCCCTTTGCTAAACGGCTGAAGTATAAATGACCTTCTTCCGATATTTTGAAAAAGGCTATGGAGTATATCATAAATTAGTATAAAACTTATATTCACTATCGTTACTCTCTACATGCTATCTCGTAGGTCATTGCTATATCACTTATTGTCAACAAAGTGTTTGAGCAAAACGTATTGATTAATTGGGTAATTTTGGATATTATATCCAATACCGTGCACGCAGATCAAACTTAACCGTTAGCCAAAGAGGTATCAAAATTAAAACCTATAAACAGGTTATGACTTGAAAACTTCATTCTGTCGTTGCAAATCGGGTAAGTACATCTTATTTTACAGTTTTGTTTACAGAAATATTTCATTTGTTGTTGTATCTTATATTAATATTATTTATCTGTTTAATTGTAATGCTAGACAAACACTTAGAAACATTACAGTTTTTGTCATAATGAAGCAGTTAATAACCAAATATTGAGGTAACATTTACATTTCTTTTTAAATATGTTGATTGTTACGAGTTCAGGCTCTAATAAATGGTAACAAAGAAAGAGTGAAACAACAAGCTTTGTAAAATTCAACAAAAAAATTATTTTTTTAGACAAAAATTTCACAAATGGAAAACGAACGTACTTTTTTCGGAATGAAAACCAAAAATATATTCCAAGAATAATCCACAAATTAAATTAGAAAAAAACACTAATAACAAATGTTATAATATATTCAATATAATATAATATATATTATAATATATTCAAGTTCGAGTCCAGTTGAAGAATCTAAGATTAAAAACGATAAAGTATATTGCAATCTATTTTGTGTTTATCTATAGTTCCTTGTAGAATCACAAGATTTAACACTCCGGTGATGGAAATCCGAATAAAACTATGATAAACTTCGTCAAAGAATTGCGTACGCGCAAACCAAATGTTTCCAGAGAAACGAACTACTCCTTTAAATGCCAAATGAATTGAAGAATTGTTAACATGAATTCAAACACTGACTACAGATAAAATGAGTTAACATCATTTGCGAAAGTACATAACTAGCTATATTTCACTAAAACAAATATTACGTAGTTTAAAAAAAAGATCACCAAATTGAGAAATCACGAAGGGGGCTGGGAACAAGGGAATCACCTGATCGTTTAAATCACTTACTCTTAACATGACCCTAACGAGAAACACTCATTTTCACTTAAAATAAAACCTGTTTACTAATTCACTAGTACCATTTCGAACTTTACAACAAGCAATCATTTTAAACTAAGAATAAACCTTATCTACGTGGTTGCCAAAAACCTTGAATCAAGGTCAGGATCTAGGACAGACTAACCTTTATACCAAAGAATAATTCGGTGAACCGACATTCTGAAAAACCATCATCTGCATTACAATAGCATCTAATGTAAAATAGTAATATTTATTTAAGATTGAAAACTGACAAACAATATTAAGTTTATATATATATATATATATATATATATATATATATATATATATATATATATATATATATATATATATATATATATATATGTGTGTGTAAAAGTTCGCCCACCCACCCCTATTAATTAAGGGAAAATTGAGCAAATGGAAATAGTTTCATAGGTATATATCAAATCTGAATTGGAAAATCAATGACTCCACAATCAGAACAATAACATGTATGAAACAAATCTTGCTCATTTCAAGTAAGAGTTGATCACACTCTTATAATATTTAGCATCTTAGGTTTTATTTTAATATAGCTTAATCTTATAACAAACTATCTTTAGTAAATGTATCATTCGTAACTAATATATTTTTAATATAGAGTTTAATACATTTTTTCCCAGTTACGCTTGTGTTATAAATTGATAGTTTATTTTTCAGTTTATTCCGCACATACTTCCCTTTAAAAAGAAAGGGATAATACAGCTGAATGGCAATGGTATTCTGCGTGTTTAGAACATAATTTTTATTCATGACAAGAAATGCCAGTGTGCAGTGTATTATTGGTGTATTCTCCAATGCATCAACGTATTTAGCAACAAACTGATAATTCCTTGCCTATATTCCTCATTTGTTTCAGATTACATGCACTATCAGTAATACAATGACTGGTACATTATATATATATATATATATATATATATAGGCGCGCAGCCAATGAATATTGGCTTCAGGACTCTCAGAGAATCGATTCAGCAGTAAATATAGGGAACATGAATAGCATTTACGATGGCATAACTTAAACATTGGGTACCACGAAGAAGGTGATAGCGACACTGATATCTGCCACAAGTGATACCATCTACGACAAAGGCAAGCAGATGGCGCGTTGGGTGGAGTACTACTCTGAATTGTACTTTTGTGAGAACCTCCTGACTAACGATGCCCTCAGCGCCATTGAAAAGCTACAGCTCATTGCCCAAATGGACGAAACCCTTATGCGGCAGAACTGACGAAGGCCTTAGAGAAACTGTCCGTAGGTAAAGCCCCATGTACAAATGGAACCTCATTAGTCACAAAGTGCGACTTCAGCTCTGTCTGTGCTGGGATGAGGGTGCAGTACCTCAGGAAATGATAGACGCGCACATCGTAACCCTGTACAAGAGCAATGTCGACATAAATGACAGCATCAACTATAGGGGCTTATCCCTTCTCATCATCGTCGGTAATGTCTCCGTCATCAAGAACAGATGGCAGGCGATTGCAGACAGAGTGTATCCAGAATCGCAGTGCGTGTTCCGTGCAGAAAGGTCCATAATCTACATGATCTTCTCAATTGAGCAACTGCACGAGATTTGCAGATAACAGCAAAACCCCCTGCAAATATCTTTTTTTTAAATACATTCAATATAGATGGTATTCATTCAGTAATAATTGTTTCAGATAAATATCCTGCATTGCTGGTTATTGCTTACATGAACTACAAGGACTCTATAAATGTAAGGAACATTTCAAGTATTTACCGTAATTGTCCACGCCTAATGACACGAATATGCAGACATGACATATTTTTTGCTACAGGATGACAAAAACAAGATATGCTATAAATATGTGAAACAATTTCATTGAAGCATGATGATAAGCAAAATGTATTTAGCAGATGTTCGCTATTAAACCTTAATTATCGTGAGAGTGATGCCAGATGTAAACAGGGATAAATTTACCGATCTTCAGTCTTTCGTCTGCATTGCTATATACAAGTTCCTTCGTGCTGGCCCACAAAAAATATGATAGTTAATGTTTTGCGTGGTAATCATTTTTTAATGTTAATACAAAATAATTATTGTAACGTTAAGTGAATAATATTAAGTGTCATATAAATCAACCTTACATGTTCTCTTTCCAGCACCTTCATGGCTAAACCGGCACTGATGATTATGTCTCTGTCTCTAATGGTCATAGCAGATAAACAACTACAATCTTTAACCAGACATAAAATTTCTCTGGCAGTTCTATATAGCATTTTTCACCTAAAAGTTTGGAGACATTTGTAACGACTTTTCGTTGAATTGAATGAACCTTTTAAGATGACAAGGACTGTTTGGACCTCGAAAACGTATCACCTTTATCACAGCCAAATAAATCGTTTATATTTTAATGTATCCTTCTAACATAATTTAAAGGTATCTTCATGTCCCACGCTTTGTACATTTTCCATCCAAAATTTAAGTTTCATCCTGAATATTAAATATGAATATCTAACTGAAATAAACGTTTTCTTCATTAGATCTAAATCTCTCATACTGTTATCATTTCTTTAATTTTTAGCATGCTGTAGAATATATGTGGTTAAACGCGAAGAGTTATGAGTTCACTCTATAAAATATTGCGATATTTACTTCATGTATGGTCTTAATGTCGGCAATAAATATTGTAATATATGGTGTGATAAATGGAAAAGTAACAAGTCATCTCCTAATTGCTTTGGTTGTTTATATTCCATGATAATTCCGGGGAATTTAAATTGTTTAGTTCGCATTCGCCATTTGCGTTCACAGGACACTAGCAGCAAATGGGGTGAACAGACCGAAAGTAATTCAGACAAATCTAGAAAATGACAGTTTCAGTTTCACAGGAAAACCAAAATGAAATCAAAACAGAACCAAAGGAGGGCGACAGACCAAAACTTATTTAGACAAAACTAGAAAATGAGAGTTTCGGTTTAATACGAGATGTCTATTTGTCAAACCAAAGCCTCATCCAAAACCGAAAACACTGAAATTTCGAGACGCATATGTCTTGTCGCGCCCCTCGTTAGCTGTGATCAATTAAATCATTTATATAACAATAATGGTAGGAGAATCGTTAAAAGCTAGATTAGCTCGAGAGCGACTAGATGCGATTAAAAGATTTATACCTGTCCGTGATTCTGTCAGAAAGAAATTACAAAAGCGACAGGAATCTCGAGTTGATTTTGTAACAGGTGATCAACAATTATTCAAACCCGTTACTACAGCTACTGAAAAAGCTGCCGTGGTTACTGAAAGAGCTATATTGGGAGATGTAAAAGAGGAGGATGAAAGAAAAAAAAGCTATTCTCCCTGAACTTGAAAATATAGCAGAAAGAACTAAACAAACAAAAGAGATTTTATAAACACTTCCAGCTGATGTAGCTGCCGCACAACCACAACCACAAGCATCAGCTGCTGACCCTATCAGAGAAGAAACACCTGAAGAAAATACACTATCTCAAAAATGTAATACTGATACTATTAATACGATGTTTTAAAAATGATGATATAGATAATCTAGCTAGTTTTGCGCGTATGGGTTTTAATCACAAAGAATGACACTTAAAACCCGAACATAATAACTCTGTAAATAGAGAAAATTTCTATAGGTGGATATATCGTATAAAATATGACAAGGATAGAATTTCAAATAGAGATACAATACTTATAGCCTACATGAGTACAATAAGAAAATAGGAATTGGATGCTCAGATTGAGCAACAACGCGGTTTGCAACAACCTTCGCCGCCATTTGAAAAATCTCTTCAACTGCAGCAGAAAAAAAATGAAAATTTTCTGGAAAGAAAAAAGAAGAATTTTCTGATGCGCTTGGTATTATTGGTTATAGTTGTGTTGAAGGATTTTCTCTGAGTGTAACTCCGAGTGTAACTCTCGGGAGTAGTCTTGTTGCCTGTCCTAATAATTTTCTCCGATATAGCACGATTATAAATTCTCATAGGTGGTAAACGAGCTAGAAATAACTCACCGGAAATAATTAATGAAGCATCTGATATCTGTATACGATTGTTTCAAAGTGGTATCATGGACATTAGAGTATATCGTGAATCTATTGATGAACACGTTGATGGTTATCACAGAGATTCATCGTCACCACATTAGAGAAATAATAATTACATAAGATGATCATACACAATAGCCACTATAAACCAATTATGACTTAACGTAATAAATTCAAGATTACCCGTTTATAACATATTTTATGCAGATGGTCTTGGTAATGTTATTCAAGGGTTATTTGCAAGCATTGCTCCAAAAATAGCACCAATCGCAAAACAATTATCGACGAAAGCTATTAATGTTTTTCGTGATAAAGGTATTAATGGCGTTGGCGATGTTGCCAGTATAGCGTTTTCTGCAGCTAAGGAAATACTAACAACTTTGCTTTGACAACGAAAACCACCACCAGTAAAATTGCCATCTGCAGCAATTATGCCCGCAAATGTTAGTAAAATAATAAACCAGGCCGCAGATCAAAAACTAGCAGCGCTGATAAATCAAGGATCTGATGCGCAGAGAAATATTACTGCAAATATAATAACAGGAAGTACTTTTAGAAGTGATTTAGATTGAGAAATATATAATAAAATGTTCAAATCTTTACCCGACCCAGCATTTGATGTAGACGCACCGGTTCTCAAAGATTAATCTGTACGTGATTATCAATTTTATTCCTATAATTCAATACAACCACATAGTCGATCAACAATCGAACTTCAAGTTCAGGATACAACTATATATTTCCTACCTTCTGAAGCATTTATTGAAGTAGAAGGAAAACTGATAACAAATGCTACAGCTGATACACCATATGCAGAAAATGCGCGATTTTGCAATAATGATATTATGGCACTATTTAGTATTGCTAGATATATGAGTGATGGAAGAGAGATTGAATCTACTGAGCATGATGTTGATGTGGCCACAACAATAGTTGATTTAGCTAGATATTCGGAGGATTATACAAGATCGGCTGGACCATCTATGATGTTTGCTAAGAATATTGTTGATAGCGCTGATCGTGTTCAGTATATTAAAATAAAAGCGACACAAGCTATTGCAGTTGAACCAGCACCATGTTATAAATATAGGAGACCAGGTGTTGCTTTTGATGTAGTAGATGTGAATCCTAATTACAACCTAGGATTTGCAACACGTACAAATATGTTGCAAGGAACGAGTAGATTAATTTCATGCGCGATTTCAATATCTCATATTTTCGGATTTTGCGGAAATGTTCGAAAGGTTATCTTTGGAGCGTAACATGCAGTGATGGTCTTGCTGATGGTAAAGTAATTCTACCAAAACTCTTCCCGTGGATGCCAGTAATGACTCCATCAATCTCCGCAGAAGAAATATTACTATTTATTTATTTTTGGATACAGGTAGTAAATCATTGATATCGTGGTTGTCACTTACGACGGATATTATGGAGAATTATATTAACAAGGCATATGACATCAAAACAGGGTGTTTTTGCGCCTCGACATACATTTGTTGCGCTACAGGATAAGGCACGAGTTGATGATAAACAGACACGTAGCCATATGATATTCGACAAACTAAGTGTTAATGAAGTCACGTTAAGGGTAAACGGTCAACAAAAACCATCCGAAGATGTTTTATTTAATTACAACCAAACCCAAATAGCACGGTCTGCAAATATCGCAATACGATTTTAAAAACCTAAATCCGATTTATTACTTTTCGCTGGAACATCTCGATTTAAACATACAGAGTGTCTTTGACATGCACATCCGAGCTCGTGTAGATCTTCAGACTGAAACAGCTGGTTCTCTCACTATCTTTAATTACAGAACAATTGCCGTCAATTTCAGCGACACATCGATGTTACTGGAAGGTGCCGGTGGACGAATGAGGGTCGTTGATGCACTAGTTGAAAACATGTAACAGAGTTAGATCACTCGTATTATTATAAATGTCATATAGTCACGTTATTGTTACTCTGACCCCTGGTCAGATTAAAAATTGCAGACGGGTTCACCTAAAAAAATGTGAAACTACAATATCGCTAAAACACAATCAGATCACTGGTGCTCAAAATAAACTATCACTGACAGCGCGTCAGATTAAGCATTGCAATGATGTTGAAAATGATAGAAAAGGTGTCTAGGTTACTTTCTCTGCGGGTGCAATCAAAGATATAAATAAATCGGGTGGTATAAAACGGGAAAGGGTCTAAGACTACCAGGGACTCCGTATTCATGGTACAGCGTAAAAGGCTTGAGGTTGCCGGGTACATTTTACTAAAACCACTGTCAAATTTTGATTTACTTGATGCTGCTAAAACCTGAAGAATTAGATATTTCAGAGGTGTTTTTATACAAGATTTTTACCACGACAACCAAACAGCGCTGAAACCGGTATTATTAATCTCGATAATAACACCGGACCTTGAACTCACTGGGTCGCATACGCGATTGATCCACGTGGAATCGTTTATTTTGATTCTTACGGGTTAGCACCACCTAAAGAATGTGTGCGTTAATTACACCAATTAACAATTCCTCGCTGATAATCGAAGCTACCAGCACAGAAAAAAACCGACCCACCAATATGCGGCCAGGAAGTAATTAATCTAATTGAAGTTATATCAACATCAACTAAACCACTCAATAAAACCGTACACGAATATACGAGTAATCGATTTTTAGAGAGAGCTTAAAATATAATAATTTATATTTACGGGAGATCTCTCGAAGCGTAAAAAAAACATTGGTGGAATTTCGGCAGCAAAGGATGTAAAAACATTTATCGAGGATGAAATATCCGAAATGTTAAATCTTGCAAGTGTGGATCCAAACGAAATAATCGTATTTCAAGATAGACAGGGACAATTAAAAACGAGTAATGTTTCCTTGAATGATATTATAATTAAACTTAATGGAGTAACCGAAAAGTCCCAATCAGTATTTGATTATACTGTTTGGATGAAACCAGGGGTTCTTTTCCAATTGTGTTAGTATTAATAATCGAGTAAAAAAATCTGGTGATACAATGACGGGCGAGCTCAACATGAACTCGAATGAAATAACTGCACCTGGTAATCCAACATCGGACAGTGATGCTGTGATAAAATAACTATGTAGACAATAATCTATCAACGCTTCGAGACGAATATGAAACCCCAGACAATAAACTAAAAATCGCTGCGAGATGAATATAAAATCACAGACAATAATATATCAACGCTCCGAGCTGAGTATGGTGTTGACGTAGGCTCGTTCGCAAACCTTCTTAATAATGTTAGTAAAACAGATGAAACCGCGGATAATTTTCTTTGGGAAACCGCAGGCGATTGCCATGAAACTCTTTGATATTAAAACAACTTTTGATACGATTAAACAAACACAGGATAATATTGTTAGTGATTTTCCTGCTATCGCTGCACGGCTTGATACAATTAAAATACTGCATAAACAAAAAAGTAATACCGTGTACTCTGTACTACATGGATATGTCACCTAGACACGTCAATATAACATCATTCAAGTTATTACAGCTGTTAGGGGTTTTATAGAATAACCCTACTGTCACCGTTACAGTTTACATCAAGTATGTCCACAGGAATTAATATTACAAGAGCAATAATAGATAAAGGCGTTATGGAGGTGTTGTCAACAACCTCTATTGATGGTAATTTATCTTCAGTATCAATCACATGGTATGTAGAATTTGTAATTGATTTAATTACATAGTATACTAAATGTCCAATAATATCGATACTATCAAGTGCGCGAGTTTCAAACTAAACTAAAAATTCTCATTAACGAGTATACAGGCGTATTACCTGTGTTAACATAATTGTTTATTCGGTTTCAAGTGTTATTGCTGGAACGGGTATATTATTATCAACATTAATAATGATTACACCTGTAGTTGTTACAATTTGTGTTTTAGCAGCAGCAACTATTACAGGGTTTCTTATTATCATTGCAAAAATAAATATCCCCATGCAGTCAACAACATAAAACAACTACACGAGTATATAATTAAGTTAAATATCGCAACGGCTGCATATTCTCAAAAATCTTTGTTGATATCATCCAATATCAACGATACAGTGATATCTGATAACGAGTTCTCGGTGATGATTAAAATCTACCACACAGTAACATCAAAATTAGAAAAACATAAGAATAATAACAACAATGACAACCTAATTACTACAACAGATAGCCGCGAACACAACTCTAGCAAAAACAACCATGATCTCAATAACAATAACATCAACTAATAATAATAATAATAATGAGGACTTTGTATAGCGCCTAATCTTTCGAAGCTATAAGAGCTTTACAACATCAATAATGATATGACTACACTACAGAAAAACAAATGACAAAAACAATGAAATTGGAAAACATAAAAACATGCTGAAAACAAATAAGATACAAAACATGATTATGTCGCTATGTTTGTTTCTGCAGTCGAAACAGGTGAGTCTTGAGAGCACTCTTAAAAGTGACACTGTATCTTTGTGTCTAATTTCAATGGGCAATTCGTTCCACGTCGCCGGGCCCTGGTGTGCAAACGAACGTTCTCTATATGACTTTGTTTTCACCTTGGAAACAATGAGTATACGAATATCAGAAGAAGACCGTAAGGATCTAGCAGGTGTATACACATGGGTGAGGCTGGATAAGTATGTTGCACTGGAGTCTGTCATTGAAATATAGCACAGAGAACAACTTTTGTGTTTGATTCTGTATCGAATTGATAGCCAGTATAGGGTACAAGCAGTGGTGAGGTGTGCTCTGATCGAGGTACTCTAAAGATGATCCGTGCAGCTGTGTTTTGAACTTTTTGAAGTAAATATTGTGATGAACCAGACATAATTGAGTTACAATAGTCCAGTTTTGAAAGTACTAATGAACACACAAGTGTTTTTGTGTCATCAACTGAAAGATATTTACGAATGGAACTGATGCTTCTCAATTCAAGATATGCAGCCCTGCAGATGTTCATGACATGTTGGTGCAATGTGAGAGTACTGTCTAGTGTAAAGCCTAGATTCGGTACTGACTGTGAGAATTTAATGTTGGTGTTGCTGATATTTATTGTCTGAGGTAAAGGATGTGAATGAGAAAGTCGTTGTGCTGTGATCAGAATAGCCTCAGTTTTATCATCATTCATCTGCAGCTTGTTACATGTTATAAATGATTTCACATCCGAAATGCATTTCTCTAATCCATGGATGGTAGCGTCAATTTCAGTTGGGTGGCTAGACTTGTATATTTGGGTGTCATCAGCGTACAATGGTGCGACACTGGGTGATGATATATGATGATCTATGACACTTGAGATCGGCTGAGTGTATAGAATGACGAGAACAGGTCCAAGAACAGATCCCGAATAACTAACCCTGAATTGAGTATAAATTTCCCAACTGCAATTCTGATAAAGGAAATCACACTAGCAACATTACGAGTAAAGTTATAGTTGTCCAAATATTAGATCAAAATCATTTGGTGGGCAGTAACCGAATAATTCTGTAGTGTTTGCAAATAAAAGTAAACCAGATATAACTCCTGATTGCTTTATTATTTCTATACCGTCCGGTAATTAACAAATCGAACAGATCAATAATGAACTGAATCGTAGAATAAAATCCATTACAGGAAAAGAAACAAAAATTGCTATAACAGCTCACGAATCGACATTATCAGCCGCAATTGAGATAAACTCACCTGCCTAGATTGTAGAAATATCTAGATTGTAGATATTTACCAATCATCGATCAGAACTGTGCTAGTATGGCCTGAAATTTCACCACTTAAATATCAAGTACTGAGAAAACCAACCACTGATTAGAAAAAATTATAACACAACCAGAGTACAGGAAACCGATTAGGGAAAAAGAATCATTCATTATTCCTGAAGGTGAAAAAATACCCATGCGTATTATTAATTTATTTATGGATGATACTACAGGGGATTATTATACAATGATTGTAAATGAGGGTATATTAATAATGTTGGAGAAATAATAACTCCTGATCTCACTCGCGCATATGTTTGATTACAAAATGTACTTGTTGTTACTACACAAAGTTATCCTGATGACTTAAAAAATAGACGATATCGAGTAGATTAATCTACGAATTCGTGATCGAAGAATAAATTTTAGATATGCTTTCACGTATAATAATAAAGATGTATTCTATTCAGATAAGGTATTTCTTGATCATTTTAAAATAACAGAACAACAGTTACCGACATTTTCAATACCTGAACTTGCAACCGAACAACTAAAGAAATTACTCAGTGATATTAGCAATAAATATATTCATCTGATACTCGCTCCATGGAGACAAGTACACCCTGTGGGTATCCTCAAGCATATAATAATGACTCCAACGAGGGTGGGAGACATATATCACCCGGGAATATAAATATATCCTCGGTGATCGTAGTTAATATAGTATGTGTTGTTATTGATGGAAGTTACCAAATAAAACTCGAAAAATCAAATCAAGCCAAGCATGTATATTCATGTATACAACTGGCTCCCCCTGGTTTTCTAATGGTACAAGAAACAGGGACGCGCGTCTATATGCAGTGTCATCATAATTTATTAACGAGAATAAAGTGTGAAATCTTAAATGTCGAAATCAAGGTGCCAACGAAAAAAAAATCAGTAGCATAATTATTTTATCTTTGGTGAAATCGATACCCGTTTAGATTAGTCAATCTGTCAGTGCTGATGATTTTAGCAATAAACAAATTACTCTGAACAAATATTGTTTTGCTCGCTTCGCTTCATTACAAAGCCGCCTGTGTTACCGGAAATCAGGTCTGTACTTTCGCTTTGTATAATCCTATTTAGTGCTCTTACGCGTGAATTAATATTGTTTTTTATTTGTTTCATATTGTCTTGATAATTCCCCTTTTTTTCTACTGCCGTAAACACAGTTATGAACTTACTTAATTCGCTGTTATCCACTAATGTGTTAACGGCCTGTTGGAACTCCTTAATGAATCTATACTGAGTCGGTAGCGTATACCTATTTTCGAGTATAAGTCTTGTAAATACTCAGAAAGGTTTTTATTATAATATAGTTTATCCGATAATTGTATTCCTTTTCAAATTTGTAATAGCAGAAATTATATCATTGATATTTTTGTAGTTCATTATATAATAAAATATACCTTGAAAAGGTATATTTAAATATACTAAAAAAAAATTAAAAATATATGGACAGCACAATCTCCGCTCATTTAAAGGAGCCTTATGACATTTTAGCAAGCTGAGAGATATACACAAGAGAACACAACCCGATGTAAACCCCTAAGTTGCATTATGACATATTTGTAGGCTCATGGGAAGCACGAAACACAACCCCTGTTATGAACCCCTAACCTGTCACTTAGCTGGCTCAAGAGGGCGTATTTGGTGAATTACGACACAATACAATTGTATACAAGTATGTACAGGAGGACGGAAAATTTAACATTATGAACCTCTAGACTACCTGGCGACATTCGTGGGAGAGTGTTGTTTTCAGTTTAATTTCAATAATCGATAAAAGTGGCTATATAAGTTAACTAATACCAGGAAATTAAGAGAAATTGTTCGTGATTCGTATATTCTCTTTTATCTAATTATTACTACTGACAAAAATCTAAAGGAAGCAAGATACCTGACAGATGTAAAAAAAACAAAGAATATTGTTTCTGTACATATTTAGTTCCTTGACACTATCCATGAGAGAATAAAAAAATGATTTAGGGACAGTCAAATATAGTATGTCATTATTTCCCTTATATAATCATGGAGTTATTTCCCTTAGAAAAAGGAGATAACTCTATTATTATACACATTCCTGTACGAGTTATCTTCCTTGATTCAGATTTAGTCAAACTGATTTTTCTGCCAGTATTTGTTCGAAAAAGCATATTTTTGTGTTTTCTCTGCAACACGTCGAACCGAAGGTGTGCAAAGATCAAAATACCTATCGGCTTCCTTCATTGGTTTAAATATTAATTCTTTACCCGTATCAACATTCATTGAGTATACTGGATTCGAAATTTTATTTATACATTCCTGTTCGACAGCGTTCGGCATTCTCACTTTGATTGATAGCTTAAAGGTTATATAAAGTATTATTTGTTTGATTTCCGTCGATGCTGTCAATCACAAGGACGTTTTGGATTTCAACTAAATATCATTGATCATAATGCGCAGGCGTGAACTAATGCAGTAAAAATATTTCCACGAGAAACAATTGTGAAATGCTACACGCAGAATTTGTTTTGATTTTATTTACGAGTTAAGTGAAAACGATCCTGTGTCAGTGTGGTTATTGTTGAGTTTTGAAGTTGAGGAGGGTAAATTTTATCAATTTGTAAGACCTAACCGTAACATATAGCGTACGAAATCTCTTCACAGTACGATGAGAAAACTCTCTAAAAATATAAAAAGGTAATACCGAGCAATTACTAACAAACTGTTTTACAATCACGTCAGTTGCAGCTTATTTCGCCAAAGAGAGAAATCTGTAGAAGCCAACACGATTTTGAATTTCTCTTAGATGATCAAGACAGTTGTGTAAAATTTGGACACGGCAGATTATGGAATACCAAATATGAAATTAAAAATGTTATTTTGATTGATATGGTTGAATGTCATCCAGGAAGTTTCCTCAGTTATGGAGAGTGCACTTGGTAATAAAAACGCTTTGAACATCCCACGCACTAGATGACACGATTCACTGTAAATGGACCACTATCCGATTTTGATCTAACCGGATTAGCACGCAAAATATCATTTGAAATTGCTAAAGGGCTTCATCCGATTTGTTATGTATGGTTTGTTAGACGCTTCTCTGAAATATAATGCACCGATTATTACGATATATCATCAATTGTAAAATACTGCTATCGCTGAATGTCGGTGAGGCAGTAATATCATATAAAGCGCAGACTGAGGTTTGCTTATCATAACCTGTTGAATCTTGATATAATTAATGGAAATTGTTCTGATTTCGACGAGGATTATATTGTTAAACTATCCAAGGAGATTTCTTAAATCAATAATACACACCCAAAAGATCTCGGTTGACGAATAAATGATAAATTCACCGAAGGTGTAGCATATGATTACAAGTGTCATTATTCACGATTAAGTTTAGATGACGATGAATAGGATTTTATAATCGCGGATTCAACAGATATATATATATATATATATATATATAAATATATATATATGTCAGTCGTGAAAATGCTAACTTGTCAGATGGAACAAAATTTGGTAGCTACATCGATGGCAAATCACCTCAGTAAAGTGAACAAGACGCTGACTTTTGGTGTTCTCGACTAAGATACATGTTTATCTGCAAGATTTGATTGTTTTCCTTTTAACAGCGTCGATCATGTTCATGTTATGATAACAACTGATGTCATTTGTCATTTTGTGGAATCAATACTGAGACAAGGCGTAAATGTGGAGTTTTTGGTTCTGTATTACATATCCCTTCCGGTTTTTATTTACTTTTGATGCTATTAAATATCACATATATACGCTTACCACATTTGAGAATAATTGTATTATCCTTTTCAATCCCTTTGAGTTCAGCTCCTCCAGGAAACGGAACAACAATCAATGGTAATATCTGATACATATCTTTAACTATGATATTTTGCATGATTTGTGGGCATTTATTTACCAAAACACTGAATGTTCCATGAAATAATTCAATACATTTTTTAATTGATATCAAAGTAGAATTTTTTACTTTTAATTTGTTTCTCCAATGTATTGTTTCACAAGGAAATCTCTTCGAAGGCTTGTGGTTGTTTTCCCAGTATGGAAAGACACTATTGCTAGTTACCCTATATATAAACATATATATATATACAATTCTTATGGTTTTTAAGAAGTACTTTCAAATCGTTACAACGTTTCACCGATTTACATTTATAAGATAAATATATGTCACTTTCATTCTTACCATGTTCGAGACTGATTTTATGATCCTTCACATTCACTTTGTTTTCAGCTACTACAGTAAATGGAACAGAAACGCCAGGTAATCTCTTCCAAATGTAGTTAACTCTTGTTTTGCAAGATTTGTTGACATGTGTTCCTATATGTGTGTTCCAAGCTATTGAAGGTTTCATGAAAAATAGCAAGACCTTGTTATGGTTTTCAAGAAGTACTTTCAAATGGTTACCTCGTTTCACCGATTTACATTTTAAGAGAAATATATGTGGTGGTTTCTGATTGTTTCACCACTATGCAATGACACACTTACAATATATTCCAATTTGTAACATTTTAGATAGAGATCTATTTTCAGTTCCACTATCTTTTCTGTTATATTTATGTACGTTGAAATAGTCGAGCAATTTAAATTTAAATCGTTTTGTAACACCGATTGTAAAACGAAGAAATAAATTAAAAACACTTAAAATTATTTATATCGCCAGGAGCTGGAAAACGGGTCAAAATAAATACATCAAAACACCAAATCAACTTTTGTCATACAGCAATATAATACAGTTTTTCAGCCCTATTTATTCAATACACAACGATTTAAATCTGGATTCAATATCCCATATGCTCGCCAGTCTTTATCTACTTTTCATGCTATTTAAAAGCACATTTAAGGTTTCAATATTCGAAAATGATCTTATAATCCTTTACCATCCCTCAGTTTTTGGTCTTAAATTTGGCAAAATAGTAATAAATTCCAGATTATTTCATGCTGTGGATACCAGAAATAACACACCTATTTAAGTATGAGGCGCCTCTGGAACACATTAACTGCATTAAAACTATACCAAAACAAAACCGATATAAAAATAATAAAGAAAGTTGTATACTTGATCAATTTCTCAAATGCCAACATCTTAATTAGTATAATTATCCTGTGGCAAGCAATGTATGTCCAACACTAATCGTTGCTTTATACGCTGACCTAAGGACACATTTATGTCATACATTTCTTTTAAAGACTCAGTTTATCAATATGCATTCAACCCCAGGAGCACAAGGGAAAAGCACAAATCCCTTAAAGTTGTAAATTCAATGGATAGTAGGTCATCATTCGTTGCTACGTTAAGCGATTTTAAATTGGTACAATACAACGTCAAAAAGCAGCAAAGCTTCATGGTATTAAGTCTTTACTTACGGCTACGTGAATTGAGTTTTTCCGACGTGTTCTTGATTTGTGGACAACATTCTCCATATGTAGGAATCTATATTTTCAGTTTTACTATTGTATCAGTTATATTTCATCAAGGTCCAATATTGCATCAATTTAAACATCATTTGTTAGTCCGATTATAAGATGAAGAAGGAAAGAAAATAAACCTAAAAGTATTTCTATCGCCCAAATCTTCAACAAAAAGACAAAAACTAATATTGTTCCATCCATCTTATATTAGAACGGCATGAAGCATGAGAAAGACTTCTACAATCTTAGAATATGTGCTTGAGGCAGCAATGCATTACATATCGTACATCACCGCTTAAGATAAAGATCACATATTTTAATATCTTTAACCCCAGCGTAAGACTTGTACGCTTCTATTATGTAACAGAATTGTTACCGAGAGGATGGTGGATTAAATGAACAACACAAAGAAAATATAAATTTATGAAATAAATTATTAATGAAAAATAATGATGTATCAACACAATAACTCATGCGCTCAACCCACAATTACACTCACAACCATTCACAATACATGAATAAATGAAATATCAATACAAAATAAAACACAGATATAAATGGATCTCTTGGACTATACACAGATCTAAGGAACCTTTACGAAAGTTATAATACCGCAAGTATAAATTACGATAACAAACACAAAACATCAAACTATACTATCGCACGTATGGATTGCGACAACTAGCACGAACATATACATGTATTCAATCAAATTGCTAGCTTTTATTGAGATTCATGCAAACCCTTTAAATACTATTGTGATCTGAAATAACCATGTAAATACAACAATGTATTCAATGTACTACAATTGCAACACACACATGTGTCTCGACCCTGTATAACCGTATGATTCACCACCTGTTGAATCGCCGCCCAGTTTCCCCGAAGACCTAGGGTTGACCAATACTTTTATCGGCCCTTTGCCCTTCACGGATCCACCACAGTTATACGTACAGACAGCATACAACATCTACTAGAACCAACGTTCCTCAATACCCTAGATGTCGCCCCGGATGTTTACAACTCTAGACAGCTCCGACACTCGGACTACTAGATTTCCGGATATTTACACGTCACGACAGATGTAGACGAACAGACAATTCGACAGACAGACAGTCAGATACTTCAATTCGATTGCACAATAAATCAGCATCAATTTCAGCTACAATCTCAGAGATGTTATCAGCCGACGTTATCAGAGATGTTCTCAGATGCGTTATCAGAGATTATCAGAGATTATCAGATGTCAGATGTTATCAGAGATTATCAGATGTTATCAGATGCGCTATCAGAGCTTATCAGATGTTACGAGATGCGCTATCAGAGATTATCAGATGTTATCAGATGCGCTATCAGATGCGTTATCAGACGTAATCAGATGCGTTATCAGATGCGTTATCAGACGTAATCAGCTACAATAAAGAAACCAGACTCATAATAGTTGTCTCAAAAAATAATCTAAACCTTAGATTACGCTATTGCATTTAAAGTCTAATAGTGACTAGTAATTCCAAATATTCACGTTTAAAATCTGCATTGCAATAAAGGCATCATTATATGAAATGATAAACTGAATAAAATTCACAATAAAACGAAATATAAATTTAACACTCACCCCTTTGACTGGAGATTGAAAGACGAGCTATCTATCCTGTGATTAGATACTTTTGGTCCCGTAATATTGATCACAAATATTCCGCCTTATATACCCTCAAATAGGTGAGCTGAAATCACGGCAAGATTACCGTGCACTACGTGAAACTAATGTTCTGGATTTCATGTAATTCAAAATCAGGCACATGCAAATCGTTACAGGCCGCTTACCTTGGAGAAAACCACATATTCACCCCAGGCAACGCATGTACGACGAAACAAAAAAAATGGTGAGATTAGTTTGTAAATCAAGAAGAAAATGAATTAAATTTTCGCCTAATTCTGTGACAATATCTCCCCCCTAAGAATAAAAATGTACACATTTTTAAAACTAACACAGAATAGAAGAAAAATAACTACTGATGATATCTTACAACATTTACACTGGTTACTACAAACTGGATTTTATTACTGGGCAAATTCATACAAATTTCCCATCATGCCCTACTCAAGTAGTCTGCGCCTATATTTTCAACTCCCCTTATTGACATTGTCGTTCTGTCTCTTGATGTACAACTTGAGCATGTTAGCATGGAATGTCTTTAAATTACCGTCCATGTCAATTTTAAAGTCCATGTCACCTTTTACCTCTTTAACTCCATATGGACCTTTCCACTGGAGTAATAACTTATTTGAGCTCGTTGGAAGAAGCAATAAAACCTGATCTCCCACAAGAAATTTCCTATTTCGCGCTCTGCGGTTGTAATACTTGGCATATCTACACCCCGATTTAATCAATTCGTCACGTGCCATCTGGCCTGTACTCTCAAGTTTATTTCGCAGATCTAGCACGTACTGGTAAGTTGTTTTCATTTCCTCGTTCGCGACATCACCAGTCCATAGTTCGCGTAGTATCCGCATCGGGCCTCGAACTGTTCTACCGTACAACAGTTCGAAGGGTGAAAACCCTAAACTTTCCTGCGGTACTTCACGGTACGCGAACAGAACAGCGTTTAAATAACGGACCCAGTCTTGCCGACGTTCCGCGCACATCTTTCGTAGCATGCTTTTCAGGGTACCATTAAACTTCTCTACCAGTCCATTGCACATCGGATGGTATGGGGTAGTGTTTAGCTGTTTGATGGATAACAGCCTACTTATTTCACCCATGAGGTCAGAGGTGAATTGGGCACCACAATCAGTGAGGATTTCTTCTGGCACCCCTACCCTACTGAAGATATCAACTAATGCTTCAGCTACCCTTTCCGTTTCAATAGTTGGTAACGCTACGGCTTCGGGGTATCTGGTCGCGTAATCAACCAGAGTAAGAATATACCGATTCTTTCTTTCGGTAACCGGGTGTATTGGTCCTACAATATCTACTGCCACTCTTTTAAACGGTGTATCTATTAATGGCATCTGTCCTAAGGGCACCCTTGTGACCCTTCCCTTACATACGGTTTTCTGACATACGTCGCACGACCTACAGAACCGTGTGACATCGCCATTAACTCCTGGCCAGTAGAATTCAGCGACTACCCTGCTAGTGGTCTTAGCCTTACCTAGGTGTCCTGCCATGCTTGACTCATGCGCCACCATAAGTACTTGAGATCTATATCTCTGGGGTACGACCACTTGCCAATATTTCTTACCCTCCCGAGCGCTAAACTCCCTATGAATTAATCCGTTCTTGCGTAAGAATCTCGAGCTACCGCCACGCTTGCAGTGTTTAATCGCGCCGGACGTGATTTTCTCAACAATTGATTTGATGGATTCATCATGTTTTTGCTCTTGTTTGAAATCATCACGCGAAATTCCTGAGATCGATTCAGGGACTATTAATTTATGAAACGCGGTTTTCTCTCGCCGTGTTTGCGCTCGCGTTTCGACTGCCTGGGCCAAAGGTATTTTAAAATCGGCCATGGTTGGAAGACGGGAACCTTCAACATTACCGATCGTCAGATCGTAAATAGGGTTTTCCATACAAAGGGCATCAACAGTTCCCGTTAGGAAAGGTGTTTTTACTGTGATCCTTGCTACGGGAATGCGACCGATCGTCTGATCAAGTAACATACATGGGGACTCCCACCCGAGCATTTGGTTATTCTGCACGAGACTACATTTGATCACTACGCCCGTGCAACCAGTGTCACGTAATACTACGACTTCTCGACCGTTGACAAACCCTCTCGCGGTTGGTACACGCGCTTCGGGAAATAGACACGTGCCAAGGGAATGAATACAAGGTTCTACCTGTACGATGTTATCAGATATACCTTTACTTTGTATAGCCACTGCTACCTTATGTACAAGTCCCTTTCTTTTAGGACAGTCTTTTTGAACATGACCCCATGCATTACACAAGAAACATTGCACACGCTGAATACCTGGATTCCTAACTGACCTATTAGCCTCAGCTGATTTTACAAGCTTCCAGGCTTAAAATCTTTTAAAACCACGTTCTGGGTTCCCCCATGAGCTTCGGCAAAAATATCGGCTTGCTTAGCCATATCTTTTACGTTTGCGAAGAATTTCTCTTTCAGAAATTGATCTAATTCTCGCCCAACTGTATTAAATAATTGATCTCTGAGCAAGAAATCAGTCAACCCTTCAAACGTTTTCACCGCTTTGCCGCATTCAATCCACCGCTCAAAATAGTTCGCAATTCTAACGGTGAAATGACCAAAGGTTTCTCCCTTATCGGGCTTGCTATACCTGAACTTTTCACGAAAACCCTGTTCAGTGAGCTCGTACCTTTTAAGAAGTGCTTCCTTTAGGAGGTCGTACTTAAACACATCGTCTCTCGGAAGTTGCGAGTATACATCCATCGCTTTACCTTTTAATAGCGCACTAAGATGCAATGCCCAGTCATTTTGACTCCATGTCTGGTTTTCGGCATACCGCTCAAACCGATGAAGATAACTATCCATATTATCTTTTTCATCGTCAAAGGGAGGTAATTTGGGGCCCCTTAATTTGTAAGTTCCAGATGCTGCTAATTCTACCTTACGCTCATGATCCCGTTGCTTTGCTCTTTCTTCTAACTCTAACATTTCTACTTTTGCTAGTTTATCCATCTCTATTCGCCGTTCCTCCGCTTCCCTTTCCCATCCTATCCTGACCTTATCGGCCTTTTTCTCTAATTCTATCTTATCCTTCTCAAAGGCCCATTTCCTATCTTCGGATTCCCTTTCTAATTCCCGTTTCCTTTCTTCGGCCTCCCCCTTTTCCTTTTCTAATTCCCTTTATAATTCCCTTGACCTTACCCTTTCTTCCTTTTTAATTCCCTTGCCCTTGCCCTTTCTTCCCTTTCCCGGGATTGTTCTTCCTGAATAAATTTCCTAAGACTTTCATCTTCATACCCAAATTCTTTGCCTAAGGCAACCAAGTGCTTAAGAGATGACATGACAATGACAATTGAAATATGAATATAGATAGGTAACCAAACCAATGTTTTAAACACGTTTATACTGGACACACGGACCTAGATAAACTAAACAAACATAAACCCCAACTTGAGTATTATCTTGTCAAGAAGGTCACGCTCAAATATAAACATTAAATGTTTACTTTCACAAAAATGATTGCCAGTTCACTTAATCCAGCGATCCCAATTCTGACACCATTTTAACAGAATTGTTACCGAGAGGATGGTGGATTAAATGAACAACACAAACACAATATGTGAAAGAAAATATAAATTTATGAAATAAATTATTAATGAAAAATAATGATGTATCAACACAATAACTCATGCGCTCAACCCACAATTACACTCACAACCATTCACAATACATGAATAAATGAAATATCAATACAAAATAAAACACAGATATAAAGGGATCTCTTGGACTATACACAGATCCAAGGAACCTTTACGAAAGTTATATTACCGCAAGTATAAATTACGATAACAAACACAAAACATCAAACTATACTATCGCACGTATGGATTGCGACAACTAGCACGAACATATACATGTATTCAATCAAGTTGCTAGCTTTTATTGAGATTCATGCAAACCCTTGAAATACTATTGTGATCTGAAATAACCATGTAAATACAACAATGTATTCAATTGTACTTCAATTGCAACACACACATGTGTCTCGACCCTGTATAACCGTACGATTCACCACCTGTTGAATCGCCGCCCAGTTTCCCCGAAGACCTAGGGTTGACCAATACTTTTATCGGCCGTTTGCCCTTCACGGATCCACCACAGTTATACGTACAGACAGCATACAACATCTACTAGAACCAACCTTCCTCAATACCCTAGATGTCGCCCCGGATGTTTACAACTCTAGACAGCTCCGACACTCGGACTACAAGATTTCCGGATATTTACACGTCACGACAGATGTAGACGAACAGACAATTCGACAGACAGACTGTCAGATACTTCAATTCTATTGCACAATAAATCAGCAACAATTTCAGCTACAATCTCAGAGATGTTATCAGCCGACGTTATCAGAGATGTTCTCAGATGCGTTATCAGAGATTATCAGATGTTATCAGATGCGCTATCAGAGATTATCAGATGTTATCAGATGCGCTATCAGAGATTATCAGATGTTATCAGATGCGCTATCAGAGATTATCAGATGTTATCAGATGCGCTATCAGAGATTATCAGATGTTATCAGATGCGCTATCAGATGCGTTATCAGACGTAATCAGATGCGTTATCAGATGCGTTATCAGACGTAATCAGATGCGTTATCAGATGCGTTATCAGACGTAATCAGCTACAATAAAGAAACCAGACTCATAATAGTTGTCTCAAAAAAATAATCTAAACCTTAGATTACGCTATTGCATTTAAAGTCTAATAGTGACTAGTAATTCCAAATATTCACGTTTAAAATCTGCAGTGCAATAAAGGCATCATTATATGAAATGATAAACTGAATAAAATTCACAATAAAACGAAATATAAATTTAACACTCACCCCTTTGGCTGGAGATTGAAAGACGAGCTATCTATCCTGTGATTAGATACTTTTGGTCCCGTAATATAGATCATAAATATTCCGCCTTATATACCCTCAAATAGGTGAGCAGAAATCACGGCAAGATTACCGTGCACTACGTAAAACTAATGTTCCGGATTTCATGTAATTGAAAATCAGGCACATGCAAATCGTTACACGACGCTTACCTTGGAGAAAACCACTTATTCACCCCAGGCAACGCATGTACGACGAAACAAAAAAAATGGTGAGATTAGTTTGTAAATCAAGAAGAAAATAAATTAAATTTTCGCCTAATTCTGTGACATATTAAATGAACATCCTTATCTTTTTGTCACTTTCATTCTTACCATGTTCGAGACTGATTTTATGATCCTTCACATTCACTTTGTTTTCAGCTACTGCAGTAAATGGAACAGCAACGCCAGGTAATCTCTTCCAAATGTAGTTAACTCTTGTTTTGCAAGATTTGTTGACATGTGTTCCTATATGTGTGTTCCAAGCTATTTAAGGTTTCATGAAAAATAGCAAGACATTGTTATGGTTTTCAAGAAGTACTTTCAAACGGTTACCTCGTTTCACCGATTTACATTAATAAGAGAAATATATGTGGTGGTTTCTGATTGTTTCACCACTATGCAATGACACACTTACAATATATTCCAATTTGTAACATTTTTGATAGAGATCTATTTTCAGTTCCACTATCTTCTCTGTTATATTTCTGTACGGTGCAATAGTCGAGCAATTTAAAAAATAAATCGTTTTTTAAACATCGATTGTAAAAGGAAGAAATAAATTAAAAACACTTAAAATTATTTATATCGCCAGGAGCTGGAAAACGGGTCAAAACAAATACATCGAAACACAAAACCAAACTTTTGTCATACAGCAATAGAATACAGTTTTTCAGCCTTATTTATTCAATACACAACGATTTAAATCTGGATTCAAAATCCCATATTCTCGCCAGTCTTTATCTACTTTTCATGCTATTTAAAAGCACTTTCAAGGTTTCAATATTCGATCAATTTAAACATCATTCGTTAGTCCGATTATAAGAAGAAGAAGGAAAGAAAATAAACCTAAAAGTATTTCTATCGCCCAAATCTTCAACAAAAAGACAAAAACTAATATTGTTCCATCCATCTTATATTAGAACGGCATGAAGCATGAGAAAGACTTCTACAATCTTAGAATATGTGCTTGAGGCAGCAATGCATTACATATCTTTCATCACCGCTTAAGAGAAAGATCACATATTTTAATATCTTTAACCCCAGCGTAAGACTTGAACGCTTTTATTAAATGAACATCCTTATCTTTTTGTCACTTTCATTCTTACCATGTTCGAGACTGATTTTATGATCCTTCATATTCACTTTGTTTTCAGCTACTACAGTAAATGGAACAGCAACGCCAGGTAATCTCTTCCAAATGTAGTTAACTCTTGTTTTGCAAGATTTGTTGACATGTGTTCCTATATGTGTGTTCCAAGCTATTTAAGGTTTCATGAAAAATAGCAAGACATTGCTATGGTTTTCAAGAAGTACTTTCAAATGGATACCTCGTTTCACCGATTTACATTAATAAGAGAAATATATGTGGTGGTTTCTGATTGTTTCACCACTATGCAATGACACACTTACAATATATTCCAATTTGTAACATTTTTGATAGAGATCTATTTTCAGGTCCACTATCTTCTCTGTTATATTTCTGTACGGTGCAATAGTCGAGCAATTTAAAAAATAAATCGTTTTTTAAACATCGATTGTAAAAGGAAGAAATAAATTAAAAACACTTAAAATTATTTATATCGCCAGGAGCTGGAAAACGGGTCAAAACAAATACATCGAAACACCAAACCAAACTTTTGTAATACAGCAATAGAATACAGTTTTTCAGCCCTATTTATTCAATACACAACGATTTAAATCTGGATTCAATATCCCATATTCTCGCCAGTCTTTATCTACTTTTCATGCTATTTAAAAGCACTTTCAAGGTTTCAATATTCGAAAATGATCTTATTATCCTTTACCATCCCTTTGTTTTCTGATCCTGATTGTGCATCAGCAAAATAAATAATACATTCCCGGTTATTTCATCCTGTAGAAACCAGTAATAACACAGCCTTTTAAGTATCGGAGGCCTCTAAAGGATTTTAACTGCATTAAAACCGTGCCAGACACAACCGTTATATGCATAACAAAGATAGCTGTAAGCTTGATCAATTTCTCAAACGCCAACATCTCAATTCCTATAATTAACCTATGGCTGGCACTGTTTTGTCAAATAATCGATAGATTTTTCTCTACGTTGACCTAGGGTCACATTTATGACTGATATTTCTTTTAAAGTTTCGGTTTATCAATATACATTGAACCCCTGGAGGACATGTGATTAGCTCAGATCCTCTAAAATTGTGTCTTTAGTGGATAATGGCGACAACATTCTTTGCTGGATTCAATGATTCCAAATTGACACAAGCAAAGGTCAAGAAGCAGCAAACGTTGATGTTATCTACTCTGGACTTACACCCTCGTGACTAGAGCTTTGCAGATGTATTCTTGATTTAATGACTATCTTTACCAGATGCGGCATTTTAGTTATATATATATTTTCCGTTTTTTTTATTTTATCGGATATATGTCTTTTACGGTCCAATAGTACAGCAATTTTAATTTGAACCGTTGTTATACAATGATTGAAAGAATGAAATGTATCGGAAATAAACTTAAAAGTATTTCCATCTCCAGAATCTTGAAAACAAGACAAATACTAATCTTCCTCGATAGTACACTAATATGGCATGTAGCACCAACAAAGACTTCAACGATTTTAGAATATGTGGTTTTAGCAGAACCCACGTTATATAGCTTTTAACACCGCTTAAGAACAAAGATCACATATTTTAAAATCTGTAACTGCAGTGTAATATTTGTACGGTTCAATGAAATAAACATCCTTATCTATTTATCACCGTCAATCGTACCATTTTCGAGATTGATTCCATTATTCTTCACAATCCCTTTGTTTTCATCTCCTACATTTAATGGAACAACAACGACAGGTAATATCTTCTAAATGTATTTACCTCTTTATTTTGCAAGATGTGTTGACATGTGTACCTAATGTGTGTTCCAAGATATTTGTATGTTTTTTGATAAACCAAGAGATTTTTTATGATATTTAGGACGTAATTTCAAACGGTTACTTCGTTTAAACGATTCACATTTCGAACTTTGTATATGTGTGTATAATTGGAACATTGTAGCTAGAAATATATGTTTAGTTTTACTACCATTCCTATTTTATTTCTATAAGGTGCAATAGTTCAGCAAATAAAGATTAAATCGTATTTATACAATGATTGTAAGATGAAGAAATAAATATTAAATCTTTACATCTATTTATATCGACAGTAACTTATAAATGCTTTGAAACAACAAATCAATTTGAATCATACAGCAATACTATAAAGTCTTTCAACCCTCTTTATTCAATATGCAGTGCTAAATATTAATTCTGTAATCCATATCCCTTCAGGTCATCATTTAGTTGTAATGGTACCAAATGTCACATATACACTTACCTTATTCGAGAATAATTGTATTATCCTTTTCTATCCCTTTGATTTCAGCTCCTGCAGGAATGGGAACAACAACCAAAGGTAATATCTGATAAAATATATTTACTTCGGATTTTTGCATGATTTTTGGACATTTATTATACAAGAAATTGTATGTTCCATGAAATATTTCAAGACATTTTTGGATGATGTTTAAGATTTATAAATATTATGTATGTGTGTGTGTCTGTGTGTGTGTGTGTTTGTGTGTGTGCCTTCCTTGTTGCATCGTATATTTTTCATTGTTGTTCGAACACATTGTTTTTTTAGCACCTATCTTTTCGTCATGAATTTTTTGTTACCCAGAGACGACTAAATCATTTTTACTTACCGATTGAAGACAGACCTCTTGACATAAATTTAGCATACGCGCCATGATTACAGCGCGAGAAGAAATGTATGTTTGAATCAGCCAATTATATTCCAACAAATACGTTAGATTATCCAAATTAAAAGAATCTAATTTGATGGAGAAGGAATCTCGGTCTTTCTGCCCCACATCAGGAACGGAATTACATCTTCTTAGAAAGTGAACAAGACGCTAACTATTAGCTCAAATTCGGTGCTCGCGAGCAAGATACATGTTTTTCTGCAAGATTTGATTGTATTACTCCTAGTAACGTTGAGCATTTTCATGTTATGATGATCACTGATGTCATTTATTTGAACCAATACTGAGAAATGGCGTATATGCGGAGTTTTTGTCGTAAATTTGGCAAAAAAGTAATAAATTCCTGGTTATTTCATGCTGTGGATACCAGGAATAACACACCTATTTAAGTATGGGGCGCCTCTGGAAGACATTAACTGCATTAAAACTATACCAAAACAGAACCGATATAAAAATAATAAAGAAAGTTGTATACTTGATCAATTTCTCAAATGCCAACATCTTAATTAGTATAATTATCCTGTGGCAAGCAATGTATGTCCAACACTAATCGTTGCTTTATACGCTGACCTAAGGACACATTTATGTCATACATTTCTTTTAAAGACTCGGTTTATCAATATGCATTCAAACCCAGGAGGACAAGGGAAAAGCACAAATCCCTTAAAGTTGTAAATTCAATGGATAGTAGGTCATCATTCGTTGCTACGTTAAGCGATTTTAAATTGGTACAATACAACGTCAAAAAGCAGCAAAGCTTCATGGTATTAAATCTTTACTTACGGCTACGTGAATTGAGTTTTTTCCGACGTCTTCTTGATTTGTGGACAACATTCTCCATATGTAGGAATCTATATTTTCAGTTTTACTATTGTATCAGTTATATTTCATCAAGGTCCAATATTGCATCAATTTAAACATCATTCGTTAGTCCGATTATAAGAAGAAGAAGGAAAGAAAATAAACCTAAAAGTATTTCTATCGCCCAAATCTTCAACAAAAAGACAAAAACTAATATTGTTCCATCCATCTTATATTAGAACGGCATGAAGCATGAGAAAGACTTCTACAATCTTAGAATATGTGCTTGAGGCAGCAATGCATTACATATCTTTCATCACCGCTTAAGAGAAAGATCACATATTTTAATATCTTTAACCCCAGCGTAAGACTTGTACGCTTCTATTAAATGAACATCCTTATCTTTTTGTCACTTTCATTCTTACCATGTTCGAGACTGATTTTATGATCCTTCACATTCACTTTGTTTTCAGCTACTACAGTAAATGGAACAGCAACGCCAGGTAATCTCTTCCAAATGTAGTTAACTCTTGTTTTGCAAGATTTGTTGACATGTGTTCCTATATGTGTGTTCCAATTTATTTAAGGTTTCATGAAAAATAGCAAGACATTGTTATGGTTTTCAAGAAGTAGTTTCAATTGGTTACTTCGTTTCATCGATTTACATTTTAGGTCACATTTATGGCTGATATTTTTTTTAAAGTTTCATTTTATCAATATACATTGAGCCCCTGGAGGACATGAGATTAGCTCAGATCCTCTAAAATTGTGTCTTTAGTGGATAATGACGACATCATTCTTTGCTGAGTTCAATGATTCAAAATTAACACAAACAAAGGTCAATAAGCAGCAAACCTTTATGTTATCTACTCTGGACTTACACTCTCGTGACTAGAGCTTTGCAGATGTATTCTTGATTTAATGACTATCTTTACCAGATGCGGCATTGTAGTTATACATATATTGTCTTTTTTATTTTATCGGATATACGTCTTTTAAGGTCCAATAGTACGGCAATTTTAATTTGAACCGTTGTTATACAACAATTGAAAGAATGAAACGTATCGGAAATAAACTTAAAAGCATTTCCATCTCCAGAATCTTGAAAACAAGACAAATACTAATCTTCCTCGATAGTACACTACTATGGCATGTAGCACCAACAAAGACTTCAACCGTTTTAGTATATGTGGTTTTAGCAGAACCCACGTTATATAGCTTTTAACACCGCATAAGAGCAAAGATCACATATTTAAAACTCTGTAACTGCAGTGTAATATTTGTACGGTTCAATGAAATAAACATCCTTATCTATGTATCACCATCAATCGTACCATTTTCGAGATTGATTCCATTATTCTTCACAATCCCTTTGTTTTCATCTCCTTCATTTAATGGAACAACAACGACAGGTAATATCTTCTAAATGTATTTACCTCTTTATTTTGCAAGATTTGTTGACATGTGTAACTAAATGTATCGGAAATAAACTTAAAAGTATTTCCATCTCCAGTAACTTGAAAACAAGACAAATAGCAGCGGAGGGTGCGAATCGGCAACTTTTTATAGGCGTCCATTCAGCAAGCTGTGGCTTGTACGTAAATCGTAAAACAAGGCATCCAGGGGGTAAACCTAGGCGTGTTCAAAATCGTAAAAAAAGACGCCAATGTCGTTGTCGCGCCCCCTCTGCTGCTATGGTGTTAACCGAATATTTTATCAAGTCCTTCACGATATCGCATCCGAGGATCATGCAAATGTATCGTTATTAATCGGTGCGGGGTAGTCTGAGCGTGACTAAAGATATTTCTAAAGAAATTTTAATCCATGTCGCCGTTGCACCAAGTTTGGTGAATATTTCGTAACGTATGCGTATCAACTCCATTGAATACAGCAAGAATATTGCAGTTATCTCTGATCACGTTTGGTATTTGAGTGTATCGTTGAGTGATATATATCACGTCGGTGTTTTTATGCCTGCCTCTGGAAAATATCCTAGCGGATATTCTTTTGATTGTTCATATCTTTTAACTTTTCGATGATTGTCTACACTCGGGGCTACTAAGTACAATTTATCCCAGTTCATCCATCTCGTTATTAAATTAAGTAGCAGTTGTGTCTTGCCACTTACAGATGGTCCGATTATAATTATACGAATAGAATTTAGTAGCGCTGCATGATGTTTTACGGGTTCTGGTTCTCGTGTTGCTGAATAATCAATTACATTCATGTTATTATAAATATATTATGGATCTATACTGTGTGAAATGTAAGAAGCGTACTGGCACAGATGACTTGACAACGATTACAACAAGCAATAACAGATCAGCGCTTTCTGGTAATTCTGTACAATGTAGTACAAAGAAATTTAGATTTGTTTCTATGAAATCTGCAGATACTTTTTTAAAAAAGAGGAGGTGATATTGCAGCCAAGTTAGTAAAACACCCAGGGGCACCATGGGCAAAATACCCAGGAGAAAAACACCTTCCGGGGTATAGTTATTGTGTACCCGGGACCAGACACGATATCAGACTCGATGATCAAAATCAACCTCGGCGTGGTGAAGAACCAATCAATGCTATCGATCAGACGTGTCATGCTCATGATGTTGCTTATAAAAGTAATAATCTGCAACACAGACATCTCGCAGATGTGAAATTAATTCATGCGTTAGATTCTATCACTGATAAATCCTTCAAAGAAAAGTTGGCTTCATGGTTAGTAAAATCGGCTATGAAAGTTAAATTGATGTTAGGTGCCGGTAATTAATAATAACATGGAATCTATTTATTATTCTCCAAAAGGATACTGGAGGGGTAAAGCAGCAATCGGTAAACTTGCTAGCGCAGCAAAGGTGAAAAATACCACTGCATCGGATTGGTTATCCAAACAGGCGATATGGCAAATTTATCTACCGCCGCCTAAACGAATTAAATATTCGCATTTTCATGTGACCGTTCCTAATGGGGTTCATGTGGCTGATATATTATTTCTGCCACATGATGGTTTCTACAAATACGCGCTAACCGTAGCTGATGTTGCGAGTAGATACAAGCAAGCAAAGCCGCAACTGAAGTCGCTTCTGCATTTGAAAGGATTTATCGAAGGGGTCCTGTCCGCTGGCCAAATCTATTACAAGTTGATCCTGGCAAGGAATTTCAGGGTGCGGTTTTATCAGCAATGTAGAATCATAATACTTCGTTACGACGAAGGCATACTGCGCTACATCGCGATCAGGCAATTGTTGCACGATTTAATCGGACGCTTGCTGAGCGGTTATTTGGATATGAATACGCGAAGGAATTCATCCAGGATAAACGATCTCGTAAATGGGTCAAGAGATCACCAGGTGTAATTACCGCGTTGAATAATGAGATTACTCGAACAATAAACATGAAACCTAACAATGCGATTAAAAAAAGTATATACCTGAAAAACCACAAAAAGATTTTTCAAAACAACCAATACCCGGCAATGTCACTGTAAGATATTTATATGAACCAGGAGAGCTCGGAGGTGGCAAAAAAGGGCTACTGATCCTGTTTGGAGTGTCACCGCGCATAATATATCTAGTATAACACGATCCACTGGTAGACCAACAATCTATAGACTGGATTCAACTGCTCCTCAGCGAGGATTTACTCGTGAACAACTACAAGTAATACCCGAGGATACTGAATTACCACCGCGTGGTCTTGACTAGCGTCTCTTCGTCTGTTGCATTCAAGAAAAGGCAGCATTACATTATCTCTGGTATGACCAATACTGCTATTCTTTCTGTCTTTCTGTCTACGGTAAATTGTCGAGAGTCCTTATCCGACCAACACCAACGCATTATACAATTATAACTCGCGCAGTGATTATTCTGTTGCTGTTTTAGTGTAATTATTAATTCGGCATCAATTTCAAATTCTCTATTATTTTTTAATCATGTTGTTTATAAGCAGAGAGTTTTTTCTGATTATATCATCGCTGAAAATATCATTTATTGTAGTGTCGTTATAGTCTAGAACAACTCTTCGAAGTTGATTTATTCTTCGGACTCTGGATACTGCAAGATAAATTAAATTCGACCACTCGATGTGATTATCTATGATCCAAACAATTGTATCTGATATACTTAATCCCTGTGAAGAATGTATTGTTGCTGCGTAACCTAGCGTCCACGGGGATTTATCAGCGCTCAATGCATCTTCGACGACATTGATATCAACCAGCACAATATCATTTAATACGAGAATTTGTTTTTCACTTTGCCCGGGAATATCAACTTCGATATTTTGTTGCCGTGTATCCTTGGGCCTATAACACAGCGGCGTTGGAAGTGTTGCAAATTTTTCTTTATGTAATTCAAATAACTTCATCTGAAGTGTGTCTCTGACTATTTTTCTACTTGCCACTATCAAATCGTTTGGTCTCCACGTTTCCTAAAAATCTTTTAATGGTGTTTCCAAAATTATTTCACGCGCTATTTCACATTGGATTTTATCCGGTTGTAATCTGATTAAGTTTTTGAACTCGCGTAATTGCTCATCAAGTGCTCTATGATCAGTATTAATTTCTTCATAGTAGTCTACATGATTCTTCAGCCAATCATGTGGAGAAAACTGACAATTGGACGTGGCTGGCCATGATCGCCGCACATTTTCACCGCTGTATTCGCTAGCAATAACCAATCAAGAAATCTTTGTAATACATCTAATGACACCGTGCATATCTCATCCCAAATAATGATTTCAGGAATATATTTTTCACCCATTCGATCAGGAGTCCATTCATCACCTTTCCATCGAAAGAAACTGTGATAAGTACAAGCATCCACCCCTCGTTGTTTCATCTCTCTGGAAAGTCTGTGGGTCGGTGTTAGCACAATCATGTTTGATTTCCCACGAAATAATTCAATCGCACGAGTCGTCTTTCCTGACCTGCCACAACCATTTAAGTAAACGGTTTTATATATGCATATTGGATCAGATATCTACGGTGCATTAGATGGTTCTGATATCTGATTATATTTCAAGTAATTGTTTTCAATTGTAACATCTGCTGATTTCGAGTATGTCCCGCTTAATTCTCCATGACCCCCAACTCTCGTCACAATTAGTGAATTCAGCCACTGCGCTGCTGTATTTCATGTCTATGTAAAATGAATCAGTGGCGACTCTAACTGCGGTGTCAGGAAATCTATTTATCATCGAAATTAGATTAATATAAGCATAAGCCAGCATAGAAGCCCTCAAATGTGTATATTGAATACTGAATCCATCGTTGTAAGTAACAATTGTACCCAATTTGGTTCCATCGGATAAACAAGCGTCTTTAAGATCGACATATATGCCTCTTGATGATACATCCGCGATTATAAAATCGTATTCAACGCTATCCATAATCAACCGTGAAGAATATATTGTATTGTCATATTTTTCACCCTGAGTGAACTTACCAATTATACTTCTACTGAGATCTTTTGTTTGTTTATTTCTAAGTTCAAATAGCTGTTTGGACCATTTCATGATATCTTCTTCGTTGAGATCAGGGAATTGTTTTATATTTTCGCTGATTATACTATCTAGATTAGGTTGTGGTAACCAGACCTCAGTCTGCGCTCGATATGATATAATCGCTTCACTGACAATCAGCGATATCAGCATACAATCAATACTATATCGTAAAAGCACTATTGGCATCCAGTGTTGTTCAGATATGTGTCTCCAAATTCCATATATTCCTCTTCAATTCAAGCACAAGGTTTGCACTTATCGCCAAACATGTCAAGCCCAAAATCATCATCACGCAATATATTCAGTATCAATCAACCTCTCTATCTCTATCTCTCTCTCTAAGTCTATCTGTGTGTCTCTCTCTTTCTCCCACTCTCATCCTCTCACTCTCACATTATCTCTCTAACTCTCCCTCTCTCTCCCTCTCTCTCTCTCTCTCTCTCTCTCTCTCTCTCTCTCTCTCTCTCTCTCTCTCCTCTCTCTCTCTCTCTCGCTCTGATATGCGACTGCCTTAAGATATTGAATCACACGTATCACCTGCCACATAAGTACAAGTAGGTTCCTTCCTTAATATGGCCTTGTCATGTTTGAAACATTTATCCAATATTCATGAATAACTTCTTCGTGGAAAATTTATGTAATATTTATAAATACCTTCTATTTTTACCCAACCGTCCCTAGCCGATTAATCGCTCTCATCAATTCAATTCATACAAATAAATATTAATGCTTCATTCACTTCTGCATCAGTAACATTGAGTCTTTTTCACTAATCAAGTCCGGTCCCATTTCCGAACAAAATGAATGCACTCTCCGATTTCTAACAAATAAAAATTCGTGCAGAACTTAATTTCAACCTCTACTCTTTCAGCTTCTCCAACGTCAGCAACAGCAACAAATTGGTATATACAAAAATGTCGCTCTTTAATCTCTCAATCTCGATCGATCGATTGATCGATCTGTCAATCCATTGATCGATCCATCTCCCACTGCAGCAATTACTGATATTCTTTGACAATGCATGCGCACATTCACAATTAAAGTACGAAAGCTACATTTTCTCAGATGTATATTTCCAGCAGACAAGTTTTCTTGCCACTTTGGTCACCTACTAGGAGAAGCTAAACTTCCTAATATTGTCTTCCTTATCGCATAACAACAGTTTTATTCATTACCCGAGACATATAGTTACATTCCTAAAAAATGCAGGAATATTACTATTAAAACATCATAACCGAAACCGACAAAATCTAAGTTAATCTCCAACTTCCATATATTTATCTTCAATTCATGCACACGGTTTACATTTATCGCGAACGATGTCAAGCCCAAAATCATCATCACGCAATATATTCAGGATGAATCAACCTCTCTATCTCTATCTCTATCTCTCTCTCTCTAAGTCTTTATGTGTGTCTCTCTCTTTCTCCCTCTCTCATTCTCTCTCTCACATCCTCTCTCTCTCTCTCTCTCTCTCTCTCTCTCTCTCTCTCTCTCTCTCTCTCTCTCTCTCTCTCTCTCTGAAATCCGAGTTTTATTATTATTAAAAAATTCAGCAATGTTAGCATTAAAAAATCATACCCGAAACCGAAAAGATTTATGTTAATCTCCAAATTCGAAATATGCATCTTAAATTCAAGCACAAGGTTTACACTTATCAAGAAACGCTGTCAAGATCAAAATCATCATCACGCAATAGATATAATATCAATTAACCTCACAATCTGTCACTTTCTTTTAGACTGTGTGTCTCTCTCTTTCACCCTCTCATATAATAGCTATCTCTCTCTCTCTCTCTCTCTGTCTCTCTCTCTCTCTCTCTCTCTCTCTCTCTCTCTCTCTCTCTCTATCTCTCTCTCTCTGTCTCTCTCTCTCTCTCTCAATCGCTCGCTAATCTTTCAGCTTCTCTATCGTCAGCAACAGCAACAGGTTGGTATATACATACCTGTAACTATTTAATCTCTCAATATCGATCAATCGATTGATCGATCTGTCAATCCATTGATCGATCCATCTACCACTGCAGCAATTACTGGTATTAGTGACAATGCATGCGCACATTCACAATTAAAGTACGAAAATTACATTTTCTCATATGTATATTTGCAGCAGACAAGTTTTCCCGCTACTTTGTTCACCTACTAGGAGAAGCAAAATTTATAAATCTCGTCTTCCTTATCGCATAAAAACACTTTTACTCATTACCCGAGACAGATAGTTATATTCTTAAAAACTGCTGCAATATTACTATTTAAAAATCATACCCGAGACCGAAAAAAACTATGTTAATCTCCAAATTCGAAATATGCATCTTCAATTCAAGCACAAGGTTTACACTTAACGCCAACGTTGTCATGCCCAAAATCATCACAACGCAATAGGTATAATATCAATCAACCTCAATAACTCTGTCTCTTTCTTTTAGACTGTCTGTGTGTCTCTATCTTTCTCTCTATCACATCCTAAGCATCTCTCTCCCTCTTTCTCTCTCTCATCATAGCACTCTCGCACTCTCTCTCTCTCTCTCTCTCTCTCTCTCTCTCTCTCTGTCTCTCTCTTTCTGTCTCTCTTTCTCTCTCCCTCTCTCTCTCTCTCTCTCTCTCTCTCTCGCTCTGAAATGCGATTGACTTAGGATATTGATTCACACGTATCACGAACGATATAAATCAAGTAGGTTACTTTCTTAATATATCCTTGTCATGTATGAAATATTTATCCAATATTCATGAATACCTTCTTCTTTGGGAAATTTCTTTAATATTTATAAATACCTTTTATTCTTCCCCCACCGTCCCTAGCCGATTCATCGCCCTAATCATTTCAATTCATACAAATATATTTTTATGCCTCATTCATTTCTGCATCAGTAACATTGATTCGTCTTGACCAATCAAGTCCTTTCATACTTCTGATCACAATGAATGCACTTTCCGATTTCGAACAAATAATAAAATTCGTGCAGAACTTTAATTTAAACTTCTACTCTTTCAGCCTCTCCAACGTCAGCAACAGCAACAGGTTGGTATATACATGCCTGTCGCTCTTTAATCTCTCAATGTCGATCGATATTATCGATATGTCAATCCATTGATCGATCTATCTCCCACTGCAACTATTACTGGAATCATTGACAATGCATTCGCACATTCACAATTAAAGTACGAAAGCTACATTTTCTCATATGTATAATTGCAGCAGTCAAGTTTTCCTGCTACTTTGGTCACCTACTAGGAGAAGCAAAATCTCTATATGTTTTCTTCCTATCGCATAAAAACAGTTTTAGTCATTACCCGAGACATATAGTTACATTCTTAAAAAAAGCAGCAATATTTCCATTAAAATATCATATCCGAAACCGAAAAAACTATGTTAGTCTCCAAATGCGATATATTCATCTTCAATTCAAGCAAAAGGTACACATTT